>OX375873.1:95757477-95974977 GCA_947359465.1 Metellina segmentata | reverse complement strand
ACGATCAACGAGTGAATATAAATATATATAGTTACTGCGATAAATTTTTTACAAGCAAAAGAGACTGCAAGGCTATAGTTGAGGGATCGTTGTGCATGCTGGTACATTAAAAATGAAATAGGAAGTTGGGGGTTGAATTTACGTCGCATTGTGTAGCAGCACAAATCGCTATTGGTGACTGTTCGATAGCAATCCCGAAGAGAAAGATTCGAGGACATCTCGTAATTTTGAACCACCGTCAGACGACGAAGTCATCACCTGAGCAGGCACCCCACACTCCCACCTTCTATACCACGCCAACGTGCGGATATATTGTGATCCGACAGATTTATGGTGAACCCCTCTCCCCCCACACACACACACCTCGCACACGTCGGTCTGGTTGGATCGTGATTCGAACTCGCAACCCTCCGTATGCTATTCCATGAAATGGACTACTGCGACTCCAAAAAATCAAATAGGATGTGTACAACCCAGATAAATTTTCAGACAAAGTATTTATATATTCTGTTATGATAATCATTTCAATCTGAATTATCTATCTTTTTCCAGAACTTTAAAAGCAATCTTGTATATTCCGATTGACATCAACTTGGGAAAATTTTAGTGGAGGGACCCCTAACTGAATCTCCAATCAGTTTCTCTTTTGAAAGTTGGACACAGAAAAATATGGATGTAGTATAATACTATTTGTAATTTTAATCCCCCAGTTTGGGGACAAGAAAGAAAATATTTGGTGTCCCACTAGATTCGAGCCATAAGAGCTGCCAGACATGTATGTTCCTTACTATTGTGGTGTGATACTACATATGAAAATGTTTATGTACTCCGTTACAACTATCAAAAAATGGTATATCACTTCACTTTTCCTTGAGAATTATTTATTTTTCTGCAGTAAATTGTTAGTCTGAAGTAAATAAAATACTATCCCAATACATCATAATTAATTGAACCACACACACAAGAAATACTTTCAAACAAATAAATAGTTACTTTTTACCTTGTACTTATAACTTTTCCATGTGAAAACAGTTCCCCTTTAATGATATCGTCATATGTATGCGACTTAAATATTGGTATTTAAATAACAAGAGATTGTATCTAAAATTTTAAAACGTTCAATCGCGTGTACGTCGTGTTTTAGTAATCAAAGAATGGCTTTCGAATGACAAACCAACAGAAAACCTTAACAGGTTTAACTGCACAACACAGGAAGGAACACGCGGCATTTCAATTTTGTGGTAATTGGTAAATTTTAGTTCACGTCGTTCTAGAGCAAAACAACGGGCTATTGGACCCGGATTCGAACCAGGAACCTTCCGATCTAGAGGCTAACACCTTAACCACTATACCGGTTGGTCGGCGACCTGACTGGTGTTATGAAAAACATCATATTCTGGATACAATTTTAGTGAAGAAATCTCAGGAACAATAGGTATGTCATGAACTTTATTGGCCTGACTGGTAATTGGTAATTTTTAGTTAACGTCGTACTAGAGCAACACAATTGGCTATTGACAACGGTCCGGGATCAGTCCCTTAAGGGAAAGATCCGAGGACAACACCTCGTAATTTTGAACCACGGTCAGATGACGAAGCAACACCTGAGCTTGGACCCCACTCTCCAAACTTCCACGCCAACCCAACGTGAGGACTTTCGGCCACGACAGATTTAATGTGCACCAGCCGCCTCTACACCATACGTATACAAACATCCATGCCCGGACCTTAATTCAAACCAGGAACCTTCCTATCTAGAGGCTGACACCTTAACCACTATGTCGGTTGGTCCGCTTCAATTTTGTGAAACGCAAAAAGAAAAAATGTCAATCACGTTAATTTATTAGCATTTTCTTGTAAGGCACCATCAGTTGCAATTACGTAATCATACTTTAGAACTAATTGAATAGCTGACATCGATTATAGTTGCAATTTAGCAGTTTGTTACAATGCTGTTCATATCGTTCAACCCAAACAGTTATTCAACCATATAAAAACATAGAGAAATTGTTTAAACGGATTGTATTTTTAATTTTACGGCGAAAACTTCTAAACAGGACAAGCTGTTTAAACGAAAAATCAGTCGATATGTAATTGAATACCAAAAAACATAATTTAATATAAATGCTGGTGATTGATTAGACGTCATATGGAATATTTGAGTTAGGGAATTAAATTTAAGTAATTCAATAAAGCATCGATAATATAGCTTTTGGTTTCGATTAGAACAGCTTTTACCAAGACTAAGGTTGATGTAAAATTAAATGAAATCCTTAATATCAGTAGGCAGTCATAACAACTTCGAATAAAAACTCGACAGCAGCTTAATTCGTTGGATTTTTAGGGGCTACCCTTTAGCAGATTCAAAAACTTCTGAAGAAGTTTAAACTTTTATTACCTTTTTATTCAAACTGAGAATTTGACAAGACTCAGTCCTACATTTACTATAATCTTTAAAGCTGAATCTGTTTTAAGATATTTTTAGACACGTAAATTAAACCTAACAAAGTCAAATCCAATAATTTAAGAAGCACAAAAATTAATGAAATATTTATTTTCTTAAATAAAAGTTATTCGTACGACGATCTAACAACTTTAATTTGAGAATCCTGAAATGAATTCAGAATATGAATAGAATATCAATGGTTTGACCCTAATATAAACTCAGATGACTGGTTTGATATGAACTAAGACAATAAATGACAATTTGAAACACTTGTAACCAGTACCAAAATAACATGCAATGAATAAAAATACAGTTAAAAGAATATTTGTACCACAAAGCACCAATATACAAATTGTATTAAGAAAATATAATTTTAGTTACAACTAGATCACTTAGATGGAGTTTAGAATACGTTTAAATACTCGAATATAGAGCTATAGTACGCAACTACGGAAAAGATCTGGGACAGAATAAATGTCCCCTCATAGATTAAATTTTGGGAAAATTCCATCTCCATTTTAATAAATGAACTAGTCCGGTTGAACTAAGAAACGCATCTGGGTAGAATTATTTTTAGTGGGATATGACAGGCATTCTTTTTAACTTTTTCCCATCCATAGTAACATTTATTTTGTAAATAGGACACTTGATTTCTTTAATGTTTTAATACGCGGATCTCCAATATGTACAACTTTGAATGTTAACGGGAAACCTAAAAATTATGTTCCTAAATTGTTCCCCATTTGTGATAAATTTTTTAATTTTTATTTTTTAACATAATAAAATAATTTTGAAATATTTTCAGATTGTATGAATTTGTCCTTTATTTTGGATAAAAGTGGATTTTTTAGAATGAACTATTCCAAAAAGCAGCAAGGTATATGCATGAATTTGTAAACGAAGACTCAAACGATTACGAGTTGAGTTCTATTTATTTTGACAAAAATGAAAAACGTACAAATACTTAAAAGCTCTTCTTAAAATATCCAGTGTTTTAAATTGTTTCTGTCCAGAAAATATTTTTTATTAATAGTGCATAAACTGAGAATATTAATTGATGGAATATTCAACTAACATCGAATTTCTAGAAATTCGATTGACGAAAAATCAAACGATATCATTTTAAAAATGCTTTAACTTTTGGGTGACATAGATTTAAAAGCTCTGAATAATTTTCAAGTCCTCAGTTAAGTTTTTTGAAGTTTTACAACTAGTTTTAAATAAAAGGTTTGGTGATTCTAAAATCGAATTTAAAAAGCAATTTGTAATGAAACCGTCATTAAAATAAAATCTGAAACTCACCATAGCTTGAATTTCAGACGAAACTACAGGCGCAGCAGACGACGACAATGAGTTAAGATGAACAAAGAAGACACAGGCCGCAAAAATACGGAGAAGATGAAACTGAAACCCGCTCAGGTCCATCGCGACTTCTTACCCCTTTGACTAGCGAGGATGTGAATGACTTTCCTTTCGCGCCGCCTCACACCTACAGATGATATAAGAGGTTTGCCTTGGATCCCTGGACGGCCGCTGCTTTTTGACAAGAGGAGCGATATCACAGCGGTACCAGAACAATCGACTTTTCGCTCGCTTTTGGCGAGATCGAGAGATAACTGTTTCCCCGTAAATTACTGTTCGCTTTTAGTGTTTTGGTGCATGCTTGATTCCAATGTGCGATGAATCTGCTTTTCCGATTCCCAAGAAAATATGACATGAATGGGTATCAAAATAATTTCTTCCGTAAAATATTCCTCTTTCCGCTGTGCCTTGAAGTTTTTCAAAGAAAACGAATCGGCATTGTCTTTTCTACTTTTCTTTTTTAAGTAAGAAAGTGCTTTGTGAATGATAGGAGGCGTTTTGTAAACAAAGATTTTTGTAAATAACTTCATATTGTATAAACTATAACACATGATCACAAGGTAGGTAGGCCTCAATAGTCCTGTTGGAAGAGTAAGTTTACCAACCGGAGGGTTGTGAGTTCGTATCAAACGCTGACCGTCGCGTACAATAAAGCTAGTGCACGTTAAGGTCTGGGATCAATCCCAAAAGGAACGTTCCAAAGACAACAACCAGGTGCGCGCGAGTTCAAACGCGTGATTAGTTTCACACACATTTCGATTTAATTTATTTCGTAAAAATCTTTAACGTTTGCACATACTTTTATGATTGCGCTCTGCAAATGTACTTGTATCAAAACATCAGTTCGGCATCCTATCTGAATTATATGTTCAGATTCCGGCATATAGATCGTTAAAAATAAAAGCCACTGATTTTTGCGCCGGGTAGGTAGGAAATGATTTTAATTAACGTCGTACTTGTGCAACAAAATGGGCTATTGACGGCGTTCAGGGATCAATCCCCCAAGGTAAAGATTCGAGGACAACACCTAGTAATATGAACCAAGGTCAGGCAACACCTGAACTGATTTATAACGGGTAATGGTAATTTTAGTTAACGTCGTACTAGAGCAACACAACGGGCTATTGACGACGGTCCGGAATCAGTCCCTTAAGGGAAAGATTCGAGGACAACACCTCGTAATTTTGAACCACGGTCAGATGACGAAGCAACACCTGAGCTGGCACCCCACTCTCCAAACTTCCACGCCAACCCAACGTGAGGACTTTCGGCCACGACAGATTTAAGGTGCACCAGCCGCCTCTACACCATACGTTTACAAACATCCATGCCCGGACCCGGATTCGAACCAGGAACCTTCTGATCTAGAGGCTGACACCTTAACCACTATACCGATTGGTCGGCAAATTTATAACGGGAAATAAATGTATTTGATCTCGGCTCCTAATGATGATCGTGCCACTCGCTGGTGCAGATTAAAGGACTTGATTGATATTCGTGCATGACATGTATACCCTTTTGTTTATAAAATTCTTTGTTACTGTTGTTACTTAAGTTTACCTTTCTCCCACCCCAATCATGGTGGGGCCGTGGTAGCCCGGATGGAACAGTAACGGACTAGAGTCAATGTTGCCAAACAAAAACCTCCTCTTGGGGTTATCTCGACGAGGTCATCCCATCACTAGCAAAATTGACCAGGTCTTGATGGACGAGATATCTCGTCATAAGAAAAACGTACCTGATCGTGATCTCGTCATCGAAAGACGGAAATATCATCGGAATTCAATAGGCATTATTAATGACGAGAATTCTCCTCATCAGCAAAATTGATCAGATCTTAATGTATGAGATATCTAGTTGAAACAATTGAGGGGGATAAATGTTGTGTTAGCCATCCAAGCAATTTATAATTTAAAAAACTGAATCAGAAGGTAAAGAAACTAAAAATTTTGGAAAATCTTCTTTAGAACATTCATGGTTTGGTAGGTCTGAAAAAGAAATATGAAAGTAACGATTAGGAGAAGGTATTCTCTCTAACATGTTCTCCTAATGCGCTTTAGGCGTTGTTTCTAAACGAAGAATGTTAACAAAAACTCCTAAAAAAGCTTAAAAAGAGTATGCTCATAAATTTTTGTTCCGCCATTTGACAAAATGTGATTACATTTAGCGCTTTTGATATGAAAGGTTAGAGGTTTTTAATTCAATTTTTGTTCTTATCATTTGCATTTAATTTACAATCTAGAAAACGTGAAAGTGAAATGAAAAAAAAAACATGTTATATGTTATACCAAGCAAAAGATTGAAAAGTTGTTATGAATTTCATAAAATAAGGTTGGAAAAAAAATTGGGAGTCAAAAATACGAATAAATGGTTACTGTATAATGCGTACTCCTGGTAGAAGATAAAAGTACATTTTTTCTTTGTATTTTACCAATACAAATCCAAGAAAAGCATTTAAAATTCAACAATGATCGAAGAATTTAATAAGATTCGAAATGTAGCCAAATCAGATAAAAGTTTCGTCATTCGAATTCTTAGTGGAATTAATTCGTATCAATCATCTTCATAGTTTCCATACTTCCAAGGAAAATTTTATAATTTCTTAGCTTATCAACTTGGGTTGCCTAAATGAAAACAAACACAACTTAATTGCGATCCTTTGACAAATGCAATATTTTACAAAATCATCCCTTTATAGACCAAAGGTACTTATCTTGTGTACTTAATGTTTAGAATAATTTTCTGATGTTTAAGTAGAATTTCAACTTTTAATGCTGTGAATTATTAATAAAATGCCTTTACTATTAAAACAACAGAGGAAAGTACCTGGAGACAAATCCGTGAAATAGTAAGAAGTGTTTGCTAACAACTCATTGCTAAAATTAATCATATCAGTGGATCGGTCATTAAAAAAATAAAATTATACTACATACAGGGGCTCCCAAAAGTGTTCGTACACTTTAAAATTTTGTAGAAAATGCTCTGTAGCACGGAATTTAATTCGAATATTAAGTCCAATATTTTTGCATGTCATCCCCATGTTATTCTGAATAAAACCTAACATTTTTTTTTTTAATATTGACACATTTTCTTTATATAAAAATAAAAATACAAGGAGGTATAGAAAGAACACGTCACAAAAGTGATCCTATAACGAAACATTTTTAGATAAATTCATAATTAAAATTATCGTTGTTTACCGCTATTTTTTAATTTTTGCACTGTAGTGACATCTAAAAAATCGTTTGGCTTAAATCTTTTCTTGCTTATTTCGCAATATTCTATTTACTACTTAAAAATGTCACGTAGTCGTAAGGAAGAAACAAACAGCATTCGAAAATTGATTATGTTTCAACATAGTAGTGGTAAATCTGTTCGGAATATCGCTAAATTAGTAAATTGATTCTATTTTACGGTGCAATATGTGATAAAACGCTTTAAAGAAAATCGAAAACAAGGTAGGAAATGGTCGTCCGGAAAAGAGTTAACTCAACGTGATCAGAGATTTATTATACTAGTTAGAAAATTTGTGAAAAATCCATGTTAGAGTGCTGTAAAACTTTCTACAGAATTTAATGAAAAAAAAAATGTTCTACTTCAATTTCATCTGAAACTGTTCAGAATATTTTTTTGTAACTACGAAAAAAAGAAATCTTAGGCTTTCCTTCGCAAAATCAATGATAAATAAGCCCGAAACGAATTAGAATCATTTATTATTTGTAGATGAAAGTAAATTTAACATTTTTGGTTCCTATGGGCGTATAATTCTATGGAGAAGAAAAAGTGAGAAACTTAATCTCAAGAACTTAGTTGGAACAGTAAAGCAATTAGAATGGTGGTGGAGGTGTCATTTGGGGAAATGGGGTGGGGTGGGGGTGCATGTCAGCATCAGGACTAGGTAATTTGGTATTTGTTGATGGCATAATGAATTATGCTCTTTATTTCAATATTTCCAAAGACCAATTTTAAATTAATTTTATAATATATGATAATTATCATATCGCACCTTGGCAAGAAAATTGACACAAGTCAAGAAATAAATATTTTGGTGTACGTGTACGTGTTATGTCATTGAAAAATATGTATTAGGTGCCCCAGCTTGTTATATTACTATTCTATAGAATTTAATAGAAGTTACCACCATAAATACTTACCTAAAATTTAAAAGAAGCTTATACTATTTCAATATAAGTTTTATAGTATCCTCTAAGTTGGTGTTTCTCAAATTCTGCAATTTTGAGTTGTGTTACTTTGTAGAGATAATTTTAAAGTGTACGAAGACTTTTGTGATGTAACTTTTCTGTTACCGTTTGACTATTAATTTTCCACAAAAAAAAATGTTTTACTATGTTTTAAAAATATTTTATGTAGTTTTGTTAAGAACAAGTAATAGATAATATTAAATATCCCCATTATGAAATATTAGAGTTTATTAATGGATAGAGCAGTATTTCATTGAAATTCGTAAGAGTACGAACAATTTTGGGAGCCACTGTATAATGACAGTAGAAAGGACATAAAAAATATTTAAATTATATTACGGGTTAGTTTTCTGTTAAATAAATTTACGAATATTTAGTGTGATCATAATAGGTATCTAGTACTGCTAAGAATAATGAATAAAACCCAATTCTATTCCAAAACCTTCGAATGTTGTGATGTATATTTAAAAAAAACCATGCATTACCTCCAAAACTTCCTTTCCCTAGGTTACGAAAGCATGACCTTAGACAGCTATTGTCTATGCATAATAAAAACACTAAATTGTATATTTTATCAAGTTTTCCTTCTCAGTAACACGCTAGTGAAAGTCGATCGGAAGCAGGTGAAATCCTTTGTGTACTTGGAACAATTGAAGTGCTTGAATGTGACATCTGTATGAGATTTTAAACTAACTGTTCATTTCTGAGTTGGGTTGGCAGTAGCAATTTAAGTGATCTCAGCATTGAGTTGCTTAAAACCACTTTAAATAATGAAAAATGTAATAATTTTAATCTAAAAAATTCAATCTTTCCTGAATTGAATTATAATTGTTTGTAAAGAAGAACATGAAGCCTTTGGAGATAATTTCTAAAATGAGCAAAATCAAATTTTTATCGAGTTTAAGTTCAACCGAAGCTTTGAAATCTTTTTGTAAAATATTGTTGCCAGTCATGTTGCATAACATTGATAACTGGGGATGCCAAGATTGGATATGTGGTGGTATCAGTCTACGTATGAAAATTAGTCGTGTGACTGGTAATATATCAAAACAAAATAGCTTTTCTTTCACTCGTTCAGCGAAACAACTACAAATTAAATATATTTAGAGTGCAATGATCAAGATACAATCGGGATGTACAATAGGGTGGGCAAAAAAAAAGTTTTTTTTTTTTTGTTGTTGGTCACATTCTAATCAAATAATTATAATCAAATAATAATTTAAATCAAAAGTACGGAAAAGTTGGTTCATGCAGTAAATCTAATGTATAACAAATTTCATCCCGATTTATTGATATATTTTGCTTTTCCAATGGGTTCAAACCTTCAAAAAGATCAAAATTCGGGTATTTTTTATAAAAAATAAAAATGTTTACAATTACGTTCTAATAGGGCGCAAAAGTAAGGTAATATATTCAATATTAACAATTATGCTATCAATCATTCATCAAAAAATTAACTAAACTATATTATACTATAAATGATGCACAACACGATATAAATGATACACAACACGATTAATTGATAATAGATGCACAACACGAACCAAAGCTTTCCTAAAAAAGATGCCTTCTTGGCAGAAACTGACATCTGCTTGGTGGAATAAATGTGGCCCATGCTTTTTTCCTTATATATAATACTAACCACTGCGTGGCTAGCCCGGCGTTGCAAGTGTCCGTGGTGTAAGGTATTAATCTGGTGTAAAATTTTCCTCAAATTTCAAATCCGCTGAAATTTTCAATCTGTCTTTAACAATTCCGATTTTAAGAAAAAAGAACTTGACAATCCCAGTCAAAATGTTTTTTTTTTAATTTTTGCTCTCCTTTGCTGAAATGGAATAGGGCAGGAATGTAATCTGTTTTTATTTTTATCTTAACGCGAAGGGCAGAAAATGCAATCTGTTTATTTTTGGAAAGCAAACGTTCACGTGACGTTACAATCTCTTTCGAAAAGAATAAAAGAAAATCAAACGAATAAGGTATCTATCTGTTGTAAAACTTTCCGCAAATTTCAAATCCGTTAAAAAATTTTTACTATACTTTAACGATCGGTGAGATAGAAAAAAGGACTGAAGAATGCTAGTGATAACTTTAGTACTATCTTTTGCTTCACTGGAATCCGTTTTGCAGGAAATCAGAATGAATGAATCTCAAAATAAACAAAGGTCATTAGAATGTGTTTTCTTCCATTCTAAAGACGGGAGATGAAAAAAATCTGGCATGGTTCCAAAGGCTGACGTCAAGGGGACGTGAGAGCGAAAAGTCTAAATTTTGATATTTCTTCATTTCGCGGTAGAACGCGGAAGAAGGAAGAATGGTGAAAAAAACTTCTTGAGAAAGATTATTCCATTACTACAAACATCATTCTGGGTACTAAGACCTTCACTGTATCAGTCCAATCGAAATTATTTTCAGGCTTTCTTAAAAAAGTTATAAATCTGCTATGCGTGAACATTTTATGTTCCTTTTGAAAATTAAATTCTGTCTTTAAAATAAGTTTTGTGTTTGAAATAAGTCTAATTTAAAGTAGCTTTTCGTGTCTCTGAAATAGGTCGATGGATATATTTATGAAAGAAATTCTAAAGATGGGTAAAAATACAAAACAAATTCAGACATCCCACCTCTCCTGAAAAGGTGAAACTTAATTTTTCGTATAATTTTTAGAAAGGTTTATTTTGTCTCACTACGGTCTTATATTTGCTACACAAGGACTAATTAGATTGAGGAAGAATTTTAATTTGGGTGGCAGATTTAATACTTCTTTAGTTGTTAGTTTATATAAAATTCTTCTACACCTTTAATACTCTTCTGAAAATTACCTAAGTATAAAATAAAATGTTTATAAAATAAAACAACTAAAAATAGTGTGATTTCAAAATCTCTTATCGACCGTAGAAGTGTCTCCTGAATCTTAACTTGAGTTAATAAACTTGCTCTTAAAGGAAAATTTTTTTAATCCGATGATGTAAAAAGTTAAATTTTACAATTTGAAAAATGCGCTTTCACAGCTTCTATGAGAATTAATCAAAACTATTTTTTACTCGGATTTACCATTAATTTAGCTCGGATGTCAGGAAATCGACTATTTTCCTTACAAAACGGTGATGATTCCGACATAATTTCTAGGTGGGCTAATAATAAATTTTTGAAAAGGTCATTTGACCGCAAGCAACAATCTCCAAGGACAAAATATCGATTGAGAAATAAGCTATTCACTGATTATCATGACTCAACTTGTTTAAGGTACCTTCTGCTTTATTTTTTTTTAAACATTGTGTGACAAGTGCTGTGAAATATTCAGCACGTACCGCAGTAAAAATTAAGCTCGGTTCGTTTGGTTTTATGGCTCTAGAGCCATCTGTGGCCAAGCTACCCCGAGCAACGTGATATAAAGGAACATACCTAAGGACCCCCTACATAAGGATACACCCTAGGAGGAATCGAACCTGTCCCCCCTACAACTCGTACTTAGCTAGTACAATAAGCAAACCCCAGAGACTGTGACCACAAATTTTACTTGAAGTTATATTTTCTTTTTATAGCGAATATTGAATATGTATGGACCCCTATATCTGTATTCCCGGTATGATTTCCAGATTGGACGCTTTATAAAGTTGGAAAGAAGGCAGTACTTAGTACAAAAAAAAACTTTTCAAATTTTCCTGTACCATGATACCTGTACATGATGTAAGGCTTGTTTCTAGATTGTTGGTAAGAATGTGAGGCGTCGAACCCTCTTAGGGAGCACCAATGGAAAGCAAAGTGGTTCACAAATCTTTCCTTTGAGTGTAATAATGAATAATTTCAATTGGAATGGTCACTGGAGATAAAGAAAACACCTGTTTATTTTTAGGGGCCGCGGTGACCTGATAAGAGGAGTAACGGATTAGCAATTGGAGGGTTGCGAGTTCAAAACTAGGTCCAATCAAAGGTCGTCGTGTACACGGAAAATCGTGCACTTTAAATCTGTGTTGTTACCTCAAATGTCCTCACATTGGCATGGTGTGGAAGTTTGGAGAGTGGGGTGTCCGCTCAGGTGTATACCTCGTCATCCGACCGTGGCTCAAAATTACGTGGTGTTGTCGTCGGATCTTTCCCTTGGTGTTTGATACCGGACCGTCGCGAATAGCCAGTTGCGTTACTCCTGTGCGACGTTAATTTACTACCAACCTGTTTATTTTTAACTGAGCGCCAACGAAGACGTGTTTCACAAATTGGAAAAAAACTCAGTAAAACATCAAATATTGGTGGACCCTGGTGTTAAGAAGGGAAGAATAAGAAATTGTTGCTAATAATTCTCCTAAGTAACTCATCTTCAGTTAAATGGAATTCTTACGCAGTGTTGCTCTAATTAATAATTTTTGATGGATTCCTTATATCTGAAGCCATTTTATTCTATCATAGTTCTTAAAGGAACGGCCTAATTTATCCTTTGACTCAAAATACACTAAATTCCGTGGATATTTTTTTAATTGGTTGATTATAATCTCGGGTAAAATTGGAAGTGGGCAGTAAGGAATTAGCTTCTATAATCGGTGCAGGAAAACGTAGTCATCTACTGACCTCAGGTGGGGATGTTACTTTGAATTGTTAGAAGGAAAATATTCAATTTTAAAGAATTTGGTGTCAAATTAGGAATGATGTCAGAAATTTTAATTCTGGAAAATAATACCTTTTGGTTGTCACCTTGTAGGAAAGGTTTTTGTTTGATTTAGTCAAATATGTTCATTTAATATTAGCAAAAGATATTACTGTTTTATCCTCATTGAATTTATCTCTAGGGGGTTCATGAAAGGATAATTACTTATAACAAACTGTCCATGATCTTAATTCAACCATAATCGAGTTTGTTTTCAAGTACTACATCATAAAACTAATGCTGTATTTATATTATGGGGTATCAAGATTAGGTTTCATTGTTAACCGTCTTTTCTATAGGAAAAAATGTTCAAATTATTGAATAAAATAAAAATAAAAACTGTTTGTCTAACACGTGCTATTTTACTTGCATGCCTCAACCCATAGAGTAATTATGAAAGTTGAGTAAGCAATGGTAACCTTTTATATATTCCCAGGATTTTGTGACCAAAACTAGTAATAACGTGACCCTTATACTACTTTCGCCTGCTGAGTAGAAACGAACATTCATCAGCTGATTGGTCACGGGACTTAAAAAGACGACCATTGATTCATTATCTCATTGGTCCGCTTGACAAAGTAGTAGACAGGCAATTGCACTATTTTTGTCCCTACTTTATAGAAAAGTGCATGTTATAAGATGTTATATCACCAAATGAGGCCGATACGACGCCAAGCAAGTAAAATTTTCAAAAAGCAATCACGTGACTACTAGACGACATGTTGGTCACATATTCTAAGCTGCTCTCAATGGTAATGTTGCCTACTTATAATTTACGTCCATGACACTACTGGCCTCCAAGAAGCATCAGTCTGGGGAATTTCTCGGTGGAATTGTGCTATCTGGATGTGAGTTGCAAGGTGAAAAAACAGTCTTCATACAATAATTCGCTTGCAAAATAATTACTGCGAGGTCAATTACTTAAACATACCTACTTCAACAATGAATTACTCTTTTTCCAACATTATTTCTAGACCATTAAAAACGTCCGTTTGACGTGTGTCTACCAAGTCTAAATCAAATGTAAATATTTGTAGAATTGATGAGCATGTCGATTTAAAAAGGTTCACTGCTGTGTCCTCATCAAAATTAAGTGTCTGATGAACTGATTTATTCATAGATATCGAGAATAATGACCCCCCCCAGACATTAAATAAGTGTTCAAAATTGTATCATGATCATTAGATGGTCAATACATATGAATCTATAAATTTTGGTAATCACTCCGTCAGGTGATGGGTGCGAAAGGTTGCTCTGATTATAATCATTCAATGAAAATAACATTGACACAATTATCGGACAGCAGTACTGAATACTGAATGAGTCATTTTATAAATTCATAAACCAAGAAATTTTCAACAAGAAAAATCGAAACAAATGGGGAGAACTCAAAAATTGAGCTCTCAAGGTCATTAGCCTTGAACGGAAGAAAAGGTAGAAAAAAATGAAACAAAAAGAGATAAAACATTCACTTTCATAAAATTGTGAGAAAAAATTCCTGACTCTCCACCCCCCTTCAGATCCCTATTTTACAAGTATTTTCGAACATTTGTCTCATTCTTCATCCAACAAACACCGTCAGTTTTGAGCAAACAATTCAAAACACTTCCTCATGGGATAAACACTGGGTAAAAAATGCGTGATCTAAGTTGGAAACAAAACAATGGAACGGTCGTAAGAACTCATCCGTTATTTACGACTCACGAGTCCTGGTGCCAAAGATTTTCAGAAGTTGGCGAGGACGGGAAGGTCCCGAGTGTCGCCAAGACACTCGCCACATGTTGGTAAACTTGACAGGTTGTTTGCCCTCTTGAGTATTACATTTCCTGTGGTACGAGTCATGGTGAAGTAGCCGGTGGTGGAGTGAAACAAAACGTAGGATGAGTATGCCGCGGCTACGGAAATGCTCCGTGACTCATCGCGGGTCCAGAAGTTGGTCTCTTTGTCGGGGATAGCCCCACAGCTGCACTTTTGCATATTCCTAATGAGTAATTTCAGGTGTAGCTGGGCGTTGAAAACTCTGGGCGACAATATTTTCGTCCATTTTGTTGCGGTTGTCGAGATTGTGCTTTTCTGCAAGCTCGAGTTTTATCGATATATCACAAATGAGAAACGCATTGTTCACATCCTGTTCTATTTCCCATTCAAGAACATTGATGATAGAAACAAAACAGGATTCGGCGAGTAATGAGGAAAGTATGCAGATCTAGGCTGGTTTTATTTTTAAGCTTTATACTCATGGTCGATCGTAAAGTGGTGTTTGTATGGTGGCGTAATTTTTATCGGAAAAATTTATGTTTACGAATTAAACATTAAAGCTCTATGAAACTCAACGTCAACACCGAAATTTGTTACACATTAACGAGAGATGAGCAATTGGAAACTTTCGAGTATGTAAATAGATCTTAACCCTTTCAGGAGCGATGGGACGTCTGATGTGTATAACTTTTTGTGGTCCTTGTGTCATAAAAACCAACCAACCTTTCTAAAATAGTTAAAACTATGGGCATTCAAACTTTAGGTCAAATAGGACTGCTAAAGTTTAAAGATATTCTATCATTTCATATCATGTCAAAAAAGGTTCCCAATGGTACGTGAAGCGTGGACTCTCACGTTTCCTTTAAAAAATACTCAACTATACTTAATTTTTGTTGTGTGCAAAAATATTCATTTTCTGTTACATGTCTTTACCCATTAAGTTTTTCAAGATTACTTTTGTTTATCCAAGTACTATTTAAAGTGTTAAAAGATAGGTCTGACGCTTAGAGTATATTAATGAAAAATCAGGCAACGACATTATTTGAAACCTTTAAAAGACATGACAAAAGCGGTATATATTTATAGACTTACATGGTGTTAATTTAAAATCCGGTATTTGAAACAATATGATTAAATTTGCAGATCAGACATTTCTGGGTTTCTATTCCGAATATAAATTGTTTTGTTTTGGTCTAGAAAAGTAATCTTCTAAAATGAAAATTAGTTTATTTCCTAGTTAGTCATTCAACTACTCAAAATAATTAGTTTATTAAAATTATTTTTAACCAAACTTGTACTGGTTATTCATACAGCTAGGGAAGACTCATTAATCATATATTTTTATATCATACTAGGTTATATATATAATACTTGGTTGCTTAATTTGCTCCAAGCGTCAATGTGGCTTTTTAAAGTGAGGGGACCCTAAATTCATTGATCAGTTCCTCAAATAGAATGATAATGAGTTCCTATGAACAAAATTCAAATTACTATTTAAAAAAAACTAGTTTCAAAATTCACTTTGTTGTTACGTTGTTACTAATGCAAAAGTACATTGAAATTTTAATCACATTGATTCCTATTTTTCATAGACCTAAAAATGACTTAAGTGACTTTGATTTGAAGTTAAAAAAATAACGTCAGTTGCTGGATCTTCAAGTCCACTTGTAAATTAGGTCTGCCTTTTTTTTTCAAAATAAGAGTAGGCGAAGATAAAAAAATTTATCACATTTAAGAAAGAGAACCTATTAATCGTAATATTTGTTGTACGCGGCAAATGCCGTGAAAGAAAATTGCATCTACATGCAAACTTTCGTGTGAGATCCAGTTCTTTCATTTATGAGAAATCGCAAAGGAAGTTTAAATCATTTTTATGTATGAAATATGATTTATAAAACAGTTCCTGCAATTATATTTTTAGGAGTGAATTGAGATCAATACTTTAGAGACAAATTTTTTACAATAGTTTTAGAGAAAGTTTGAAAAAGCACTCTTCACTTCCAAGAAGTAAAGCGTGTTTCCCTGATTGCATATTCGAGGAAATAATCACATTGTTACAAAGGGATACGTTTCTAAAATTTCGCTCACATTACTTTTAAAAAAGAGGATTTTTGATTTAAAAAAAAATGAATGTTTTAGGATAAAGAGTATTAGAGATTCATTTGTTTTAGGATGATGATTGTCGGAGATTAGTTTATTTTAGGATAAAGAGCATTGGAGATTATATTTATATGCAGTTTGCAATTCCCGAAATACGCATATATAAGCTGATAAATTTTCAATTCCCTTTCAAAGCTCAATTTCTTCAAAGTGAAACAAATGTTATTTCATTTTAAAAAATTTTATTATATTTTATGCAATTGGTTTATTTACTCTATATGACTGCAATATACGTTGTGTTTCAAAAATATCGAACCAAATTGTTAAAGGTGGTATAGGACCCCAAAAAAACATTATTTTGTCATAGAATGTGTGTCAGAAAATTAAGTAATTAATTAATGTCGCACTTGAGCAAAACGACGGGCTATTGGCGGTGGTCAGGGAACAATCCCTTAAGGGAAAGACGAGGACAACGCCACGTAAATTTGAACCGCGGTCAGATGACGAGGACAACTACTAAATTGGACAGACTGCGACAGATTTAACCCTCACCAGCTCCCGTGTACACTAGGGATGCGACATCGACAACCAAACATCGACGTTCAAAATTAAAATAGTGGAGTTGATAATATATCGCCCAAAAACCATCGATGTTTCTAAACATCATTGTGTATTTAAACTTTTCCCCCCATTTCTTAAAACTGGTTTAGTAACCTCAAACATTAATGTTCGCCCGGGGAAGAGATTTAATTTGTCATTCGCTGTGTCTATTAATTTGTAACTAAGATTTTTTTTTACTGTCAAAACAAAGTCAAAAAAATTAATAAGAACAATTAACAAATCTTTTATTTTTAAATTGAATAATATAAATGAAAATAATATTTACAACAATTTGACATAGGTACTACTTAACTATAAGTATAATTAGGTAAGTACATAACAATAATTATATTGTTAGTTATTATTAATTATTTATCAACTTATGGGAGGAAACATAACAATCTTATTTTTTACTTTACACCACACAAACGACAGCTGACCTAAACAGCTCTCTCTACCACCTTAACGCAGCATTTCTGGAAACATTCTGTGATACAAAACACGTTTGTTTTAAGTCCCTCTACCACCCATTACAATTTGGTCAGTTAGTTTCGAAACACCCTGTATTTCTCACTGGCAGATGCGTGTATAGCAACTACGCTTATGTATACTGATGGCAATGTCGTTACTCATATTATACTCACTTATTATATTGTATTGTATTATACTTATTGTGTATGTCTGCTTGATTGCGTCTTGAGCAGCATGGCCAAATATGGCCCTTGCAACCAGAAAACGCAAAAAAGTTTATTCTTGTTTGCTTAAAAACTATTGATTAGATGAGTTTTCTCAAAAAATGTCTCCTGAATGCCCAGTGTTTTACATTCCTTCAAGTTTAATAGCTTCTGATGACGCGTTTAGTTTTTTCACAAATAAAACGTCTTACTCTGTAATGAAGGATTTCTGACTATTTATGCTCTGTAACATTTTTATAAAACGTATCATTACGTAAGCTGAGGATGATATACATCATAGGTAATGTAATTTTTATGACCGCTACTGTAAAGGAGCAATGAAAACGCATCTGATTGTTGAAAAGTTCAAATTAAAGTTCCGACAAAAGAGTCTTTCACGAGTTGTCTTTATAAGGATTTGTAAGGGTTTTCTTGAAACCAGTGACTCTCACAACCATTCATGATCTTTTCATCCACTGGGGAAAGACTTATTTGCACTAAATTATAAGTGTGTTGAAACAAGTGATATTACCATTTTATGGATTTCGAAGGTACGCCGTAGTGACATCATCATGTTAGAGCAAGACTATGAGGTGAGCAGTAGTTGTAAACTCGACAGTTGTCAATAAGAATTGCTTGTACAACGACTAGTGTTTTCCAAACGATACTTTATGCCATCTCTTCAGAAAACCACTATCACATCTACTGGCTCCTTTGTTTGGTTGAATTTTATGGCGCAAGGGCCATATTTGGCCATGCTGCACTAAGCAAAAGGGAGGCAAAGAAAGTAATGGCATAAAATCCTGGAGGTTCTTAATGGAACCCAAAGGAGAAATACACAGGGTAAGCTACGAAAATCCAAACTGCATGGCCTACAACTTACAGGTTGCTAAAGCAGTGGACAAACCCATTAAGCTGCGATGCCCCCTTGCCACAAAATTAGAGGAAACTATTTGCAACTCTAATGCATGTTTATTCCAAGTAATCGTTTATCAATTTTAACTGCAGAACGTTCTCGAGTCGAAATTTGAGCTTTTTAATTTAAATGCCACTCT
The DNA here is from genome assembly GCA_947359465.1 of Metellina segmentata. NCBI lineage: Eukaryota > Metazoa > Arthropoda > Arachnida > Araneae > Tetragnathidae > Metellina > Metellina segmentata. Next base: position 95,956,144 of record OX375873.1, on the reverse strand, counting down.
AATTTTATTGCCTCCAAGCCCCCCCCCCAAGTTTCATTTAAAAAACTTTAATTGATCTCTTTGGGTTTTTTTTTTTTTTTTTTTTGTATTTTTAAAAGACTTTATTTTTTATTTTCTGGCCTTTTGTCATTTTAAAACTGTTTTTCTGTCTATATCAAAATTTTTCTGTTCTCTTGTTCTGTCAAATGTTCAATTCTGTATTTAACGTGTTTGTTTAATGTTTTATATTGTTGTTCTGTATGATATTCATGTTTATGTTTTAACACTATCGCCCATGTTGTGGCAATTTATCAAATGTAAAATTCTTGGATTCCACAAATGCAGCCTGCGTGCGTTAGAAGATAGGTGTGTGCGGTTTTTGTCCATGTGGTTGCCAAGCGGACTGATTAGGGCTGGTGGAAGTTTTCCTCTTCCTCACTAGAAACTCTAGATCGTTTGGTGAGTTGGGAAGGCGAGGGTCCAAGATCATCTTATAGAATATTGGCTATTTCGGTATTTTGTTGGCAATCCACAGAAATGCGCATTCATCTTACCCTGTAAAATTATGGACGATCAACAAACGAGGCGATAATGTACCAAATCGTCCAAACAAGTCAGTTTTTCACTGAGCAGTCACGTGACTACTAGTCGATATGTTGGTCACACTTTTTGAAATTCCTCTCTATAGCAATGCTTGGTCTACTTATATTTCACGTCTATGGTTGTGCCGTGGGAATGAAAACCAGTAATAGAACGTCAAATTTTTATTTGATCGAATGGTAGGTAATTAATGTCGCACCACTGGTTACTAATTCGCAATTCTTCCAACCGGGTTTCCCCTGCCGTGTCTCAAAACAGGTTAATTCTTGTGCTGGACTATCGCGACCCTTAATTTGATCGGAAGAACAGGTACACACAAAACAAATGTAATCGAGATAACTGATTACATTTTCTCGTCATCCGTTCAACCGTGTTTCCTTTAAATTTAAGAAGCAATAAGAAACCGCCTCTCGCTGTGAACGAACTTTTCTCCTCACACTTTCGGCAATACTTCTCCATCTTGGTCGGTACAGGTGCAGCCAGTTGTACATGAAACAGTCTTCAGGCACTATTCAGTTTATATATAGCTCTTTTACTAAAAATCACAATTTGGAAAATGCAATACCTACATTTCTGAAATAACGGTAGCCCAATTAGAAGAGTAATTGGTATGCAACCGGAGGGTTACGAGTTCGAAACTCCGTCCAACCAAAGACCGTTGTGTACACAGGGGCTGGTGCAATGTTAAATCTGTCGTGGCCTAAAAATGTCCTCACGTTGGCTTGGTGTGGAAGTTGAGAGTGGGGTGCCAGCTCAGGCGTTCACTGTGTCATCTGACCGGGATATTAAGTGGTGTTGTCCTTGAGGATGTTGTTGTTGTTGTTACACGCCCCCATTGGCCAGCAGTGCTAGACCAGGTCCATGACGTTATACACCCTCAAAAAATCCAACACCGTCAATGAATCGTCAGTCAAGTCCTGTTTGGAGAGCCCCAGGCACGAGAAGATGTGGTGAGGCGAAGCCTGCTCAGTGGAACAGTTGTTAAAAATCTCAAAGATCTTGGATCCTTCGGGAAAATTTCATTGATTTAAGGTGACCACTTCGAAAGCGGGCAAGAATAGTTTGGTCCTGCCTATTGAAACCTTAAGCCAGGGAGCCTCCAGGTCGTGAACAGTGATACCATGGGTGCTCTGGGGGGACATTCCAAGTGGTCTTATTCTTGTGTTTTATTTTTGAGAAGATATCCAAAAAGGTGAGGGGTGCTGACGGCACAGAGGCCTTGGGGATTCCCTTAGAGATTGATGCCTGATCATCGCAATAGCCCGGTGTGTGGCTCCAGTGTGTGATGTTAATTAACTACTTACCCACAAATCTCCTTTGAGTGTATGAACTTGGTTTGCTAAGTTCGCTTCAAATTGATAAATGAAAAATTAAACTTTTTTCAAAATCGAGACGCTTAAGTGGTATGTTGCTCATTGTTTTTATTTACCACGCAGTAGGTCCCGGGTTCGGATCTCGGTTTGTAAGCGTATGGATGTTGGTGATTATCCCATTTAGTAGTAGCTGCTGCTTACCCATTTAGTACTCATTCACATTCAGTTCTCCACTTGTAGTGCTCTCACTATAAGGGGCGTACAGCAATAAAGCGTAAGAAGTGGGTTGTCGGGCATTGGATATGAAAAAGACTTGCAAGAGATCCAAGAATGCAGCGATATAGATGACATTATGGAAAAATTCCTCCTATGTAACCCGTTATCATCTGACTGTGGTTCAAATTACGTGGTTTTGTTCTCAGATCTTTACCTTCGGGATTGATCCTGGACTATCGCCAATAGCCCGTTTTGTTACTCCAGTGTGACGTCAATTAAACACCTACCTATGTGACCTGATAATTTTAAAATAATTATTTTTAATTATGTTTTTACTGATAGGCAATATTTTCAATTGGAATAATTTTTAATTTTCGTTTCTTGTTAAAACGGGAAGATGTAATCACAGAATTGCCGCTTGGGTATTTTTTTTTTTTCATGTTTTAAAATTTTTAAAAAATTTTCATCAATGTTTCACTTAATTTATGAAAAAAAAGCTTAAAATATCTGGTCATTTGGACGAATTCCACTTAGCGTGAAAATTTCTTGCTACGATATTTGGTAACTGCTAGAATTTAATTTAATTAGGGTAAGGCGGGGTAATTGTAAACAAAATTTGTATGTTCACTTTCAATCCCTATTTTCAAACTCTTAATAAAGAAATTAAACATTGTTCACCCTACTAAACTAACTTGTCACTATTCTACTTTGATATTTAATTAGTACGAAGATTCCAGAAAAGAAATTTAGCACCGCACTTGGCTGTTTACAATTACCCCTGAAAGTAGGGGTAATTGTAAACAACGATTTTCCTCGTGATAATGAATATTGAACAAGTGACATCATTAGCAGTAGTTAAGGCAGTAGAAGGAACTCCAATGATATTTTCAACCTCTTCTAATACTATGTCTACAATAACCCCATTTTGATCTTTACATTTACCAAATACTTCCACTTCTTGCCCCATCAAAATATAGTGACACTTAAAAATTGCATTAATCATGAGGTGAACTTCACTGAAAAAAGAATATATTTAGTGTAAAAAACAAAAAATTAAACATTTTTAAAAAAATTAAAAATTGAAAAATACAAATTTAGGTACAAAAAACAAACAAACATTACATTTCTTACACATTAACTGTGGCCTCAAATTGGAAAATTTCTTTACGGCCTTCTTTGCTGCAAGTTGGAGTAGGTAAAATAGCTTTAGCATGGTCTTTGGTAACACAGAATTAGTCTTTTTCAATCACAGCGAATTTAGTCGATGCATTAGAGTCCTGTGATCTCAAAGTCCTTTTCTGAAACGACATCCATCTTTCATACATACGAAAAATGGGTTTTCTTCCCCCCTATTTCTACCCTTAACACCTACAACAGAAACGTAGTCGTTTCAATGTCTTCCATGAATGGCTTCAAAATATTTAACTTCCCCTACGAGAAAGTCTTCTATATTTTGCTTGAATGTTTGGAGAACTTCAAACTCTTCACCGTCAATGTAAGTCATTTCTTTCAATAGTTCCTCATCCTCACTGTCCTCGAGTTCTTCTTTCCTTTCATTTGCTTCTTTTTTTGGTTTTTGCTTACTCCTGGCTCTTTTACTTTATTCTCACTGGGCTTCATTTTGTTCTTTTTCTCTTCTACCTCCTTCAAGCGTAACGATACTTGGTGAGTTAGTTGTAAGAACTTCGACGTTTTAGTAAATCAGTCTTCCTTCTCCCCAATAACACGAAAAATGCAATTCAAACGTACTAAATACAATTAAATACAAAATTACACGGAAGAACACATTGATTTTCCATACAAATTGAAAGAAAATATTACCAAAGTTATGTTTACAATTATTCCGTCCTTTGAAAGATATGGGGTAATTGAAACACTCAACTGTAGGTGCATTGAAGTTCCCAGAAGGAAAAGTCAATGATTTTCTGTTCGATAGAAACATAACTGACCGTAGTAAAGAATTGGAACAACATATTTTTCAATATATTATGGAGGGCAGCAGAAAATGCAACACGCAGCAAATTTAAAACCCAAACTTTTCAACCACAATTTTTTCAACTAAACAGAAGCTGTGGTTCAAAGAAATACGGGATCACCATATTGCATCCTCAGGGTTGCCAACTTTCATATTTTACAACTTTTTAGTTTTTCGGAATTCCACATGGGCGCTTGTATAGCTTGTTTACAATTACCCCGTTTAACCCTACACCAAGAGAAGGATGCTTTTGATCGATAAACTCTAGTTTTTTCCCATAAATATTTCCTGCTTTTGACTAAGAATTTCGAAGAAAGCTCCATGCATATTAAAACAAACCTTCTCTGACATCATTGGTTGATTGATTAAGTTCCGCTGAATGTCTATATTCCCCTGCACTTGACACAGAATTTCATGGAAAGCTCCGTATAGTAAACCAAATCTGCTCTAACATCACCTAAACTTTCTTAGCGTGGTTTGATTAAGTATACTACATGGCGAGGTGTTTATTAACCAGTAATATTTACTGCACGACGCATAATTTTGTGAAGAGCTCCATACATACTAAAACAAACCTGTTCTAACCTAAGCTTAGGTTGATTAAATACACTGCATGTGTATATTCCCCGGTAGTATTTCCAGCACTGACAAAGAATTTTGCGGAAATCTCCCCACACACTAAAACAAACCAACTATACTATCATCTGAATTTTCTTAGCATTGACACATTGCTTGAGTGGGCATCTGTTTTCCGATCAAGTGCCAAGAAGAGAAGTTGTTATGGTTAGGGTCTGAAATAAAAACAGTTGCCCAAATTTCGTATTTTGCAGAGAGAATTCTTTAACATTTTAACGTAAGGTGATTTCACCACGAAACCTATCACTTTAAAAATACCTACACTAATTGTATAGCGGATTTTTCGTGTAACCACACGACGGGTGATCTATAGTACCGTCATCTGTCGATCAATTGAGTCAAATTTGTTCAAATACATTCAACGATTAATCGAATAGAAATTTTAGCCGGTTCTTCACCAAGTTGATTGAATAGAAATGTGCTTGAAAGGGTTAATTATATGTTTTGTTCACATTCTCCTTACTGTCATTTGGAACTTATGAAATATAAAAGAACTAGAACTATGAATAATTATTTTCCAAAAAATATCTATGTAATTATGTCCACAGGACAAAAATGCTAGCTCAAAGTTGTTTGTTAAAAGCTAGTCCATCTTGGTAGAACACTGTTTACTGTCAGATTCCAGTTTGAATTTACGAAGAACAAACCTTTGCAGGTTAAATTTGATTGTTTTTGTTAATACTCTTTTCTGTCAAAAGTTACAACTCAGTAAAAAAGAATTCAGCTCTGCTCATTTTATAAATTCTACAATTCTCTGACAGCATTCAATCAAGCAAAACATTCTACAAATATACCGCACGCGATCTAATGTGAATTTGAATAACATTTTTTTTTGTAGTCTCCACAAATCGACAGGTGATAAAACAGCATATATGAATTCATAAAAATTTTCCCAACGTTTGAAGTTGGCTTTTTGTTCTTTTCAGACGTCACAAAACCAAGAGGAAGAGGAAAAAGGTAAAGTAAGTTGAATAGTTCATGTCGCAAATAACTGGATAACTGCGCATAACGAAGCGTGATGAGCGGTCAGCAGTATGCCCGCATAAAATCTGAATGTAAATTTTTGTTATTCAGGATCGATGATAATCTTTGTCAGTTGATGAAAAGAATCGTGCATAAATTGCACAAGTACTAACGAAATGAATACAATGAGTGAGAATGTTTACATTCGAGATATAAAAAAATTAAACGGGATGATGTCAAACAGTGTAACAACTAAAAACTACAATTAATACCATTCAGTATATTAGAAAATCAGGATTGAAGGATCAATCAATAATCAACAAATGCGAAAAATAACAAATTAGCCAGATAATTTTTAAAAATTATTTAAATAAAACAAAAATGCTTTAGCGACTAACTTTTATGTGTTACCTCATAAATTTTATTAATACTCAAACAGAATACTTAGCCGGCTCTTTTTTATAAAAAAAATTACATTTGGTTAAATTTAAAATGCATACTTCGATCAACGATTCTAATCAAATTAAATGTTCACGCTAAAAATCTTTTAAAAAAGAGAAAAAAAATTGTTTAAGACTGAACATAGCAGGTTGTGAATAGATCTCAATTTTTACCCAATTGAGTTTAATAAATAGTATAATAAAGATATTTTTTCCCAAATTATCTTTGTAGTAATAATTTGCGTGAATCATGAATGTTTATTAGTAAGCGAGAAATTTGTATGATAAAAATAATGACATGTCTAAAAAAAAAATTTTTTTTTTGATAAAATGATAGAGAAAGTTTAGACATTTATTTGTTTAAAATATAAAAATAAGTATTTCTTGAATATTCTTTGAGTTATATACAATCATTCGACTTTCCTAAACAAGTTGACTGACATGGGTTTGCTAAGTACCAGGTATCAACTTCCTATTTATTTTGTTTCTCTATTATTTTGCCTTACAATAGTGTGATTGAAAGTAGAAAATCAATCAATACAACTTCGCACTAGCAGCTGTAGTGACACATGGTACGTATTTCATTCTCAGTTTCTTCCAGGTAAGACCATAAACAGGAAGAAATTACGGTTTTTGACCCTAGTAGAAGCATTGTAAACTTGATTACGCTTTTGGTCCGTTTTCAAACAGTATAATTTTACAAGAAACTTGATAGCAACAATTTTCCGACTCACTCAACTATTGTAATAGTTTGCACGAACGTAATAATATGGTTAGAGCGAAGTGGGTTCAGTTGAGTTCATTGTTATCTCTAAAAGCGATTAAACGTCGTGCTTCTCTACTTTTAGATGAAATTTATAGTTAGAAATAGTCTTGTCAATACGATGGAGAATTTCGTAAAGTTTTATTCTTTTATCCAATATCTATTTTAAAATTTAATTATTTTAGTATTAAAAACTTATGTTTGTAAAGTTGTGATTCATGCTTAGTTACGAAACAATTACTTAATGGAAGAAAGAATTTTTCAAAATAATCCTTAGCTACGAATTCAACTAATTAAATATAATGCCATTGAAGCGTGACATTTTATCCTAAACACAGTATGCCTTTTACAAATTCCTAGAAAATTTCGAAAGATCTCTTTAATTAGAATATAATTGTGAAAATAAAATGAATTAGAATTAATTAGAATATAATAATTAAAATGTATAATAATTGGAGTATAATTGTGAAAATGAAAATTGACAAACTATAATTGCTAATGTTATAATTTCAAAAATCGACAATGCTGAAAATGTCAATTTTAAACTCGATCTGACTTTTGCTCAACCTCACAACGGTTTGGGGTCATCTGACCGTGGTTCAAAATTACGTTGTGTTGTCCTCGAATCTTTCCCACCGAGAGTTGATCCCGGACCCTACTAATAGCTCGTTGTGTTGCTCCAGTGTGACGTTAATTACAAATACCAAAAACTATCAGAACGGTTTGGGATCATGGAGCCTTTTTATATAAAACAGGTCCACTTTATTTTATGTATCTAAATAAATTCTATTTGAGCCAAGGGGTCGCGATTCTTTTTTATTTGAGTCAAAGGTTCCTTTTTGCAAGAACGTCTTTGTGAAATATCTCTTTCTCTCTATATTAAAAAAAAGTTACCGCCGCCGCCGCCGCCGCCGAAGAATTGAAATTTTTGTTGTTTAGCTCCATTCTTAGACGGTTTCCCGAGAAAGTACTGATCGGAAAAATATGAAATTAACATGCTTTGTTCTTCATCGTATTCCCTGGATAATTATTAAGATTTTTTTCCGATGCGGCTATTAGTTTAGGTTTTATTAAGTGTTAAAGTTGAAGAAGTGAAATTTCTTCCGCGAGTGAGCAAAACACATTCAAAATTTCAGTCTTTAGTCGTGAGTTTTTTTTAAGAGTACCTCTCAACGTAAATTTTTGCAGCTCGTCGAGTTTTTTTTTGAAATTTAAATGTGGTTCTTGATAATATTTTTTTGAAATTCGGGAAAAATCGGGACATTTTTGTTACTTTTTTTTAAAACTGCCGTATCTATATCTAATTACTATTAGTTTTTAATTTTTAAAATATCGCAGTATACCTCAGAATATACTCTTTCTTACGGTACTATTATTTTTGAAATCGGTTAATAATTAAATTGGATGCGATCAAAAGTTCGTGATACAAAATTCGGAATCTTCGGATATTTTCGCTACGTTTTGTTAAAACCGTTATGTCTACGGCAAAAACCATTATTTTTTAAATTTGAGAACATCACTGAATACACTACATTACACTCTTTCTTATGGTACAATTATTTTTCAAATTGGTTAATAAACAAAATCGATGCAATTAAAAGTAGGTCATACAATTTTCGGAACTTTCAGATCGTAACTTCCGATACAAAACTAAAATGGTCATATCTATATAGTATTACTGTTAGTTTTTAATTTTAAAAATATTGCAGTATACCTCACAATGTACTCTTTCTTACGGTACAATTATTTTTAAAATTGGTTCATAAATAAATTCGATGCAATCAAAAGTTGGTGACACAAATTTCGTATTTTTCAGTTCGCATAGCTGGTTCGGCAAACAGCAGTGGGTTGCATTTCCTACTATCGGGTTTGCCAGATATCAAATTTATCGTAGCAACAATTGCCATAAAAACGATTTCTTTTTATTTGGCGAGGAAAAAGGCTCGCTTTTTTCCCTCTGTTCTCAAGACAGTTTACCGACAAAGTACAATCGTAAAGTTTTGATATTAACACTGTTTACTTAAAATTGTACAGGGAACAAGATACAGAAGATTTTTTACTGATGCGGCTATTATTTTAGGGTGCATTAAGTGTTAAAGCAAAAAAAAGTGAAATCAATTGCGAAAGAAGTATTGGTTTGAGAAAGCAAACCAAACGGGATTGCGTAGCAATCCCCGGGGTCGGCGAGCGTAAGCGAGCAGGGCGCGAAGCCCTCGCTGTGACGTCATGTACCGGAAAGTGAAATCAGCATAATACGAATTATTCAGATAGTTTCACTCTGTTAAAGGAATGTTGGTTTGCGAAGCAAACCAAATGACATCTGTGAAAGGAGTGTTGGTTTGCGAAGCAAACCAAATGGGATTGCGCAGCAATCCCCGGGGGTTGGTGAGCGTAAGCGAGCAGGGGGCGGAGCCCCCTAGTATATTAAAAAAAGTTACCGCCGTCGTAGCCGCCGCCGCAGTATTGAAAACTGTGCTGTTTAGCTCGATTCTCAGACGGTTTCCCAAGAAAGTTCGGATCAGAAAAATATGAAATATTTGATTATTCAGAAATATTTGGTTCTTGATAATATTTTTTTTTAATTCGGGAAAAATCGGGACATTTTCGTTATTTTTTTTTAAACTGTCATATCTATACCTTATTACTATTAGTTTTTAATTTTAAAAATATCGCTTGACCAATCGGGAGTTGTATCTTACTGATTGACGATCAGCTTTTCCATCTACAAAATTGGTCCCTCAGGGTTTCTCAGAAGAATAAAATATTCTTAAATGAATGAACTAGGAGTTTAAGCTTGGTAAGTATGAAAAACGTAACATTCTTATTTATCATTGGTTTACCATCAGTTACTATGATAATGTATTACCAACACGTATGAAGATTTCACGAAGTAACATTTATTTGAGCAGAACTAAAGCGCACTTCTCTGAGAAAGATTCCCATCTGTGTTTAATAACAATTTCATAGTTGGAGAAGGTGGTCACTAGTGAGCTTCTAGAAGTGCAAAACACTTCATTAAAATTTATACTTAGGAAAACCATGTCTATTTAAAGGGTTTGAAGTTTAATTAAGTGAACAAATTTATATACTTTATACAGTAAAAAGCATAAAATTATGAAACTTTCAAGACTGGTCGTTTTCAAGATGATGGAATAATTATTTGAAAATTTGCATCCTTCCTGACTATCAGACAAAACTGATCACTATTGTATTAACGATGCGGATAAAAAAGATTTTTTTCGACCGACCGTTGTACTTTAGGGCGGCCGAAAAATTCGAATTCCACCGGAACAAATTTTAATAGAGAAGAAGGGGGTTGTTAGTAGACCTCAGATGAACATACCTGTTAAGGTTTTGTTAATTCAAAATTATCTTAGAGTAAAGACAGGTGGTTGGTTTTCGAATTCTAGTGTTTTAGTAGTCCAGCAAGACACCACCAGAAATAATCCTAGTCTGTGTTTTTTCACGTCGGCAGTGTTAAAGTGACCTAAAACAATGGTTTTGACATTTTAATGGTCGTAAAACATTTTAAGAAATTTATTTCGTGTCAAACAATAAAACCAAACTTAGCCCAATTTCCGTAGAAATGGCCACATTGAGTGTTGTTTTTTTGTCTGTGGACGATCTAGCGGACTAATAAGCATCTAAAAAGTTTCTACTTGGTTTAGTTCTAGATACCTACTTTTTAAAGGGCAGCATACAATGCAAGCTTGGTTTGATGCTTTTCCACAATTCAGGACATACTGCAGAGTGATAGTTCGACTTCAAGACCCCCACTCATTCCTTATCATCAATCTTTGGAAGAGTAAAGTATGAGAAGTTTGTATTCGAATTTAGAGTCAATTATAGGTATGACTTCTCGAGAAACGAGATTTTTCTAGCAGTATAAATACATTCATTCACTAGAGTACACACTCAGCACAAAATCATGGATATTAAGAACAGGGTAAAAAATTATATTAATAAATAAACAGCGGTTAATCAATCAATATTCTTTGAAGTAAATCTCTTGCTTTCCAATACCTCTGAAAAATGTCACCCGATGGAGACGAAAGTGGATCGTATGTACCCACCCAGGTCAAGTTCTCCACAGCATTCTCGGAGTCTTGACACAATCTTTTCACATTTTAGTGTGGCAGGGAAAGTATGGATGAGGATTTTTTGAAGTAGCCACATTCGTTGAAGATAATAGGCATCACATGGTAAAATATCGAAGATTCGGTGTATTTTTATCCAATTTCCTTAAAGTGCTTTATCAGTTCATCAAATTTATTATTCTTCAGAACTCCTTTAATGTCTAACACTATTTCTCTCTTATCTGCAACATTCAGTTTTACTTAGTGCTGCCGTTTTTATGGATGGCAGTGTACAATCTTAATCTTAAGATTTCATTGCTACAATTATGAGGAAGATGTTCTCTGCTATTTCCTCAAAAGTGTTTCTCTAATTCAAAGAGTCGACGATAGTCCTCAAGGAGGTACAAACTGCTCACTAGTATTCTGAACAGGGAAAAACAGGCCTTAAAATTTAAAACAAACCACAACTTAACCCCGCAAGTGTTTCAACGAGTACATCTAGATCTGGTTTGCGTCGAGCAAGAACTCATGTTTTAGATGTGAGGATAAACCGTTGGATCGTTCCTTTGTATCCACATACAACCACAAGAGCTTATTTGCTGTTGTGAGCCACCTTGTGTGTGATGCATTTTAATTACCATATTGTGCCACATCATTACATCAACGGCTGTTTTCAACGGCGAGACAAATTTGGTACAGGTAATGTTGATCTGTACTGAACTCTGAAACATTTTTTGGGAAAGTTGGTATTTCAGTGTGTATTTGAAAATTATAATGTTTTTTCGATATCGCTTGTGTCAGGGGTATTTCTCCCTGGGTATGGAACTCCCTGTGTTTGTGTCAGTAGAACTTTCATTGCGTGTATGCCGATTACTTTATATTATATGTCTTGTGTTTGGGGCAGCATGCCTTAATATAGCTCTTGCGCCATAAAACCCCCAAACAAAGAAAACCGATAAAGTTTGAGTACTAAACCCCCTGATCTGGATATTATTCCATCATCATATGCATAAATTGGAAATAAAAGGCAGCTTGTGTGAGTGTAAGCGGTACGAAAAATTGCAAGTGTAGTTACATGTGCTTTTAAAATGTTATTGTAATTCCCTATATTGTGTCTCGCGTTTGTGAATTCTTCACAAGTTCCATTTTCCCAAAGATACCATTCCTTGATTTTTCAGGAATCCCTCTTTTCACATTGCTCACTGAATAGTTCATCTCAAAGAAAACCGGGTTGAAACTTGCAAAGACGCATATCAGTCCTGTCATGTTGTCTGAAGGCAAACTCACGGTATGTGGCGATTTCTTAGGAAAATGAGCTATTTTAGCCTTAATGTTTGACACGAATTGAACCTCTCATAAAATGCTTTACAAGTTTCGACAAGTAAAAACCACTGTTCCATGTCCCTTTGCATTGCTCAAGTGAAAAACTATCGACTGGAGTGATTTTCGGCGGTATCGTGTGGCATTGACAAAACGCCCTAATTCGGATTCTGCAACCACCGATCTTTCCACTAAGGTATTTTTTAATTTAGAAAAATTAACAAATATGTTAATCGGAGGTAGACAAACAAATTTTTTTCACTATCAGAATTTGTGCGACGAAATCAGATTTCTTTCTCCCACCCTACTGTAGACATACAAAATAATTTAAAATTCCCCCTTCCACCTGAAAAACGTATCCTTTTTAAATGCATCCCCTGAATTTAACGAGTTCTCCGCAAGGCTATACAAGTGTGATACGACAATGCAAGTGAGCATGCGATACATTCTTCTATGTACGACTTGGGTATCATATATACGCGTTTTACATCCGAATTAATAAGAACATGTGCTTGAAAATGATCGTAGGGTACTAATCAGAATTTGGATCTCTGATGGAACGTCTGTTTTTCAAGTAACAAATTGAACTTCCATGACCAGAAAGTAAATAAAACGTTGTTTTTACCCATAACGCAAACAACGCCTCTGTCATTTCATGGAATTTTATCTCAAACAACATGGAATCTCTTCCTTAAATAATGTTTATCGCGAATCAGAATGATTTATGCATGATCTTTAGCTACTTATTTACCATAACATCATTGTTATATCATATTACATAACAAGTTACGGGGAAATATTCAAAAAACTACACGTCTTTTTTTGCATAAAAAATTGTCACGATATTTGATCAAAACCGCAATAGAAGATGGTAAACTGGGCCTTCGCTTTCGCACGTAAACAACGAACTTAATCGCGTCAGAGTTCCACAAGCCTATTTGAATCTTTCTACTTATTTAAACCTATTGATTCAGGTGCATGTTTTTTTGGCGGAAGATCGCACTTTGGACTTGAATATCACATTCAGACAAAACGCTTCCAGGAAGCCCTAAAGCCCCCAATTGTTTCAGCAACCTTGAAACAGAGCAACTCTTTGACGTCTCAGTTGGAACGCGATGAAACACAAAAGAACGCGGACTGAGTTTACCCAATCAAAATCTGGGATGTTCTGTGACTAATTGTCAAAGCAGATAAGCTGTCAAAAAGAATTTTTGTTTTTCATTTTACCACATTTACTTGAAAAGGAATGTGGTAAAATGTAAATATTCAATGCTAACAATGTTACTGATGTATAAAACTTCGCTCTTTTCATCAAGAGCAAAATTTTTAATCCTGAAACAAGACACCTCAGATACATTACAATAACTGAGGTGTTATGAAGATTATATATTATTAATCAAAATTTCTGCAATAGGAAATATTGCGTATCAGAAAAAAATAACCACCTAAGATCCTATTGATGCTATTTTAGCCACCACCACAAAAAATAACTTCCAATACAATAGTATAGCAGTATAACCTATCTCCAACATGAAATACATTTTGGTAGACAAAAGTACACGGTCTTTCACACATCTTATTGAATTGGTCATCCGGACACGACTTTACAAACGCGTATATCTCTCTATCTTAAAAAATATTACCGCCGCCGCAGGATTGAAAACTGTGTTGTTTAGCTCGATTTTTAGACAGTTTCCCGAGAAAGTAAGGATCAGAAAAATACGAAATTAACATGACTTGTTCTTCATCATGTTTCCTGGAGAATTGGGAAGATTTTTTTCCGATGCGGCAATTAGTTTAGTGTTTATTAATTTTCAAAATTGAAAAAGAGAAATTTGTAACGTGAGTGAGCAAAGGACGTTCAAATATTCAGTCTTCAGTCTTGATTTTTTTTTTAGAATACATCAAAACATAAATTTTTGCAGCTCGTCGAGTTTTTTTAGAAATTTCAATTTGATTCCTGGTAATATTTTTTTGAAATTCGGGAAAAATCGTGACAGTTTCGTTTTTTTTTAAACTGTCATAGCTATATCTCATTATTATTAGTTTTTAAATTTGAAAATATGTCAGTTTACCTTAGAATGTACTCTTTCTTACGATACAATTATTTTTTAAATTGGTTAATAAATAAATTCGATACAATCAAAAGTTGGTCACACAAATTTCGGAATATTGAAATATTTTCGCTACTTTTTGTTAAAACTGTAATATCTACAGCTTAATACTATTATCTATATATATAAAACACTAACGTACGTGGACCCGAAATCGACGTTATTTGTGTATCGTCGAATGGCAACAAACAACGTAAATAAAATAACCCAGATATTTTGAATTCTTGCTGTTTTCAACTAGCCGAGGTCAATTTCTCTGCAAAATTCAGAATTAAATTGTAATATTTATGTTTGAATTGACTTTTTATTTCTTCCTTTGATGTAAAAGCAATGTAAACGTAATTTTGCTACCCGGTATCTGGCCACGTCAGAATTAATGTTTACTTTTTTAATTTGATTTAGAATTCCGTGTTTGGGTATTTGAGTTGACTGCGAGATGTCGCCTACATATTTGAAGATTCCCAAGTATTATAAATATGTGTTCTTTTTGTTAATAAATAATTATTGCCTTTGGCAATATCGTTGAAAAGTCTTTTGTCGCATTATTCTATTTCAAAATATATTCAGGAAATCGAAATTCAACACGTTTGAATAGATACGTACGTGTTTTTTTTTTTTTTCAGAATTTTGCATTTTTTCAAGGATTGGAATTTTATTTTTATTTTTTTGCATTATGTGTTCCGGTATATTACCTATTGCAGAAATATTATTTAGGAGTTAGATTTTAATGATATGTCTATTTCCTACAAAATATCACTAGACATGGGTAATTTTGTAGCGGTATATGTATATTTAGACCAACTTTCCTTAAATATTTGATTAAATACGCAATGCTTTAAAGAATTGTTTCATAAAAATAAATAAAATATACAAATCAGAACACGTTAAATTACGGTGTGTAAAAAAGTTTAAAAAAAGCACTATTACACACCGCCGAGCGCTAGCCGGCGCATCTCGGCTAGTTTTTTAAATTTGAAAACATCACTGAATACTTTAAATTGTACTCTTTCTTATGTTACAATTATTTTTAAATTGATTATTAAATAAAGTCGATGCAATTAAAAGTTGGTTATACAATTTTCGGAACTAGTAGATCGTAATTTCCGATACAAAACTAAAATTGTCATATCTATGACTTAATACAATTAGTTTTAAAATTTGAAAATACCACGTGAAAGCTTAGAATGTACAGTTTCTTACTGTAAAATTATTTTAAAAATTGGTTCATAAATAAATTCGATGAAATCAAATGTTGGTCACACAAATTTCGTATTTGTTAGATCGCTGAGTATGTTTCTCAAGAAAATAAGGGTTACATTTTGACTATCGGGTTTGCTAGATATCAATTTTATCGTAGCACCAATTACCATAAAAATATTTTTTTTATTAGTTGAGGAAAAAGGCTCCCTTTTTACACTCTGTTCTCAGACGGTTTACGGGAGTTGGCAAGAGAAGGCCCCTAGTTTGTAGAAAAAATGCTTGATGCCGCTCGCAACAATCTTCAAGTATTTCCATGGATGGTCCATGGTGAACTGTTGAGTTGAACTGACCCTTCCAACAACCATCTGAAGCCCTGTGATAACAGTTATACAACTTCTACTTTCTCTTTCTTTCTCTTCCACCCTGCCTCCTATCCTATCCTCCCATAGTCTTTACACACACACCCTGAGGGGCACGAAGGGTGTGTGTGTAAAGACTACTGGAGGATAGGATAGGAGGCAAGGTGGAAGAGAGAGAGAAACAGAGAGTAGAAGTTGTGCTAATAACACATGTAATTTAATAGCCTGGGGATTGTGTTGGGTTCCCTCCTCCTCATATGTCTTCCATCATTATCGATACTAATTTCTAGACGTAATTAAATGGATAATCAGATAGCCACGTGACCGTCATGTGACTTCCACCTGGCGGTACAGTACGCCACTTATAGGCAGGATAACAACTGAAATGACGTCCTATGGGTATGGAGGAGGGGAGGAGTCTTTGACACAAAGCTATGCCTAGTAGTGCCATCTAGTCATGTACCCTTCCTATCACGGCTTCACTCAATATTTCCACTCAGCCTACTTTTAACACGTAGCAATAGCCGTTGTATTGTTCAAATGCCATTCAAAATTCAAATACCTAACGCCCTACTTTAACAGGAAACAGTGATCCATGAGAGATATAAATGAATATTCGAAAATTCCTCGAGCACACACACACAACCTGCATTGTATTAAAGATAATACTCAGTTTTTGCTGCAAAGGAATTTTTGCAAGTGATTGAAAGCCTCGAGTCTAATTCGGTCCAATCCTCGGGCAAGTTATTGAAAGTCGCGGGTTACTGCCTGTCGATCATGAAAAGTCATGATTTTCGGGGATGATGTAATTTTATTTTGTATTTCGCGAATGGCGAAGAAAAGAGGTAGTTTACTAGTAGAGATCTTCTTGCAAAAAAGTATGTTTCTCCATTATCATAAGTGCGTGCCAATGTGACAAACTTAAATATATTTCTTCTAGCAGCCCTAGAAAAATAGGATACAGTCTTTTTCTGAGGAAAAAGGCAAGGGCATACTGCTTGAGCAGTCCTCGTGGTAGGCAGACAGTACAAATACAAATACTAATACAAACACAAATATTGACGACCAGCTACAGGCTCAAGCCCAACAAGGCTGGTCCTTTGTTTATGAATTCTCCAATTCCCACTGACTATCCAATTGTGTCTTAAATTCGTACACTCCCTTTGAATTAACTATATTTTCTGGCAACGCGTTCCAACTGTCTATTACCCTATTAAAGTAGTAGTTTTTCCTTAAATCCCGATTAAAATGTGTCTTATTCAATTTATACCCATGACCCCTTGTTCTGTTATCCCTATTGAAATTTAAGCCCTCTGTGTCCCCTTGTTTTACAAACTTGAAAAGCTGAATCAAATCCCCCCTCCTTCTTCTTCTTTCCAGTGTATACATGTTTAGCTAACTTAAACGTTCATTATAGTCGAAATTTGCTAGCCCCTTTATTATTTTTGTAGCTCTGTGCTGAACCCTTTCAATTGATTCTATGTCCTTTCTCATATATGGAGCCCAGAATTGTACAGCAACGTACCACGGAACGAAACGGACGTATCAATTATGGAGTACCTAACTGATGAATTCTACCACCACATCCTAATTAATATCAAATGTTATAACTAGTTAAAGTCTGCTATAAAAGAAAGGAATTAAAAAGAATATGTCGTCCAGAAGCACTTGAAGAATAGCAAAATAAGTAGAATTTAATGTAATAGACACAATGAGGAGTTCAATTGACGTTCCGAAGCAGAGGTCGGCAAACTACGATCCGCCACGTGTTTTTAACCCGGCCCGTGAGTTAATATTGCCCTCCCAAATGAAATTTTAAATAATAAATGATATTTCGCGCTGTACCGCAACGGTCGATAGTCAATTTGATACATTCTGAATAATGACCGCTGCTGGCGTAATTGGTGTTGCATATTCGCATTCTATCGTCTGCTGTTGCCGCAGAACGTATTGCCAGTTCACTTAGTTTTGCTCTAGCGGCGCACATGGCATCACTGTGATATTTTGTTCTTTTGCTTTTATTTTATTTTATTTTATTTACTACCCACCGTAGCCATGTCACTCTCAAAACCAGATAAGAGAAAAGTGGACTTCGGATGCCGTGCTTTTTAAGCAGAATGAAGTGTGAATTATTTTGTCATAGAATTACATAACAAAGTATTGTGTTTATCATGTAATGACGTAATAGTGGTGCGGAAAGAGTACAATATACCAGAGGTGCAGAAAATGTTTCAGGGCCCAATATTTCCTCAAGACACAATTTGTTTAATCCGAAAGTTCCCCGAAAACATCTCCGGATTTTCATTCCAGTTTAAGGGGGTCCGAAACGCAAAAATCGTCAAATTTTCGAAATTTTTTTTATTATATTAAGAAATTTTCTGTGTTTTTCTGCTTAAAATGACGATTAAATCATGTTTCTATCTTAATTAAAACTAGAGATATAGTAATTTTTGTGGTGCGTTGTTCAAAAAATCTAACACTCTTGACAGTTGTTGTCATGGCAACATCTGTCCTTAAAACTTTAAATGCATTTTTCTCCATGATACATTTTTTCAAGATTTCCTGCATTCAAACTGCTATAAGTCGAAAACCGATAAAGTTTAAGGGTTGAAACTTGGAATATATCTTTTTCAAACATTATACTTTCATTTTGATTCAGCAAATTTAAAACAAATATTTTCTTTTAAAAATATGACTTTAAAAAAAATACCTTAAAATTAAAAACAAATTTCATTCAAATATTTTTTATTTTTTATTAAGTTAATATTTTTTAAATTGCTGAATCATAATTAAAGGTAATAAATTTGTGAATAATTTACTGCAAGAATTTTGAAAATTGGTCAAGAATATTTTGAGCCTTAGCAATTTAAAATGACCCCTCTTTTTTTCAAAAAATTTTAATTTAAATTTTTAAAGAACTTTTGGAAAAAATTTGTGTTGTGATTTCGCTTATTAGTTAGATGGGTAATCAGTACAAAAAAATTCTAAATTAATTAATAAAAATTTTTTTCAATAAATCTAACACCTAATTCTATTAATATATTTTGGAAGATAAATACGGTCAACTAAAATCGTATGCATGGGGATTTATATCTGTATGTGGGTGTACTTACAATGTCAAAAGACATTTTCGAAAATGAAGTATGTAAAAGCACAATACAGATCATTACTAACAGATGACCATTTGCAACAACTTTTATGATACGAACTTGGAACTCCAGTATGGATAACTAATCTCTCAGATAAGAAAAAAAATTACATTCATTGCATTTGTACAAAATTTAACCTATTTTATAATTCGTTTATTAATAAATAGAAATATTTTATTCTTTTTTTTTGTAAGTATCCGCAAAATGGTGTATAAATATTATGTAAAAATATCACTTCCTAATAAAAAAATTTGGACCTGTTTTTTTTTTGTTGCTCTATGAGTAGAATTACCTAGGTAAATATCTTCAAGTTTGCTACCTGGCCCACCAAGCCTAAACTTTTTACGATCTGGCCCTTTTCAAAAAAGGTTTACCGACCCCTGTTTTAAAAGAACACAAAAAGCAGGCAATCTGGTTCGAAAAAAAGGGGAAAAAACAAAAATGGGTTTTGGATGGGGGTTATTGATATGAAAAGTTTAATTTGGTAATAAGGGAGGGGGTTGAATGAGTTTCAATCAGAATTTCTGATGGGATTTTGTTGACAGTAAAAAAAAAGCCACTAGAGAGGGTTTCTGGTAAAAGCGACTTCTGTGTATGATTTTCGTGGGCATTCAAAGAAATCACTAAAAAACTTCTCAAAATTAGAAACCTCTCAACAGAAAAATAATTTTGATCAATCTAAAATCATCAGTTCATCAGCATAGCATATTGCATTGGTAGCTCATGACTTCTTTTTTACGCAAGGCACTTACATTCCTAGATTGCTTTCTGGTGAAATTTTAGTTCCGTGGAAACGAATTGAATCATTATTTCCAACGCGGAATCAATTACACTATTTTTTAATAATAAATACAGTGGAGGCAAAGTTGTAATAGCGGTTGGGTCTGCAGAAAATGAAGAGGGAAAAAAGATTTTTCAAGAGCACGCTCTTGATGCAATTAATTTTCCACAGACCCTTCATGACGAAACGGCCGTGACTCATCCGTTTGAGTGAGGTATCGCTTAACAGGTCTTCACTTCCAATTGACTTTGAGGAAGTACTCAGCATCACTTGTAAATTAATCACAAGGTGACTTGGTAAAAAGTGCTGAGTGGTTTTAATAACCCACAATCCACGAACTTTGATCTTCATAATTCTTGAACTTTAAACTTTTTGCCCTCGGGTTTAATGAAGAGATATAGCTGAAAAAATTTAAAGATATCTTAAAAACTTATTTTCCCCAGTGGGGTTGTCTCACACGTAGGATTGGAGAGAAACGAGTTGGCAGACAGATTGTCTAAAATGGCTACCAAATTCGATACCAACGAGAAACCACCTTCCACAAAAATAAAATAATAAGAAATGGAACAATATACAAAAAGTAGCAGATTAGCAAGACAAGTCAGGAAAAGAAGTAGTGGTATTTTACAGACAAAGAACTGGGCATATTAGATTGCAGACACCTGGAGAGAATTAGAAAAACTCCTCTAGGGAATGTACAATTTGCAGAACTTAAAACTCCAATGAGGTCGCCTCCTAGCCTTCCCGGACACCTCTCTACAACAGACACAGAATCTCTCCCAGGTTTTGGGAGTTACTGGAAACAAAATGATGAGTCGGGCCTCTTCATTTGCCATAGGAACAACATCGTTGAGGCCCGCTGGTCGATTGAGCAAAGGGTACAAGGTACAAACGAACCTCCAAAGCTTTGGCGACCCAAAGTCTTTTATAACTGTTAGAGTAAGACATAAATTGATAAATAAACATGATGTTTTCGAATAATCAAAAACATTTTTAAGAGGAATACCAGTTTTTCCTACCATAATTATGATTTCTGAAAATCCGTTATAAAAATACCCTTAAACTTTTCCACCACAACATACTTTGCATGTATTGCGTAGTCCTTGTGCTCCTGAACAAAAATTATGAATTATATGCACAGTCCAGTCACATTAATGTGACCACCTGTCAAAAGCCAGAATAACCGCCTTTGGCAGAGCGGACCGCTGCGAGACGTGCAGGAAGAGATTCAATTAAGTTTCGGAAGGTGTTCACTGGGATGTTGAGCCATGCCGACTCCAGTGCCGTGGCCAGCTGCGCTAGATTACCTCCCTCCTCCACCCTGGATCCTTCCGGCAATTGTTGCAGGGTGTTTGCTTTCAGACGTTTCACGCCGTATACGCCAATGTCCATCGATCCGATGAATCACGTTTTGTGCTCCATCGTAAAAAGCCACCTGTCACCACTCTGTGGACGTCCAGTTGCGGTACTGCAGTGCAAATTCCAGCCTTCGTCGCCGATGAACAGCAGTTAGCATAGGTGCATTAACCAGGCGTCTGCTGCGGAGGCCCATACGCAGCAACGTTCGTTGAACCGTTGTTGAGGATACACTCTTGGTAGCCCCTTGGTTCATTTGGGCGGTCAGTTGCTCAGCAGTTGCATGTCTATTCGCCCGAACGCATCTCCTTAGCCTTCGTTCGCCTCTGTCATCTATAGACTGTGGTGCACCACATGTGCCACGCCGCTGATTTTGGATAGTGCCATTTTGCCATACACTGTATACTTTTACCACGGCGGCACGCGAACAGTTCACAAAATTAGCCTTTTCCGAAATGCTTCCACCCTTGGCCCGAAAGCCAATAATCATGCCCTTTTGGACGTCGGATAAATCGCTACGTTTCTGCATTACGCCAACGATTGAAATGCCTTCCGATGCCCTAGGACATCCTTTATATACACTCCACTGTAATGTGCTGCCACCTGCCTTTTGTGATTGGTTATTTCACGTTGACGTCGAAAGTAGGGGGTGGTCACATTAATGTGACTGGACTGTGTATATACAGTTGAATACAAAATAAGGAAAGGCAGGTTGAAAAAATATTAGTTTCACGTTTTCATTAGCTAAAACTTATGTACTAGGAGGGGTATTCCAAAATGTAATGAACAAAGCGTAATTTAATCTGGGGCCAGCGTGGTTGGCTCCTTTCATGTATCTTTCATTACTATTTCTCAATGAGGATTCTACTCCGAAAACTACCTCAAAAGAACCTAAGGGTTAGAATTTGTAAGACTTCTACCAATATATATGTTAAAGAAAAGGCAGTGGTAGAATTATAAATTAAAGTAAAATTACACTGATAAATATAAAGTTAACCAAAAAAAATTTTTGGTTGTTATTACTTTCACTTAAAAGTAACAAGACAGCAATTAAGAGTAGTAAATTTAGAATTTTATCTGGGGCCTAAAGGATCTTAAGAAAATAGCATAAAAACAGTCAGAGGTTCTTTAACGAATTATGTCATTTTTGGAATTCTAGAGTTGAAAGTAAATTGAGAATCATTCACATGTTTCACATTATAATTACTTTTTCTTACGTCACTTCAACTGGTTATATTCCATAGTCCTTCAGTCTTTCAGTTCTACTGAGGACTATTGTTAAATGTTCCCAATCCCATTTATTGGGATCTTTGTTAAGGCAGTCAAAAAAATTTTGTAATGCCAATTGTCATGATTGTACAATGAAAGAGCTAATTACCTTGCAAGAAAATAAGCAGTATTAAAATCCTCTATATTCTGCCAAACACATAACGTACATAAATTGACAATGAATACGACTGAAATGGGCTCAATACTTTGGAAAGCAAGTGTAAAGATGTAATTATGGGTAAAGGCAACGTTTTAAGTTATTTAGATTGCGGCCAGCCAGTTAATACCAGAAAGAGGAAGGGAGTTCTTTATCCATAACTGATGCGTTTAGCAATTTATGCGTCAAATCGTTTCGCATTTCATCCCTAAAATGCTGAAGACATTTCAATTTAAGGGCGAAATATAGTCGGTAACTTAAACTATCCGCTGTCTCTTGTTGAGCTCAGACACCATGTTTTACGTTACTCTTTGGACTTCACTGAGAAGAATGTGTGGCATAGTCAACACGAATCAATGGAACTATGGCTATATTCATGGAATCATTTGTAGCTTTTACAGGTTAAGAGAAGATTCTTGTCGTATTCTTAAAGCTGAAAGGTCAACTAGGTGTTCTTAATACCATATTTTTTTAGCCATTTGCTCTATCGAGACACAACCGCAGGGGTGTTCAGATTTGCGAAGATAAGCACTTATTTATGTTCATATTTTTGTTTGATTTCACGATTTTCCAAAAGTACTGTAGTTTTTTGACGGTGGTAAATTCATGAAAAAACCCATTAATTCGAAATAAACCGTTTTAAAAGATAAAGCATATTCAAGTAATGAAAACCTCTGCAAAATATTACGCTTTCAAGATTACATTTCAAAAGAGATAGCTATTTAGCTAAATCAGAGCATATATATTTAAATCAGGGTTACGCGCGAAGGAACGGAATATTTCAGACTACATCGTGTTAATTAAATTGAAACGAAATGTTGAAATTAAAATGCCTTGAGTGCATTATTACATTATACATATAACGATTATAGTTGTGTTATAAATTATGATTTCTTATGTGAACCCTAAAAGTTCCGGAGCTAAAACTTAGTCCTACACTAAACCCCGTCCAATGCGCAGGTGCTTCGATGCTTGTTATGGGGTAATATGCTGACTAGAAAGGTTGAAAGTTTAGTTTAAATTGATGAAATTATGGAAAGTTGAAATATTTAACTCTATTGAAAAACATTTCAAAAGAGAGAGCTAAAAATTTGGATTTATAATCAAATTTCTGTGTCTATAGGTAAAGTCTTCACAGTTAGAAGAGTTACAGAGAAAAATTGTTAAATTAAAGTTACTGCACACCTTAAACAGAAACTAAACACACCATCATAATAATAGCACCTCAATGGGCTTTAACTAATTAATAGGAAAGCGTTATTAAAAATGACGCTGTTAGAAAACAGAATGTAAAAACAATTCTACGAGAGAAATGGGGGAAATATTCAGAAAAAGAAAAATTCTTGTTAGTTCAGTTCAGAGTTTAAAACCTGTTTTGCATGCAAAATATTACTGCATCAAAAATTTGTTTTATGTTTTCATCACATTTTTGTATTAAACAGGCTCATTGAATTTTATATTAGACATTACAAAACTATCTTTTAAAATTTTATAATGCATATTGAGATGCTTACAGACTATTATGTTTTTAACTGGGTTTTGTTTTACCATTACGATAAAATTCAAGTTCGAATTATAATTTACAACAGATTTTTTGGCTTTCAAAGAAATCTCTTCATACGGTATACTCAGTGTTTTCTAAGCCACTTATATGTTTAAAACTAAAACATTCCAAGTCATGACCTGACAGAAGTATATATTTTCAATTTTATCTATTATAGTAAACAATCGGAGAGCATTATCTAGTTTTAAGTTCTAGATATGATACGTACGTCGCCAAAATACCAAATACATAAAATAAAATTTACAAATATGTCACGAAATATGACTATGAATTTAAACAAAGCTCTAAAAAAAAATTATATTTGTGCAATCAAAACGAAATACTATTATTTCGTTGGGGAAAAAAAAAAACATTTAAATCATTCTGTCTTTAAGACACATCACTAAGTTTTAATGCAAACATGAGAAAAAGAAGTGTCTTGAGAAGTTTTAATTCAATGTTCCCCATCCTTTTGTGATCGTTTTTAATAAATACATGTTCGTCATTTTCAACGGTTAGAAAAGTAATATGTTCTGGAAGCGTTTACCATTAAGAAATCTTTTGACACTTAATGCCGATTTCTGCATGTTATAATCATTTGCTGCGAATATGAGTACCAGTGACTGAGTTCTATTTTTAAAAAATACTATTGTGTGTGTTTACTAGAAAAACTTTTTTTCTAAAGTACTTTTGTAAGCTGCAGAGCCTAGTGTAAATAACCTAAAGTTCACTCGTTCTCTTTCTAAAATGCTGTTAGTATTTTAAGCACTCCTTTCATTTTCATGCACCAGAACCTGTAAATCATGAATCAGTAAACACTTTTCAGTCTCATCACGAAACGTTTCATGAATATACCTAGAAGTCTCACAGAGAGGTGAACGTTCAAATAGGAGCATAAGCGAATGTCCTGAAATTTAAATATCATTCGCTTGAGACTAAAACAATACGAGGATTTAGCAGTGTCAAATAGATTTTTTTTTCGAGTTCAGTGATGAACTATGAGTAAGGAATATATCTCCATTTTGTGAAATACAACTTAGATTGTTTAAACAATTACTAAAACTCGTATTTCATTATTCTATCCATTGATAGAAAAGTGATTTTAAACTGAAAATTTTAAAAATATTTATAGCTAATTTTTAAGATAGGCCACGATGATGTTGGCAGAGTAACGGATTAGGTTTCGTTAAGTTTATGGCATCAAGTGTCCTTACATTGCCGTAATACTAAAGTTTGTAGTGTGGTGCCAGCTCAGGTGTTGACCTCGTCATCTGACCGTGGTTCAAAATTACGTGGTTTGTCATCGGATCTTTCCTTTCGAAATTGATCTCTTACCGTCGCCAATAGCCCGTAGTGTTGCTAATGTGCGAAGTTAATTTATTACCTACACAGTTTAAAAGATTTGTTTTAATTTTTCAAACAAATATCCAAGCTTTTAATTCGTTTACAATATTTTTTTTATCTTTAAAGGTTATATCGGAGACGTGAATTAAGTGTCCTGACATGAAAACCTTTTTATATCAGATCTCCTTAAAATACATTGCTGTTAAAGCAATTAATTTACTCTCTGAAATGAGTTTAATGATAAGTAAAATTTAGTTTGTCAGACGAGTAAAATGCACGTACAATAGGAATGTATTAAGGAAAAGGGGACAAGGGGCTCGAGCTCTCGCCTAAATATCTTTGCTTTTAAAAACAATGAATATACTCTCTGAAACTAGTTCAATAAGTATAAGTAAAAATTTAGTTACTCGTACGGGTAAAATGCACATAGATCAGGAACATGCGAGAAGAGAAAGGAGTCAATGAGCTCGAGCTCTCTAAGAAATATGACTTTGATGTTAAAAGAAATATAAATAAAACATCCTCAATCTAGTTTAATCAAGCGTGTATCGGGTTTGATAAAGGATACCTGATAAAATAAGTTGATGTATAAAAACTGTCAAAAAATCATTAAATGCAATACTCATCTATTGGGTCATCACAATAAGTAACGCAGTTCTTATTAATTATCATGAACAATCTAATATTTTGTATTTTTTGCGTAACCGTACAATGTGTATGCTATTACAATTTTTAAATTGTTTTAAGAAACACTCTCGGGGTTTTATTTTTCAAGCGTTAATTGAAGAGTGAAAATTAAACGTTCTCATGGTTATCAAATATCTATGTTATGAGCTACTTCTTGAATATCACAAACCATCACTGCAGCTAACCAACCATGATCAAATCGTCCTCAGAGCTGCAATACGAACAGCTAACCCGGCTAAATTAAGCTGTAAATAAGGACATCTGGTTTATTTTGAAGACACTATGAAACCTTAACCAATTCTCTAACATATACGTTCGTGGTATAGGGACCAAACTTTATGGTCTCGTAACAAAGGCATCCCCATGGATGTGTTCTTGCCCCTGTGGAAATCACGTGATTACGACACTGTATTCTTTATGACATAATGAGGTTGGTGATAAATAGGAGTCCGTCTTTTTTCATGCAGTTAAACGATAAATTGGGACATATCTTGAAAACTCTATCGTTATACCGTCATATAAGACATACCGTTTAAAAGGGAAAGACGTATTGATATAGGACGACGTAGAGCAGTGTTTCCCAACCTTTTTTGTGCCATGCCCCACCTAAGCCTTTCTAAAATTCTTATGCCCCCCTATGTAACATATACATCATTTGTATTATTAAAATATTGAATTGTTCACTTAAGAAACTTAAATGATAGGTTTTAGGAAGAAATCACTAGGAAATTGTTAACGAAATACAGTAAATAAATTTTCAAAACATATAATGAAAAACTGAAATTTGAATTCGAAATAATTTTAATAAAGATTTTTCTATAATTATTTAATGCTTTAATTTAGTGAGATCCTTGCACTTGATGCTTGCTGCACAGAGATTTCATGTTAAGTTCCAATTTGGTTAGCTTCAGTCTCAAGTCTCCCCGTTGTGTTATATAAAGACGATTTTTTTTTACTAGTAAATCATTTACAGCATTAAATCCACATTCGGATAAATATGAAGATGGAAACGGTAACAATAGTTTTCTTGCACATTTGGTTGAATTTGGGTATTTGATTTCTGTTTCTCAGAAAGCCATGTCATTGCTTCTTTTATATTAAACTAGTTAAATACCCGACCTTACTCGGTTTGAATTGGTTTACTCTAGATTGAAAAGATAATCAAAAGATATAATGACGAGTTTTTTGTAGAATAAAAATTTATTTTAACACCTTTCGCCATCTTTATATTTTCTACAACTTACTTTGGACACAAATCCTACACATGCATATCCATTCATGTAATACATTTCACATACATCGCACAATTCCTGTATGACAAAGCTACAAAATGACGAAAGGTGATACTAAGGTTACTACTATAAAAGACGATTTATAGGAAGATTTGGAATTCTCTTTCTTAAGTTCTTTTCATGTTCAACTCGATTAATTAAAATTACGATTTACGGCGAGTGCTCTCGCACTCATAGTGAACAAAACAATATATTTTTACTTGTGGCACTCTTGCCTCCGGTATGCGACATTGTGAAATTTTGCAATCTTCTCCTGTCATTACAACGATTTGTCGAACCCGGCATTACAACAAATTTTTTAATGTTGGGAAAAGTTCTAGTTTGGATTTTTAAACATTATTATTCTTTCAATAACAGCATTATTCTTTAAATAACGACATTATTCTTTAAATAACGGCATTATTCTTTAAATAACGGCATTATTCTTTCAATAATGGCATAACTAAACTTAAAATTTACTGAAAATTGATACTGACTTACCTAACATTTTTAAGTCTAAAACTTTGTAGTGCTGTTGCGTGTGATGAGAAGGAAAACACATTTATTAAAATTATAAATATTTAAAACAGAAAACAGTGAAATAGAACAAATAAAAGATGTCGGAAAAATTGATCTAAAGATATTAATTTGTGATTCATTTTTATCTCTTGATCTCGCACAGTTGCCACAACTAAAAGTGCACAAAATTTAGAAATGTGAAATTAATTCAGAGCGAAAGAAACAGAAAATATCACTGCTCACGCGATCTTGTTCATTCTCGTTTCGTTTGTACCATATGGTACTAGCCGACCCTTTTCCCTAACACGTGGACGCTGGAATGTTTCGAAATGCAAAAACAACTTCAGACTTTGCACGTGCGGGTTTTCACAAAATACCGAAAGAGAGTATTTTCTCATCGGCGGCCCGGCGTTCCGTTTGATCCATAGACACAGCTGGAGTTTCCGTCGGTTCCCTAATCCCATGTCTGGGATGAAGATTTGCTGTGGGGAACTCAAGTCGGCATCACAGACGGTTTTCGCATCTGTGTGGGGGTGTTTCTGTTCTGGAGAGGACATAAACATCTCTAGAGGGCTCGGAATTCACCCCCCTCTCGTTGGCAGCTGCTGTTCTGTTGAGCGAAGCGAACATGGATTTAAGGAGATTCGGTTTCGAGATTCGAAGAGAGACAGACGTCTCTGTTTTGCCATTTGTTACTTTGGCTTCAGGCAGGATTCGGTTGTCGATGGCTGTGCCCTTAATTATCTTTTTAAATTTTCTTGTAAATATTTAATTTATGTAAATAAATAGTTTAATTTTAAACCAGCTGTCCGTCTAATTCTTACATGACGGTACAGCTTATTAATATGGTGGCAGCGGGCCGATAGAACTTCGCAACCAGAAGTTTGGATTTTCGCTGGAGACCGTTTCCCTTGTCTGAGAGAAAGCGAGAAGGAGGTACCAGAGTCACCGACCCCATCCATCACCGAAACGGAAACTCGTCGCAAGAAGTTCTGGTTTTGGTTTCGAGTTGCCGGTCCTTTTCAACGGAGCGTGAGCGGAATCGACGGAAAGTTCGACAAGTCCAGTTCATCAGGGGAATAGATTCCCCATCGGTTCGTCCAGAGGTCATCTTGACCGTTTATTATTGGGAAAAAGTTCCAATCAGTTCGTCCAGAGGTCATCTTGATCGGTTATTATTGGGAAAAAGTCCCATCGGTTCGTCCAGAGGTCATCTTGACCGTTTATTATTGGGAAAAAGTTCCCATCGGTTCGTCCAGAGGTCATCTTGATCGGTTATAATTGGGAAAAAGTCCCATCGGTTCGTCCAGAGGTCATCTTGACCGTTTATTATTGGGAAGAAGTTCCCATTGGTTCGTCCAGAGATCATCTTGATCGGTTATTATTGGGAAAAAGTTCCCATCGGTTCGTCCAGAGGTCATCTTGACCGTTTAATATAGGTTCATCGCGAACCGTTTTTTCGTCAGTGGCGCAGTGTTATTTGTGCGCGTTGTGGAAGAGGTCGAGACGACCAACACCAGTGGGCATTCAGCCGAAGAGTGTGTTTGTGGGCTTTTTAGCCGAAGATAGTGCAGTGCAGTGTTTCCACCCGTGGTCCAGCCTGTGGACAGTGGTGCCAAGTGATCCAAGTCAGCAGATACAGGTTATTGCCATTTCCCTATTTTGTCACTGTGACTAAGTTTCAAGAATTGTGTAATAGCTAAAATTTTGTTAATCTCAATTAGTGTGGTCACTCTAAAGGAAATTGAATTAGCTTAAGTATCTTAAATCTGTATTGTGTATATGAGAATTGCTAAATTATGGTATGGTATGTTGTACGGTATGTTGTATACTGTATGCCGTAAAAAGTATTGAATTGGGTGTTGTGCAAGAAAAGTAGAGAAGTAATTTTGAATTCTCGAAATGGCGTACTTGGGCAAAGGTAGGAAACAAGATCTAGAGTAACTAGCTGAACTTTTGGGAATAACGGTTACTCCGGGATTATTTGCTCCCCAAATTAAGGATTTAATCATCTCGCACGATTCCTACGATGAGGAATGCACAAAAGTGGCGTTAGAAAGGGTTATACAAGAAAGAAAGGATAGAGAAAGGGTTGTAGCAGATAGGGAAAAAGAGAGAACTGATAGGGAACAAGAGAGAAGGTATAAGGAACAAGAGAGAAGGTATAAGGTACAAGAAAGACGGTATAACTTTGAACTTGAAAAACTACGGATTGAGGCATCCCGACCAAAAGCCCAGGGAAGAACATTTTTCCCAGCGAAGGTAAGGGAGGAGAATTACCCACCGGCCCCCACTCGAGAGAGGAACGATTTTTTCCCGCCTAGTTCCCCGGGAGGGAAATTTGACACTTCTGACCGGAGACGTATGCCGCGGTGTTTTGAGTGCAACGCAAGCGACCATTTAAGGCCAAATTGTCCGAGGTTGGGGAAAATAGTGTTTGTAGAACCGATAAATCGACGACTCGGAGGGGAGGCCGAACATAAATTACTGATGCCGTATCTACAAAAGAGATCTGAGCAAAGTAATTCAGTTGAAACCCGCTTGCAGAAGTGTGGGGAAAATGTTTCGCGGAGGGAAAAAGTGTCTGTCCAGTTAATTGCGGCCCCGTTGGCAATAAATAAGACCGACGCGGAGTTGAGATCGGGCGAGCCTATTAGTCTTCCTATGACAGAGGCTAACGACCAGAAAAAAGAACTAAAGGGACAGAGAGACGACGATGTTTCTGGAGGGGAGAAAGTAAGTCCCCAAGTAGCCAAGTTATGCTCTCCGAGGGTGGTAATCCAGACCGACACAAAGGTGCGATCGAAAGAACCGTTAGTTCTTCCAGTGGGGGTAGCAAGTGAAACGACGGGAATGATTTTCCTGGTAATACCGAATAGCAGTAAAGGAAAGATAACGTAAAGTGGCCCAGGGTTAGAAGAAGAGTTAGAGGTGTCCGTTTCCGTTCAGGAGGAAACTTTTGAAATAGGTCACGTGGGCCAAAAGGGGAAAAGAAAAGAGTTGCTAGTGAGTGAAGGGGTGAAGCCAAGACCCTTAGCGTTAGGTTCCGGAGCCGGATCAGATTGGGACCCACAACTGACACCGTTAGTGTTTTCCACGGTAAACGTGAGCAGCGTTTACGCCCCGGCAGAATTGGTGCACGGGAAGAGTATAAAAACCCCAGACACCTTGCGGTATGAGAAATGGTTAGGACCACAAACAAAATTGTCACGAGATTGGCAGGAATGTGAAATCGGGAGGGTATTGATGATTTTGGCAATACGTCGACCAAAAAAATTGGAAATTCCGCGATCGAACACCGATCTGGGAAAGAAAAAAACACTTGAACGCCGACAGTCTGAGTCGCGCTTTTCACGAAAATTCAAAGAGCTAAATAAAATGTAATTGAGGAAGATTTGTGTTGTATAGTGTAATATTATTGTGAATCATGTTTTGAGTTGAGTGAAATGGAGATTTTTGTAGTTATGGGCATTTCACTTAAGTGTTTCTTTATTCTTGCTGGAGATTTTAAGTGCTAAAATTGTGAATCATGTTTGCTCGGAGTGAAATTGGTAGCCTTGTAACTATGAAATATTCTTTCAATGATTTCAGTATCTTCTGCTGAGGATTTTAAAGGTTAAAAGTTGTAAACTATGTTTTGCGTATGGTGGAATTGATTTCTTGTATCTATGTTCTTCACTCGAGTACTTTTCGCTGAAAGCTACGTGCAAATTTAAATTATGTTTTGTGTAGAGTGGAAATTAATTTTGTGTTTAGGATGTTTTCACTCAGTCATTCTAAACAACTGTCAAAGATTTGTAGTTTTAAAATTGCAACTCATGACGTGTGTTGAGTGAAACTTAGGAATTTGGTTTTCGCTTAACAAGTTTGATATTTTATATATGTTTTGGTGTATTTTGGTTTGTTTAATGAAAGTATTATTATAGTTCGTGTGGTTTGTTTATTCTGGGTTCGCTTAGCGAAAATATTGAATTTAGAAATATGCTTTGTTGTATTTTTGTCTGGTTAATGGAATTTGATAGTTTGTAATATGTATTGAAATTTGGGTTTCGCTTAGAGAAATTCTTATATGTGATGTGGTTAATGTGATTTGGTTTTAGTTTTAACGAATTTGGTATAAGTCTTAAAGTTTAGTTTTTATTTTGTTTTTATTTAAATTTGGTATTTGAGCCTTGAGTGACCATACTGTAAGGGAGTAGAAAGTTACTCCGGTATATGAATTTTAAATTGATTGGATTTAACTTGCCTTACACAACATATTCTTGAGTCACGGTTTCATGATATGGCGGTGGTAAGTGATCTGTTATTCTGAATTGCCAGTGGATGATTATCCGTGCGTCTGTGGATGCGTACGTTGAAAACTTTTCACCTTTGGGAAAAGTTTTTTCAGTAGTGGGGGCGGTTGTACCATATGGTACTAGCCGACCCTTTTCCCTAACACGTGGACGCTGGAATGTTTCGAAATGCAAAAACAACTTCAGACTTTGCACGTGCGGGTTTTCACAAAATACCGAAAGAGAGTATTTTCTCATCGGCGGCCCGGCGTTCCGTTTGATCCATAGACACAGCTGGAGTTTCCGTCGGTTCCCTAATCCCATGTCTGGGATGAAGATTTGCTGTGGGGAACTCAAGTCGGCATCACAGACGGTTTTCGCATCTGTGTGGGGGTGTTTCTGTTCTGGAGAGGACATAAACATCTCTAGAGGGCTCGGAATTCACCCCAATCTCGTTGGCAGCTGCGGTTCTGTTGAGCGAAGCGAACATGGAATTTAGGAGATTCGGTTTCGAGATTCGAAGAGAGACAGTCGTCTCTGTTTTGCCATTTGTTACTTTGGCTTCAGGCAGGATTCGGTTGTCGATGGCTGTGCCCTTAATTATCTTTTTAAATTTTCTTGTAAATATTTAATTTATGTAAATAAATAATTTAATTTTAAACCAGCTGTCCGTCTAATTCTTACATGACGGTACACGTTGAAAAATATCGTCTGTCTCAAATATTCCGAAATCGTTTTCATTGCGCTAAGAACAAAAATAAGATTCGAAATAAATGAAGTATCAGAGCTGAAATTTCATTAAAAAATATAATTTTTTGAAGAATAATTACTTTTTCAGCAGTACTGGTAAAACAATCGAAGTAATCGTAATATTCAATACACATTCCAATTTTTCCAAAACTACCAAATTATGGTTGATTTAAGTATACTTACTCAGGTATTTTAGCGTTAAACTCATCCAAATATAACAATAAAGAAATGTTTAATATTGCATTCACTAAATTAATAGATAATGTATACAATAAAATACACTGCAATCACATATCTGAAATAAAATTCATGTGATGCATACACAAACACACAAACACAAAATCGAGCATAGAACGGAAAGACGGACAGACAGACTTTCGCAACCAATTCCACTCACTAAATCAAGATAAGTACTCACTGTATGCAAATTTCCATGAAAATATCTTAAACCGCGTGGACGTGTTTAGGGCACAACATACAGACAGACAGACAGACACCAAACGAGAAAAAGGCGGATTCGGCATCATTAGGGTCCAAAACGGATAGAAAACTTGAAATGGGTCGAAAATATTGAATGTACAAACAAACACTCCATTCTTATTTATATAGATAAAGCTTTAACTGACTCATCATTTTGCATTTCTGAGAGTTCTTCTTGATACTGCATATTTGATATATCAGACAAATCCACTAACATTGGCTGCATCATTCATGTTGGAAAATCAATTTGTTTTAAATCAGAAAATCTTTCTTTTAAATCAGCCGATAGAATTTTCAGATGATCGACAATAACAAGTAAAGCGGTATCATTTACTTCACATTTTTGGAGCCAATGAAACTGTTCAAAGTTTTTGTTGTTAATATATTTCTGACATAACTCAATAAGGGTAATGAAACCAAATATCTTCGCTTTTGCATCAACAAGAGTTTTATTTGTTCCTTGAAGTTGCTTATTTAATATATTTAGTTTATCAAAGATATCGGCTAAATAACTCACAAATGCTTTACCATCGACTGTTAACAGATACTTCATTTCAGGTTTGTCGCTTAAAAAATCACTAAGAGTATCAAACAGTTCCATAAATCTTTTCAAGCAGTTCCCTTTAGAGAGCCATCTTACTTCAGTGTGAAGTAAAAGTCTCACATGGTCTGCATTTTGTTCTTCACAAAATAGCTTGAAGAGACGCGCACATTTGGCATTAGCTTCAATAGCATTGATACATTTATTACTGAATGTAATACTTCATTTAGAACAGGCGAGATGTTTTTAGCTACCAAATTTTCCCTGTGAATAACACAATGCACAAGAATCATTTCTGAATTATCATCTTTCATCAATTTTAAGCAGCCATTTTTTTGCCCCTCATATTAGGAGCACCATCTGCAGCACAAGATGTTGTATTTTTCATTGGTATATTATTGACATCTAAGTAGTTTTTTAGCTTATTATATATATCTTTGGAGGTAGTGGTGTTTTCTAATCTTTTACAGAACAACATTTCTTCAGCAAAATGCCCTTTATCAATATATCTTACGTAAGTTATCAATACTGCCTCACTGTCTCTCAAAGTTGATTCATCCATTTGCACTGAGAATTTTCTTGTTTTCAGCTTTTCAACAAGTTGTTTTTCAATATCTTCACTCATTTCGTCTATTCTTCTGCTAACAGTATTGTTACTGAATGGCATAGCTTTTACATCTTTGTCATCTTTTTCAAGAACCGTTTTAAGAAATGCTGATATTGACGGTTTTTTTAAATTCTCTCCTATAGTATGATTTTTTCCAGATTTAGCGATGAATAAAGAAATTTGATAACTAGCCTCAAGAATACGATTATGAGTTGAAGTGTGAGCAGTAAATAGACTTTACTGTTGTCCTCTTTTCAAAATTTTTCTTTAAAGTTTGAAAGTAATTCAAATCTGAATTAATATGAGCATTATGTTTCGCCTTCAAATGCGCCTCAAGACGACCTCGTTTCATTGATTCGTTGGTCAAGCATTGCTGGCATAAAAGACAAAAAGGAAATCGCTAATCATGGATAGCAGGTATGAACCCAAGTTTTTAAATATTCCTCCGAATATTGACGAACTTGCTTGCACCACTTATTTTACTATGGGCTGAAAGAAATATATATAAGATCAATTAAAAACTAAAACTAAAGTATGTGTTAAAATTAATTTAATGTGACATAGAGTAAATGTATACTAAAAAATGCATATTTATTTAAATGTATATAACACATTTACCACACCGCAAAATAACATACTTTTTCCATTTGACAAATTTTTCAGAAAAATTATGCTTTTAAAATTTAAAATAAATATAAATAAAATAAAATACTTACCAATTATATCTATACAATGTATATATTTTTTAAATCGACGAGACTTTTACAACAGTTTTTACGGACGCCTATTTCAAATGAACACCAACTGAATGCTGCGAAACACTACAGAAGTTGTGACGGGCCATTCAGAGGAGAACAACTGCGTTGTTTAGCGAGATTTTAAAGCGTCCGGGGGTCCACGCGGAGCCTTCCGTCTACCGCAGGGAGGTTAACTTGACGACGCCAAAAACCCAGTTGATATTTTGGTCTCGTCAAACGAATTCATAATATTTATTGGCCGCAATTATTTAGGAATTTGCTTTTTTCTTTCAATTTTGGCACCGAAATCTAGCTTTGCATTTAAATGGCACGGATCAAAAGGGTTAAACTCGTGTCGAGTCCATTTTCGAATGGCCCCCTTTAACAATAAAATTGCCCCCCCTGTGGGGCGTGGGCCCCACATTGGGAAACATTGACGTAGAGGCTCACAATCAAGGTCTCTTGGATGTAATTGCTATCAATGGATCGATGCAATTGTTGTCAATGGATCGATGCAATTGCTGTCAATGGATCAATGCAAAAAAAATCAAATAACTAGCTGAGATGCAGAGCAATGATGACTTTAAAGCAACAATTGGTAGAGACCTAGATATAAATATAAGCATCAAATTCTGTTTTTTAAAAGCAAATTTTTTTTTTTGAAGTACTGCTGTTTTAAATGCAGAAACACAGAGTGCATTAAACAGGAAGGAGTACAGTAAAAATCTTTTACAAATGGCTACCATTCTGACGATACAGGCTTTGATCATCTCTGGCTGATTCTCTCAGAGGATGGTCTAAAACGAGGAAACATATTGAGTGAAGAATTTGAGTGTGTATCAGTAATGAATTACACTGTTCCGATGTATAAACACACGTCGGAATCTGGTGGAATTCATATCTGAAAATACCTAATTTGTAACTCAAAGAGATAATAACGTGTCTTCGTTTTCCCATGGCAAAACCTTAAAAGCAGGTGCAATTGGTGGGTAGGTAGTCGAATTTACGTCGCACTGGAGCTATTGAGAACGGTCCGGGATCTGTCCCAAAAGGAAAGGTCCGAGGACAACAACTCGTAATTTTGAAACACGGTCGTCAGATGATATGGTCGACACTTGAACCCGCGCCCCACTGTCCAAACTTCCATACCACGCCAAAGTGAGGACTTTTGGGGTTGCGACACACTTTAACGTGCATCAGCCCCCGCGATAGGTACAGCTGGAAAAACGATAACTAGGATAGTCCTTTCATCACTTCACATTTTATTGTCTAGTCTTGACTAATTTAATTAGGTTTGGTTTGTTGCTATATGGTCTTTATTTCGTAATCCACGTCTTCCGACACCGTAAGGTTCAGAGCATTACAGCCAAAGATGAGAATGTATACCCAATTTGAATAGAGACTAATCGCGTTAGCCCTAAGGACTCGGATCAGCTCACATCCCACCTAGTAATAGAGAGGACTTGCCGACCTATAGGTTTAACGCGCACACAATGGGACTCCGACGAGAAGACAGTCAACCTTGGGTCTGTCAATTTTTCCATAGGGTGAAAATTCGAAAAGAGAAGAAGCCATACCAAAGCGTGGATGATTTTCCAAAGACCAACTCGTAATCACAGCTATTGCTTTCGGCACCGAACTATAAGCTTATAACCAGAATCTGCGCTAATGAAATCAATTGTGGAGGTGCTTTGTGTACGCTCCACAACCTATCGCCTAATTTAACGCAAGTTTACCAAGTGGGTCAAATGATTAAAAATTGTGCTTTAAAATCACTTTTTTAGTTTTATTGCTTTTCATCAATTGACTTTACAATTTTTCCTAAAACATTTATGAAAT
This sequence comes from Metellina segmentata, assembly GCA_947359465.1. NCBI lineage: Eukaryota > Metazoa > Arthropoda > Arachnida > Araneae > Tetragnathidae > Metellina > Metellina segmentata. Next base: position 95,918,886 of record OX375873.1, on the reverse strand, counting down.
AAATTAGCAGTATATATATTTTTACCCATCCCTGCATCCGACATATGTATCAAGAAAACCTATTTTTACCGCGATGTATTGTTTATCGGTTTTATGTGTTTTACAACATTGTCAACTCTAAATCCATTCCATATTGTACACTGGCGCGCAAAATAATAAGCACACGCATCACTGTGAAAAGAGACTAATATGGCAGCAACATTGGCCCTACTATTACTAAGCTCAAAGTTACTTTTGTGCTTAAAAAGGGTCATATAACATACTGCCATCCATAAAATAGAGCCACTAAAATCTGCTCTGAGTGCAAGAAATAGCATGTTTGCGAAAAGTGTTTACCAGGGCAACCTTGATTCTGTAAAAATGATACAAATGAAATTTTACTATCAAATAATCAAAACAAGTGAAACTACGAACAAAAAAATCGAAATAATATCTGATGATTACTATTGAATTTTTATTATTGTGTTAAAAGTGTTAAATTATTATTTAAAGATCATTTGGCTATTTATTTCAAGCACTAATTCCACTGTTACCTACATCCAAATGGAAAATGAGTCATTTAACCCGTTTCGGTAAATATACTGCTGTTTGTAAAAAATGCAACATCATGAAGGAGTCATCAGAATGAAATGAAATTTAATAAACAAACGGCTTGTATTAGTACAAATAAATGCATACATTTTCAAAACAAAAAAAACAATATTAAGTGTCCGAAATCAGTATTTGGTGTAGCCAACACGCGTTGCAATAAGTGCTGTTATACGACGTGGCATGGAGTAAAACAGATGTTAAATGCCTGCTTGTGGAAGAGAATTTCATATTGTTTGTATGTGCACCCAAAGTTCTTCTTTTGAAACTGTAGGACGCGGATCACGAGCGAGACGCCGACCAACCAAATAGACGACATATCCAGCGAATAAGCAGGCCAAGGAATAAGTTGCATGTGTTGGGCTGAAAAGAAGTCTCGAACATTCCTTGCAACATTTGGGCGTGCATTATCCTGTTGAAAGATAGCTCCAGGGATGCCTTGAAGGAAGGGAACGACTTCGGGCTCTAGCACTTCACGGACGTACCTGTTGGTATTCAGATTACCCTCAATTCGTAGCAGCTGAGATCTTCCATGATACGAAATCGCACCCCAGACCATAACTCCGGGTGTTCGGCCACTATGATGTTCGATAATGCACTCTGGAAGGCAGCCTTCACCGGCATAGCGTCTAACACGAATGCGGCCATCATGGTTCCACAAATTAAAGCGGGATTCGTCAAAAAATACAACTTGTTGCCAATCAGCCCCCCCAGGCTCTGTGCTCATGAGTCCATTGCAGACGTAGCCGTCGATGGTTTGGTGTGAGGGGTATCCTGTATAAAGGAATCCTTGCACGCAGTCCAAGGTGCAGCAGACGTCGGCAAATTAACGAAGCCGACATTAGTACACCTGTAGCAGTAGACCAAAGTGCTGCCAACTGCCTGGATGAAGCTGTACGGTCATTCATCGCCATGTGGACCAGGTGTCTATCATCGCGCGCTAACGTCACCTTCAGTCGTCAACTCCCAGTTTTTCGAGTTGTCCGGTGCTCGTCGGTCCACTTCTTTCAAACTCGCATCACTGTGGAACTGTTCCGATGCACACGAGCTGCTATTGCGCGATAGAAAAATCCTCCTTCACGAAGGCCGACGATTCTCCCCCGTTCAAACTCCGTAAGTTGTTGAAATTTCACCTTATTTCGTCGTGGAGGCATACTTTGGTCTCACTAAACGTTCGCCACTAAAAAATAACCATGCACTATTTCCAACTTCCCGCTACAGCTCTCTATTTATACGCGTTTAGCATCAGTTCAGAGGGCGCTGCTCACACCATGCATGCGTGATGGCTCTGAAACTTTACTACTTTGCATAACATCCTATAGTTGACATTTGCTGCAAATTTCATTTCATTCGGATGATTCCTCCATGGTGTTGCATTTTTTACAAACAGCAGTGAATAGACATTTATAAAAGTGCGATAAATTTAGTGTTAAAGAATGGACAAAAGCGAGAAAAACAGTACACACAATAACCGATGACACGCGGTTTAACCAAGTAGTCACAATCTCTGGTTTTCACAACCCCAATATGCTTATCTTTTGAAGGGATTTTGGTTTTAAACACTGTACACTACTAGATCTGGTTATATTTTGCTACAGGAGGGCGAATAAGACAAATTAAGTAATTATGAGTTTCATCATTTGCTATATAATAAAAGTTTCAAAGAACACTAGTCCATATCCTAATTTCAAATTCGAAACAACTTTCCTCTACACTCAGACTATATTCTTCAAATTAAGTGTTAATTCTTTTGGATTAAATTCTTCTCGTAGCCCATCAGAAATATTTCTTGAGCTGCTTCGTAAGAGGAAGCCGAGAAGAGTCCACGTAAGGCATATTCCATTTCCTCGGAAATTAAATTTTTACGTCCCGTGTTTCATTCTCCATTCAGCGGTCATGAACTTCATCAAAAGGGAAAGCACAATAGGTTAACGTTCCTTGCTTGCGTGGTCCTATAAATAAACCACAGTGGAATTCGGATGTTTTGATTTGAAAAAGAGAAGTAAAAATAAGAATCACTTTCGCGTTCCTTACCGGTCGAGTGAATAGATTACGCGAAATTCTTCGTAAAATCATGAATACGGAAAGACAATTCGTTGAATCAACGGTGTTCTAACTGTCACATTTATTTATTTTTTCTTAGTTCGAGTCTATTCTTCATCACAGATATTCTTGATGCGTGATAGTTTCTCTGTTACATTCATTATATTATTATGGTGGAACCTGGGATAAATTTTCTTAGCACAAGCTTACTTTAGCGAATTGCGTAAAATTATAAGAACAGAATAAATGTATTATCATATTAGGAATATTCAATTCAAGTCAATGTTTCTAACAGATCTACCTCTAAGTTTATAACTATAACAGACCACTGAATGCGCGTGAAAGGTAGTCTCAAATTTTGGTACCAGTATCACAAAATTCTTCACACAATCACTGTTACGTAACGCAGTCTTGTTACTAACCTTACTGGTGGATGTCTTAATTCTACTTTATTTTAAAGGTGCAAGTTAAATCCACCGTAGGGCTCAAATGTTCTCACGTTGGTGTGGTGTGGAAGTTTCGAGGGTAAATGCCATCTCAAGTGTTCTCGTCTTCTGACCATGGTTCAAAATTACGAGGCGTTGTCTTTTGATCTTTCCATTCAGGATTGATCTCGTACCGTCGCGAATAGTACAGTGAGATGTTAATTATCTACCTACCTTTACTTTATTTTGACTAATGCTGGTGAAAATAGGAAGTTTACTTTTTTAGATCTTGGTAACAAAGAAATATTAACAAATATATTTGAAATTTGTCATAGTGTCACCAATGGAAACACTTTTTCAAGTTCCGTGTGTGACGTTCTTGTTCTGTGAAATGTGATAAGTTCTGTTTCTAAGGAAACAAACAGGAGCAGACTGTGAAAGAAGCAGTTCTGTTTGACAGGCCCTATATTTTGGGGGAGGTGCCATGGTACCGGGACAAGAGACGAAGAGTAAATGGTCGGTAAATGTGAAAGCTTTCATGCACTTTAATGTGCATTTCGTTTTCAAAATCAACATAAATGTCTATTGTATTTAAGAAATAAATGTGTGTAAAGAAGAAGGTAGGTAGGTAAATTTACGTCGCACTTTAACAACGCAACGTGCTATTGGCGACGGTCCAGAATCAATCCCGGAAGGAAAGAACCGAGGGCCAATCTTAATTTTGAAAAACAGTCAGATGGCAATAATGAATTAATAACTAATAAACAAAGGAAAAGAGATATCTCTTTTGTGTAAGTTAAACATTCGGAGTACTTTGCATTATCCTTTTGAATTCCCCTTTTTGATGTCCCCATCATTAATCCTGATATTGTCTGCCTACCCTGATAATTGGTCCCGACATCCAATCTATGTACATAGTTATCAACGCTTTATATATATATATATATATATATATATATATATATATATATATATATATATATATATATATATATATATATATATATATATATATATATATATATATATATATATATATATATATATATATATACATATATATACATATATATACATATATATATACATATATATATACATATATATATACATATATATATATATATATATATATATATATATATATATACAGGGTGGTCCCGAATTCATGGTACAAACTTTAATGGTAGGTACAGGACATTGTAACAATGATTTATTGTATAGGAATGTATAGTCGCAAGTGACGCGGTGAGGCGTAAACAGGGGAAATAAAAGGAAAGAGAAATGGAGTGATCGGTTGGTATCATTGCCGGTAGAGGGCAGTAGATGTCTAGCCGCTGTTGAACATGATGCATCGCAGTAGGGAAAAGCGCCATTCACAATTGTGCTGCCGTAGACGATGGGTGACTTTACGTATGCAGAAAAAGCAGACATGCATTACATGTACGGCCGTGCAAATGGTAACGGCAGAGCTGCGTTACGAATGTATCGCGCGGAGTATCCTGATCGACGAATGCCGGATCATAGAATTTTTCAACGGTTACATCGTCAACTTTGTGAAACAGGTGCGTTCGACGTCAACAGACATGGCGCTGGTCGAGTAAGAGCTGTACGCACTCCAAGGCTGGAAGAAAGCATCTTGAACATTGTGGCTGATAGACCCGAGTCAAGCACAAGAACTGTTGCGCGTGACGTAGGTGTGAGTCATCAGACTGTATGCAGAGTGTTAAACGAAAATCGCTTACACCCCTTCCATTTTCAGAAAGTACAAGCATTGAATCCGGCAGATTATCCTCGCCGCGTGAACTTCTGCCTGTGGGTGATGCAGCAATGTGCGTTGCAGCCGGATTTCGTAGATTATGTGCTATTTACAGATGAAGCGACATTTTCACGCGAGGGTGTCTTTAATGCGCACAATTCCCATGTGTGGGCAACCGATAATCCACATGCAACGCGTCGACATGCGTTTCAACAACGTTTCAGTATTAATGTGTGGGCTGGTATTGTGAACGACTTTTTGATTGGCCCATACTTACTACCCACGCGGCTCACTGGCGGAAGCTATCTTATTTTTCTGAAAGAAGTGTTACCACAACTGCTGCATGATGTTCCGATCGCCATTCGTAACCGCATGTGGTTTCAGCACGATGGGGCGCCAGCACACTTCAGCATTGATGTACGGAATTACCTGAATGCCACGTTTGGTACTCGATGGATTGGGCGTGGTGGACCAGTCCCTTGGCCACCCCGATCTCCCGATTTATCGAGCCTCGATTACTTTTTATGGGGACATCTAAAGCATCTTGTTTATGAGACTCCAGTTGACTCAGATGAGGATCTCGTCGCTCGCTTATCTGTAGCTGCTGCAGGTGTGCGTGAAATACCAGGCATCTTTGAACGTGTACGCCAATCGCTCCACCGACGCTGTCAAGCATGTATCGATACTGGTGGACGCAATTTTGAACAATTACTGTAAACATGACACTTGTCAACAACGCTTTCAATAAAATCTTTGTTTTTCCTTTCGGCCGTTATTTCCCCTGTTTTCGCCTCACCGCGTCACTTGCGACTATACATTCCTATACAATAAATCATTGTTACAATGTCCTGTACCTACCATTAAAGTTTGTACCATGAATTCGGGACCACCCTGTATATATATATTTTCCATTCAAAAAGCATTATAAATATTCAAATTTTATGATAATTTCACTAAAATTGTTATTCTAATTTAACGATTTCAAGAAAATGAGTGAGTCAAGTGATTTCTATCTTTAAAGTGAGTAAAAATAATAAAGGAGTAAAAAAACCATTCATTTTATTTTTTTATGTGGTAGAGCATATCTTTTAGAACAAGAATACAACAAAAAAAATTTGGATTGTCCTTAACCCTTTTAAAGATATTCCACTTAGCGTAAAACTCGCCATTTTATTTTTAAAATGTATAAATAGAAATTTGGAATTTTTTCTAACCATGTATAAGATACTTGCAGGTATAATTAATTTTTTTCTGGACTCCTTGCATATTGATATAAACTCTTAAAAAATTTCATCAACATTGGTCGATAAACAAGGGATATATAATTTATTTTCTAAAATAAAGAAATTCTGTTTCCTCCATCTGATCGATAAAAACCGCAAAATTCCAAAAACCTTAACAGGCTATAAAACATAAGCCGCTTGAGATAGAGCAAAAAAAATGTATATGTGTTCTTAAATCCATAAAGGGAACAAACATGCCAAGTTTCATTAAAATCTGTGATCATGGGTGTCAAATCCTTTTTTTTTCTGGATGATTTGACATGGATTGACCCAGCAATGTTGTGCCAAACGTTCCTCATACTTTATTGAGGCAAAATGTAGCAGTGCCGTCTAAAGGGAGGAGCTAAAACTAAACAAAAGCATAAAAACGGTATTTTTTTTGGTCGTATAGCGAAACATTGTGGGCCGTAAATTAAAAAAGGTCGTTATAGCAAAATGCCATAATTTTGTTGTTCTTTTATGCAATTTTTTGTTTGTTTCTGTGTTTGGGTGTCTTTTGGAAAGCATAGCAATATTTAATTTTGATACTTTATACAACGTATAAATTTACAAAAGCATAAACTTTTGGTTTAGATATCTTTTTGAAAGTTTGGAGATTTCTGTGTACTTCACAGTTTTCATATAGCAACATTTCCAACGTTCATCAACGCACCACTCTGAGGCCTCTGATTCAGTCGTATGTACAACACCCTTTTCGATTCAATCTCGGAATAAATGTCGACAATAAATTGATGGAACAGGTCTTGGCTTCTCAGTAAAACGTTGATATTCGAAGAGCACATCATCATTCTGTGAGCATAGAACTACATAGAAGAAATGTTCTTAGTTTGCATAAATGATCCAAATCCAAGATTGTTGGGAGTGCAGTAAACACTATTTGAAGACTGTTGACATTTTTAGGAAACCAAATAGTACAAAAATATAATAATAAATTAATTTTGAAATGTTCTATATTCAATTTAAAATTGGGATTAAATATCGCTTTTCTTTCCATAAGACATCCAAATCAAAATGAGAAAAATTAACTATACGGAAAGCGAAGTACTTTACATAAACAAACAAACGATTGTAAAAATGAGACAAACCAGAAATTGCATAAAAGATCAAAATTAAAAATCGATAAACTTTGAAAAAGATATGCAAATAATCCAAACTAAAAGTTAATATGCTTTAAAAATGATAATCCGAACTATCGTACTCTAAAAAAGAAACAATAACAAAGTATTGCACAGCCGTGATCCAGTTCCAATAATGGAGAGTACACAGTAAATTAAAGATATTTATATTATAGATTATGATTATCCAAACTAAAAGTTAATAAAAACTAAAAGTCAATATGCTTTTAAAAAATCAAAATCTTAACTATCGTACTCTAAAACAGAAACAATAATAAGCAACGTATTACACAACCGTTATCCAGTTTCAAAATTGGAGGAAGCATAATAAAGAGATACTTATATTATAGATTAAAAGTTAACGCTAAGTAAAAGTTAATATGCTTTTAAAAAGGCAATAAATTTTTATAAAGGATATCCAGTAAACGGGCTACACCAACGCCTCCTATAACTAAAGGCCCGATCACGGTTACCAGTTTGCTTGATGACGTACTGCATGTAGGCACAAGTGCATTTCTCTATGGTTTCCAGTATTGACAATGTTTCGCTTTTGGCGATATATACTTTCCTATCTGTTACCGCTAATGCAAAGGTAAGAGGCTTACAAATTACGAAAGACTAGCGAATTGGCGCGTTCCGAATAAGTCTTCAGAATTTTCGTTGCAGCTGCTGGGCGTGTTTTTGTTTGATGCTTAGGCCCTATGCACACATCCGGTTTTCAACGTGAGGCGCCACTGCGGCACCAAAGCCCAACTATGCACACAAAACCGTGAAATGACGCACGTACACATTTCGCGCCATTTGCGATAAATATTCTATCGAAAAAAACGTGTTTATTTCGCTTACTTGGAGTAAAAAAAGTATATTTTGAAACAACATAGACGTTACTGGATACAATCATTAATTAATTATTATTTATATTCCATTTGTTTATGAAAACAAGGTACTTCAGAACGAAGACTCGTGTACGGCGACCGTGCGGCGCCGTGGGGAACTGCGGTACAAATCGCACGCAAGTTGGACGTGCGTCGACACAGCGGCGCTGAACGCATGTGTGTACTACTCAAAGGATCTAATGCAATGTTTCCCAACGTGGGGCCCACGCCCCACAGGGGGGCAATTTTATTGTTAAGGGGGGCAATTCGAAAATGGACTCGACACGAGTTTAACCCTTTTGATCCGTGCCATTTAAATGCAAAGCTAGATTTCGGTGCCAAAATTGAAAGAAAAAAGCAAATTCCTAAATAATTGCGGCCAATAAATATTATGAATTCGTTTGACGAGACCAAAATATCAACTGGGTTTTTGGCGTCGTCAAGTTAACCTCCCTGCGGTAGACGGAAGGCTCCGCGTGGACCCCCGGAAGCTTTAAAATCTCGCTAAACAACGCAGTTGTTCTCCTCTGAATGGCCCGTCACAACTTCTGTAGTGTTTCGCAGCATTCAGTTGGTGTTCATTTGAAATAGGCGTCCCTAAAAACTGTTGTAAAAGTCTCGTCGATTTAAAAAATATATACATTGTATAGATATAATTGGTAAGTATTTTATTTTATTTTTATTTATTTTAAATTTTAGAAGCATAATTTTTCTGAAAATTTGTCAAATGGAAAAAATATGTTATTTTGCGGTGTGGTAAATGTGTTATATACATTTAAATAAATATGCATTTTTTAGTATATATTTACTCTATGTCACATTAAATTAATTTTAACACATACTTTAGTTTTAGTTTTTAATTGATCTTATATATATTTCTTTCAGCCCATAGTAAAATGAGTGGTGCAAGCAAGTTCGTCAATATTCGGAGGAATATTTAAAAATTTGGGTTTATACCTGCTATCCATGATTAGCGATTTCCTTTTTGTCTTTTATGCCAGCAATGCTTGACCAACGAATCAATGAAACGAGGTCGTCTTGAGGCGCATTTGAAGGCAAAACATAATGCTCATATTAATTCAGATTTGAATTACTTTCAAACTTTAAAGAAAAATTTTGAAAAGAGGACAACAGTAGAGTCTATTTACTGCTCACACTTCAACTCATAATCGTATTCTTGAGGCTAGTTATCAAATTTCTTTATTCATCGCTAAATCTGGAAAAAATCATACTATAGGAGAGAATTTAAAAAAACCGTCAATATCAGCATTTCTTAAAACGGTTCTTGAAAAAGATGACAAAGATGTAAAAGCTATGCCACTCAGTAACAATACTGTTAGCAGAAGAATAGACGAAATGAGTGAAGATATTGAAAAACAACTTGTTGAAAAGCTGAAAACAAGAAAATTCTCAGTGCAAATGGATGAATCAACTTTGAGAGACAGTGAGGCAGTATTGATAACTTACGTAAGATATATTGATAAAGGGCATTTTGCTGAAGAAATGTTGTTCTGTAAAAGATTAGAAAACACCACTACCTCCAAAGATATATATAATAAGCTAAATTACTACTTAGATGTCAATAATATACCAATGAAAAATACAACATCTTGTGCTGCAGATGGTGCTCCTAATATGATGGGCAAGAAAAATGGCTGCTTAAAATTGATGAAAGATGATAATTCAGAAATGATTCTTGTGCATTGTGTTATTCACAGGGAAAATTTGGTAGCTAAAAACATCTCACCTGTTCTAAATGAAGTATTATATTCAGTAATAAATGTATCAATGCTATTGAAGCTAATGCCAAATGTGCGCGTCTCTTCAAGCTATTTTGTGAAGAACAAAATGCAGACCATGTGAGACTTTTACTTCACACTGAAGTAAGATGGCTCTCTAAAGGGAACTGCTTGAAAAGATTTATGGAACTGTTTGATACTCTTAGTGATTTTTTAAGCGACAAACCTGAAATGAAGTATCTGTTAACAGTCGATGGTAAAGCATTTGTGAGTTATTTAGCCGATATCTTTGATAAACTAAATATATTAAATAAGCAACTTCAAGGAACAAATAAAACTCTTGTTGATGCAAAAGCGAAGATATTTGGTTTCATTACCCTTATTGAGTTATGTCAGAAATATATTAACAACAAAAACTTTGAACAGTTTCATTGGCTCCAAAAATGTGAAGTAAATGATGCCGCTTTACTTGTTATTGTCGATCATCTGAAAATTCTATCGGCTGATTTAAAAGAAAGATTTTCTGATTTAAAACAAATTGATTTTCCAACATGGATGATGCAGCCAATGTTAATGGATTTGTCTGATATATCAAATATGCAGTATCAAGAAGAACTCTCAGAAATGCAAAATGATGAGTCAGTTAAAGCTTTATCTATATAAATAAGAATGGAGTGTTTGTTTGTACATTCAATATTTTCGACCCATTTCAAGTTTTCTATCCGTTTTGGACCCTTCTGATGCCGAATCCGCTTTTTTCTCGTTGGGTGTCTGTCTGTCTGTCTGTCTGTCTGTCTGTCTGTCTGTCTGTCTGTCTGTCTGTCTGTCCGTATGTCCGTCTGTCTGTCTGTCTGTCTGTCTGTCTGTCTGTCTGTCTGTCTGTCTGTCTGTCTGTCTGTCTGTCCGTCTGTCCGTCCGTCCGTCCGTCTATCTGTCTGTCTGTCTGTATGTTGTGCCCTATACACGTCCACGCGGTTTAAGATATTTTCATGGAAATTTGCATACAGTGAGTACTTATCTTGATTTAGTGAGTGGAATTGGTTGCGAAAGTCTGTCTGTCCGTCTTTCTGTTCTATGCTCGATTTTGTGTTTGTGTGTTTGTGTAGGCATCACATGAATTCTATTCCAGATATTTGATTGCAGTGTATTTTATTTTATACATTATCTATTAATTTAGTGAATGCAATATTAAACATTTCTTTATTGTTATATTTGGATGAGTTTAATGCTAAAACACCTGAGTAAGTATACTTAAATCAACCATAATATGGTAGTTTTGGAAAAATTGGAATGTCTATTGAATATTACGATTACTTCGATTGTTTTACCAGTACTGCTAAAAAAGTAATTATTCTTCAAAAAATTATATTTTTTAATGAAATTTCAGCTCTGATACTTTATTTATTTCGAGTCTTATTTTTGTTCTTAGCGCAATGAAAACGATTTCGGAATATTTGAGACAGACGATATTTTTCAACGTGTACCGTCATGTAAGAATTAGACGGACAGCTGGTTTAAAATTAAATTATTTATTTACATAAATTAAATATTTACAAGAAAATTTAAAAAGATAATTAAGGGCACAGCCATCGACAACCGAATCTTGCCTGAAGACAAAGTAACAAATGGCAAAACAGAGACGACTGTCTCTCTTCGAATCTCGAAACCGAATCTCCTAAAATCCATGTTCGCTTCGCTCAACAGAACCGCAGCTGCCAACGAGAGGGGGGTGAATTCCGAGCCCTCTATAGATGTTTATGTCCTCTCCAGAACAGAAACACCCCCACACAGATGCAAAAACCGTCTGTGATGCCGACTTGAGTTCCCCACAGCAAATCTTCATCCCAGACATGGGATTAGGGAACCGACGGAAACTCCAGCTGTGTCTATGGATCAAACGGAACGCCGGGCCGCCGATGAGAAAATACTCTCTTTCGGTATTTTGTGAAAACCAGCACGTGCAAAGTCTGAAGTTGTTTTTGCATTTCGAAACATTCCAGCGTCCACGTGTTAGGGAAAAGGGTCGGCTAGTACCATATGGTACAACCGCCCCCACTACTGAAAAAACTTTTCCCAAAGGTGAAAAGCTTTCAACGTACGCATCCACAGACGCACGGATAATCATCCACTGGCAATTCAGAATAACAGATCACTTACCACCGCCATATCATGAAACCGTGACTCAAGAATATGTTGTGTAAGGCAAGTTAAATCCAATCAATTTAAAATTCATATACCGGAGTAACTTTCTACTCCCTTACAGTATGGTCACTCAAGGCTCAAATACCAAATTAAAATAAAAACAAAATAAACACTAAACTTTAAGTCTTATACCAAATTTGTTAAAATTAAAACCAAATCTCACATTAACCACATCACATATAAGAATTTCGCTAAGCGAAACCCAAATTTCAATACATATTACAAACTATCAAATTCCATTAACCAGACAAAAATACAACAAAGCATATTTCTAAATTCAATATTTTCGCTAAGCGAACCCAGAATAAACAAACTACACGAACTATAATAATACTTTCATTAAACAAACCAAAATACACCAAAACATATATAAAATATCAAACTTTTTAAGTTAAAACCAAATTCCTAAGTTTCACTCAACACACGTCATGAGTTGCAATTTTAAAACTACAAATCTTTGACAGTTGTTTAGAATGACTGAGTGAAAACATCCTAAACACAAAATTAATTTCCACTCTACACAAAACATAATTTAAATTTGCACGTAGCTTTCAGCGAAAAGTACTCGAGTGAAGAACATAGATACAAGAAATCAATTCCACCATACGCAAAACATAGTTTACAACTTTTAACCTTTAAAATCCTTAGCAGAAGATACTGAAATCATTGAATGAATATTTCATAGTTACAAGGCTACCAATTTCACTCCGAGCAAACATGATTCACAATTTTAGCACTTAAAATCTCCAGCAAGAATAAAGAAACATTTAAGTGAAATGCCCATAACTACAAAAATCTCCATTTCACTCAACTCAAAACATGATTCACAATAATATTACACTATACAACACAAATCTTCCTCAATTACATTTTATTTAGCTCTTTGAATTTTCGTGAAAAGCGCGACTCAGACTGTCGGCGTTCTAGTGTTTTTTTCTTTCCCAGATCGGTGTTCGATCGCGGAATTTCCAATTTTTTTGGTCGACGTATTGCCAAAATCATCAATACCCTCCCGATTTCACATTCCTGCCAATCTCGTGACAATTTTGTTTGTGGTCCTAACCATTTCTCATACCGCAAGGTGTCTGGGGTTTTTATACTCTTCCCGTGCACCAATTCTGCCGGGGCGTAAACGCTGCTCACGTTTACCGTGGAAAACACTAACGGTGTCAGTTGTGGGTCCCAATCTGATCCGGCTCCGGAACCTAACGCTAAGGGTCTTGGCTTCACCCCTTCACTCACTAGCAACTCTTTTCTTTTCCCCTTTTGGCAAACGTGACCTATTTCAAAAGTTTCCTCCTGAACGGAAACGGACACCTCTAACTCTTCTTCTAACCCTGGGCCACTTTCCGTTATCTTTCCTTTACTGCTATTCGGTATTTCCAGGAAAATCATTCCCGTCGTTTCACTTGCTACCCCCACTGGAAGAACTAACGGTTCTTTCGATCGCACCTTTGTGTCGGTCTGGATTACCACCCTCGGAGAGCATAACTTGGCTACTTGGGGACTTACTTTCTCCCCTCCAGAAACATCGTCGTCTCTCTGCCCCTTTAGTTCTTTTTTCTGGTAGTTAGCTTCTGTCATAGGAAGACTAATAGGCTCGCCCGATCTCAACTCCGCGTCGGTCTTATTTATTGCCAACGGGGCCGCAATTAACTGGACAGACACTTTTTCCCTCCGCGAAACATTTGCCCCACACTTCTGCAAGCGGGTTTCAACTGAATTACTTTGCTCAGATCTCTTTTGTAGATACGGCACAGTAATTCATGTTCGGCCTCCCCACCGAATCGTCGATTTATCGGTTCTACAAACACTATTTTCCCCAACCTCGGACAATTTGGCCTTAAATGGTCGCTTGCGTTGCACTCAAAACACCGCGGCATACGTCTCCGGTCAGAAGTGTCAAATTTCCCTCCCGGGGAACTAGGCGGGAAAAAATCGTTCCTCTCTCGAGTGGGGGCCGGTGGGTAATTCTCCTCCCGTACCTTCGCTGGGAAAAATTTTCTTCCCTGGGCTTTTGGTCGTGATGCCTCAATCCGTAGTTTTTCAAGCTCAAAGTTATACCGTCTTTCTTGTACCTTATACCTTCTCTCTTGTTCCTTATACCTTCTCTCTTGTTCCCTATCAGCTCTCTCTTTTTCCCTATCCGCTATAACCCTTTCTCTATCCTTTCTTTCTTGTATAACCCTTTCTAACGCCACTTTTGTGCATTCCTCATCGTAGGAATCGTGCGAGATGATTAAATCCTTAATTTGGGGTGCAAATAATCCCGGAGTAACCGTTATTCCCAAAAGTTCAGCTAGTTCCTCTAGATCTTGTTTCCTACCTTTGCCCAAGTACGCCATTTCGAGATTTCAAAATTACTTCTCTACTTTTCTTGCACAACACCCAATTCAATACTCTTTACGGCATACAGTATACAACATACCATACAACATACCATACCATAATTTAGCAATTCTCATATACACAATATAGATTTAAGATACTTAAGCTAAATCAATTTCCTTTAGAGTGACCACACTAATTGAGATTAACAAAATTTTAGCTATTACACAATTCTTGAAACTTAGTCACAGTGACAAAATAGGGAAATGGCACTAACCTGTATCTGCTGACTTGGATCACTTGGCACCACTGTCCACAGGCTGGACCACGGGTGGAAACACTGCACTGCACTATCTTCGGCTAAAAAGCCCACAAACACACTCTTCGGCTGAAAGCCCACTGGTGTAGGTCGTCTCGACCTCTTCCACAACGCGCACAAATAACACTGCGCCACTGACGAAAAAACGGTTCGCGATGAACCTATATTAAACGGTCAAGATGACCTCTGGACGAACCGATGGGAACTTTTTCCCAATAATAACCGATCAAGATGATCTCTGGACGAACCAATGGGAACTTTTTCCCAATAATAAACGGTCAAGATGACCTCTGGACGAACCGATGGGACTTTTTCCCAATAATAACCGATCAAGATGACCTCTGGACGAACCGATGGGAACTTTTTCCCAATAATAAACGGTCAAGATGACCTCTGGACGAACCGATGGGACTTTTTACCAATAATAACCGATCAAGATGACCTCTGGACGAACCGATGGGAACTTTTTCCCAATAATAAACGGTCAAGATGACCTCTGGACGAACCGATGGGGAATCTATTCCCCTGATGAACTGGACTTGTCGAACTTTCCGTCGATTCCGCTGACGCTCCGTTGAAAAGGACCGGCAACTCGAAACCAAAACCAGAACTTCTTGCGACGAGTTTCCGTTTCGGTGATGGATGGGGTCGGTGACTCTGGTACCTCCTTCTCGCTTTCTCTCAGACAAGGGAAACGGTCTCCAGCGAAAATCCAAACTTCTGGTTGCGAAGTTCTATCGGGTTTCAGCGAAAATGACAATCCGACAGCGGAAATGACAATCCGAACTTCTGGTTGCGAAGTTCTATCGGCCTTCTCTTTTTGGCAAAACGGCAGGTTCGATTTACTTGTCGAGGCTGTTTTAATCTATCCCACCCGCTGCCACCATATTAATAAGCTGTACCGTCATGTAAGAATTAGACGGACAGCTGGTTTAAAATTAAGCTATTTATTTACATAAATTAAATATTTACAAGAAAATTTAAAAAGATAATTAAGGGCACAGCCATCGACAACCGAATCCTGCCTGAAGCCAAAGTAACAAATGGCAAAACAGAGACGTCTGTCTCTCTTCGAATCTCGAAACCGAATCTCCTTAAATCCATGTTCGCTTCGCTCAACAGAACAGCAGCTGCCAACGAGAGGGGGGTGAATTCCGAGCCCTCTAGAGATGTTTATGTCCTCTCCAGAACAGAAACACCCCCACACAGATGCGAAAACCGTCTGTGATGCCGACTTGAGTTCCCCACAGCAAATCTTCATCCCAGACATGGGATTAGGGAACCGACGGAAACTCCAGCTGTGTCTATGGATCAAACGGAACGCAGGGCCGCCGATGAGAAAATACTCTCTTTCGGTATTTTGTGAAAACCCGCACGTGCAAAGTCTGAAGTTGTTTTTGCATTTCGAAACATTCCAGCGTCCACGTGTTAGGGAAAAGGGTCGGCTAGTACCATATGGTACAATAGAAACGAGAATGAACAAGATCGCGTGAGCAGTGATATTTTCTGTTTCTTTCGCTCTGAATTAATTTCACATTTCTAAATTTTGTGCACTTTTAGTTGTGGCAACTGTGCGAGATCAAGAGATAAAAATGAATCACAAATTAATATCTTTAGAACAATTTTTCCGACATCTTTTATTTTGTTCTATTTCACTGTTTTCTGTTTTAAATATTTATAATTTTAATAAATGTGTTTTCCTTCTCATCACACGCAACAGAACCACAAAGTTTTAGACTTAAAAATGTTAGGTAAGTCAGTATCAATTTTCAGTAAATTTTAAGTGTAGTTATGCCATTATTGAAAGAATAATGCCGTTATTTAAAGAATAATGCCGTTATTTAAAGAATAATGTCGTTATTTAAAGAATAATGCTGTTATTGAAAGAATAATAATGCTTAAAAATCCAAACTAGAACTTTTTCCAACATTAAAAAATTTGTTGTAATGCCGGGTTCGACAGGTCGTTCGACAAATCGTTGTAATGACAGAAGAAGATTGCAAAATTTCACAATGTCGCATACCGGAGGCAAGAGTGCCACAAGTAAAAATATATTGTTTTGTTCACTATGAGAGCTTGAGCACTCGCCGTAAATCGTAATTTTAAATAATTGAGTTGAACATGAAAATAACTTAATAAAGGGTATTCCAAATCTCCCTCAAAATCGTCTTTTATAATAGTAACCTTAGTATCACCTTTCGTCATTTTGTAGCTTTGTCATACAGGAATTGTGCGATGTATGTGAAATGTATTACATGAATGGATATGCATGTGTAGGATTTGTGTCCAAAGTAAGTTGTAGAAAATATAAAGATGGCGAAAGGTGTTAAAATAAATTTTTATTCTACAAAAAACTCGTCATTATATATTTTGATTATCATTTCAATCTAGAGTAAACCAATTCAAACCGAGTAAGGTCGGGTATTTTACTAGTTTAATATAAAAGAAGCAATGACATGGCTTTCTGAGAAACAGAAATCAAATACCCAAATTCAACCAAATGTGCAAGAAAACTATTGTTACCGTTTCCATCTTCATATTTAGCCGAATGTGGATTTAATGCTGTAAATGATTTACTAGTAAAAAAAAAAAAGAATCGTCTTTATATAACACAACTTTGAGACTTGAGACTGAAGCTAACCAAATTGGAACTTAACATGAAATCTCTGTGCAGCAAGCATCAAGTGCAAGGATCTCACTAAATTAAAGTATTAAATAATTATAGAAAAATCTTTATTAAAATTATTTCGAATTCGAATTTCTGTTTTTCATTATATGTTTTGAAAATTTATTTACTGTATTTTGTTAACAATTTCCTAGTGATTTCTTCCTAAAACCTATCATTTAAGTTTCTTAAGTGAACAATTCAATATTTTAATAATACAAATGATGTATATGTTACATAGGGGGGCATAAGAATTTTAGAAAGGCTTAGGTGGGGCATGGCACAAAAAAGGTTGGGAAACACTGATCTAATGTATCTCATACCGCACTTGCGTTGCGGCAGCGGAGCCGCACGTTGAAAAACGGATGTGTGCACCGGGCCTTATAGTTTGCTGAACATAAAAATCAGTTACTATTTTAAATTCCATAACGCATTAGCAATGTCCTATAAGTGTGTTGTCCCATTTTGTAAAGGCAGTAATATCTCTGAAGATAAAAAAAAAATATGTTTATAAGTTTCAAGCAGACGCAAGTTTACCAAAAAAAAATGGTTGACAGCTATTCTAGAGATCTTATTGTGAAAAACAATTATCGATTCATATTGCTTTCAGAAACTTATTCTTAACTAGCAAAATACCCGACCCTATTAGGTTTGAATTGGCTTACTCTAGTTTGAAGAGATGATGGAATATATAATGATTTACGTTTTTCGTAGAATAAAATAATATTTCAAAATCTTTCGCTATCTTTATAATTTCTATAACTTACTTTAGACACAAATGCTACACATGCATATCCATTCCTGTCACATACATCGCACTCTTGCTGTATGACATAGCTACAAAATGACGAAAGGTGACACTAAGGTTACTACCTACTACAAAAGACGATTTTGAGGGAGATTTGGAATTCCATTTCTTAACTTCTTTTCATGTTCAACTCAATTAATAAACACGACGATTTACGACGAGTGCTCTCGCACTCATAATCAACAAAACAATATTTTTTACGCGTGACACTTACATCCGGCATGCGACATTGTGGAATTTCGCAATTTTCTCTTGTTTTATTTTTTAATACTTGAAAAATTCTAGTTCGGATTTTTTAAATATCATTATTCTTTCAATAACGGCTATATTCTTTCAATAATGGCATAGTTATACTTACAACTTGCTTTATTCTGACTTAGCTACCACTTTTAGTCGAATACTTTGTGGTGGTGTTGCATGTGATGAAAAAGAAACACAACTGATTAAAATAATAAATATTTGAAACAGAAAACAGCGAAATAAAACAAAATAAAGATGTCGGGAAAAAGTTGTTCTAAAGATATTAATTTGTGATTCGTTTTTATCTCTTGATCTTGCAGTTGCTACAACTTACAACTAAAAAGCGCACAAAATTTAGAAATGCGAAATTAATTCAGATCGAAAGAAACACGAGTTTCCTTTTTATTCCCGTTCATTGAAAAATATCGTCTGTCCCAAATATTCGTAAATCGTTTGCATTGCGCAAAGAACAAAAATAAGACTCGAAATAAATGAAATATCAGAGCTGAAATTCCATAAAAAAAATAATCTTTTGAAGAATAATTACTTTTTTAGCAGTACTGGTAAAGAAATCGAAGCAATCCTAATATTCAATATACGTTCCAATTTTTCCAAAACTACCAAATTATGGTTTATTTAAGTATACAACTAAAAAGTATACAACTAAACTTACAACTAAAAAGTGCACAAATTTTAGAAATGCGAAATTAATTCAGAGCGAAAGGAACAGAAAATATCACTGCACGCGATCAACCAACACGAGTCTCCGTTTCATTCCCGTTCGTTGAAAAATATAGTCTGTCCCAAATATTCGGAAATCGTTTACATTACGCAGAGAACAAAAATAAGACTTGAAATAAAGGAAGTATCAGTGCTGATAGTCCATATACAAAACAATAGTTTTTGGAAAAATAATTGCTTTTTCAGCTGTACTTGATAAAGTAATACAAAAAATCATAATACTCAATACACATTCAAATTTTTTTTTTAATACCAAACTATGGTTGATTTAAGTATACTTACTCAGGTGTTTTAGCAAGAAACTTAACTAAATATAAAAATAAAGAAATGTTTGATACTGCATTCACTTAACTAATAGATAATGTATAAAATAAAACACATTGCAATCAAATATCTGGAATAAAATTCATGTGATGCCTGCACAAACACACAAACACAAAATCCAGCATAGAACAGAGAGACGGACAGACAGACTTTCGCAACCAATTCCACTCATTAAATGAAGATAAGTACTCACTGGATGCACATTTCCATGAAAATATATTAAACAGTGTGGACGTGTATAGGGCACATACATACATACGAACAGACAGACAGGCACCAAACGCGAAAAGGGCAGATTTGGCATCTGAAGGGTCTAACACGGATAGAAAACTTGAAATGGGTCGAAAATATTGAATGTACAAACAAACACTTCATTCTTATTTACACAGATTTCATAACGATTACAACAAATGAACATTAATAAAAGTATATATTGGTCTAATTAATTATTATTTAATCATTGAGATTTAATATGGAAATTATGTGACAGTAAAATTAAATAATCAAGTGCTCACATACTGTATTTAATAATGATCGTGTACACAATTAATACAAATAGTATATACCTGTACAAAATACAAATAAAATAATTTAATAGTTTGAGTTAATTTTATCGTTTTAATACAATAATTTTAACCAAATAATAAAAACTCTATTTTGAATTACGCTTAAAAATTTAAGTAAAATGTATAATTAAAATGATTTTACTGAGAAGTAGTATGTATCATTCATTGTTATATTTTTGAAACACAATACTGCCATTATTTTGAAATGCAAGTAAATTTGATAAGAAATATTGATTTGTGCAATATTTTAATTCATATTTTTAGGAAAGAACAAGAAACATTATCTACAGCTATAGGAGAGAGTTGAGAATTTTCTACGGTCTATAAATCAAAGTTCTCTCTCAATTTCAATCTTTAACAGAACTATCATTTTGTACATCTCAAAGTAGCTTGGATAAATATTTGACTCTTTTGGATATGAAAAGTGACATTATTTTTGCACACATTGAATAGCCACATCAAAAAATAATATATTATGTTTGTATTAAAAGTAATTTGGAAATAACAACATTTTATAGGTAATGGTAATGGTAATTTTAGTTAACGTCGTACTAGAGCAACACAACGGGCTATTGACGACGTTCCGGAATCAGTCCCTTAAGGGAAAGATTCGAGGACAACACCTCGTAATTTTGAACCACGGTCAGATGACGAAGCAACAGTTGAGCTGGCACCCCACTCTCCAAACTTCCACGCCAACCCAACGTGAGGACTTTCGGCCACGACAGATTTAAGGTGCACCAGCCGCCTCTACACCATACGTTTACAAACACCCATGCCCGGACCCGGATTCTAACCAGGAACCTTCCTATCTAGAGGCTAAATCCTTAACCACTATACCGGTTGGTCGGCAAAAACAACAACATTTTATAGGAATACAAAATTAAAGGATAAAGGTAAGCACAAGTTTACCTATATTGTCCACGATTTAAATTCTATTTACGAAATATTATGTATTAACGCCTCATTAGGAATTGTAAAATAATTGTACTTAATGCATGTTCTTTTTGTAATCGCACTTAATATTTCATATTCTTAATCGTATCAGAATTCATGCATTGTCATCTATCGATGTTCATTTACTAGAATAAGTAGAAGCTAGAATGCAAGAACAACTGTTCTTGTAACCTGAATCAATATTGGGTGCGATTAGAGAAAAGAAAATGAATTAAATACAATTATTTTACAGTTCGGAATTAGGAATATATTTCTAAAATTATATGTATATTGCATATAAGTATGGGTATTGTATACATTCAATATGAAACAAATAGCAGTGTTCATTCTGTGAATCTAAATTGATAGTAAACAAACATTTATAATTTAATGGAGATTATATCTTAATTAAAAATTTAGTTCGAGGTTCACTACTCATCCTGATGTGTTTTGAATGATAGCTCATAATTATCTTGTTTTATTAAAATTGTTGGGTGAATATGAAAATGAATTTTCAGATGTTGATAATCAACAGTTATTTGTACTTCATAATTCGTTTAATGTGCTTTCACCTAAAGGAATATATTTAGACTTCATGATTATCCACAAAATTATAAAGCTGACCATGTCACGAAACATATTATTTGGGCATCATCCAATATAATAAAAAAAATTTGTAAAAGTAAAAAATGTGTGTGGTGTATTGGATGCAAAACGTAAATCATAAGTAGAATCAAAACGTGAAAACTGCAAACACAAATTGAGAATATTAGTCTTGATATTTTTATCTCTTTATTTCCTGATAAAGATGTATTATTGTAGTTGTAGATATTGTTTTGTATCATTTTGTTACATGAAAGTATATATATATATATATATATATATATATATATATATATATATATATATATATATATATATATATATATATATATATATATATATATATATGTGTATATATATATATATATATATATATATATATATATATATATATATATATATATATATACAGGGTGTTTCAGTCAACCGTTTCAGAACTTCTAAGAGAGGTAGGGTACATCCTGACAACTCGAAATCATATAGCAATGTGGGGTCGGAAATGCTTTCCTGAAGCGGTGTTGTACACAGAAGCACCGTAAAGAAAAGAGACCGTAAGTGAGAAATCGTTTTAATAGTACATGAAAAGAAGCATAAGGTACATGGATTAAAGTAAGTGTTCGAAGTTTCTTCCACGGGCTACAATGCACGCCTCATATCTCCGACGCATGGACATCCGAACATTCTGGAATACTCCAGGCATATCTCGAATTTCTCCGGCAGCTACTGCAATTCTTGCAACCAGCTCCTCAACATTGTCAACAGGGGTGTCATAAACTAGCGATTTCAGATGACCCCAGAAATAAAAATCAAGACATGATAGGTCGGGTGACCGAGCAAGTCAACGCACGGGACCACCACGTCCGATCCACTGCTGACCAAATGTGATATCCAGGTAGTTACAAACATCTCCGCTATAATGGGCAGGGGCTCCATCGTGTTGGAACCACATTGTCTGTTGCGTCGATGCAGAAATCTGTTCATCTCTCAAAAGTTGTGGCAATACTTGCTGCAGAAAGAGTAAGTAGTTAGGTCCGGTTAGACGAGACGGTAACAGGTAAGGTCCGATGAGGTGATCTCCCATAATACCGGCCCATACATTGACCGAAAATCGAATCTGTGATGCACGACGTCGTATTGCATGCTGGTTCTCGACCGCCCAGATATGGTCGTTGTGCGTGTTGAAAATTCCTTCCCTTGTGAAGGATGCCTCATCGGAAAACTACACTTCAGCAGGAAAAAGGGGATTTTTAGCACATTTTCCGAGGTACCACTGTGCGAAAGCAATACGAGGTGCATAATCCTCCGGTTGCTGTGTCTGGACACGCTGCACGTGAAACGGATGCATGTCTTCTTCTCGGAGAATCCTCCAGACGCTGCAATGGGAAACCCCGATTGCGTTTGCTACATTTCGTGTACTCGTTCTTGGATTCCCCTGTACATGCTGCAGCACATTCTGTTCGACATCTGCAGTCCATGCTGTTCTTACCCTGTCCCTGTCAACTCTTTCTAATGAACCTGTCTCAGCTAACCTCTGGTGCAGTCTTGCAAGGAAATTATGACTGGGGATACGCCTCGTCGGATATCGTTCCGCGTACAAACGCTGTGCGGCTGGCCCACTACAATTTGCAGCCCCGTACGCCAAATGCATATCGGCTAATTCTGCGATCGTGAAATCATCCATCCTACTAACTTGGCGTTCTTGTGCGAAATGAAGATTCCCTACACGAAAGCTCGGGATTTTCGCACAACGCCATCTACCGCGTCAGGAAAGCATTTCTGACTGCCCATTGGTATATGATTTTGGTTCGTCAGGATGTACCCTACCCCTCTTAGAAGTTCTGAAACGGTTCACTGAAACACCCTGTATATATATATATATATATATATATATATATATATATATATATATATATATATATATATATATATATATATATATATATATATATATATATATATGTATATATAATATTTGCAGTGGAATGCATGCACAAATTATGCATGGAGTAAAGAACTAAAAATGAAATGTAATGTCAAAATGCAAGAAGTTGTTTTTAATTAGTTTTTTACCATTATTGTGTGTGTGTATAAAATTGTGAAAGAAAATTTAGCTTATTTTCTGTTTAAAGCATTTTTTTTTATTCATTGTCATGTCTTATATAATTAGGTATTACACATGTCATGTGTTTACACTTATAGTGATGAATTATATTGATTAAATATAAATATTGATGATAATATGCTATGTGATTTGTAGTATTTGATGTGAATCCTCATGTATTAATTTCTTGTTAAAAGGATAGTAAAAATATTATAACTATAAGTGAAGAAATTGATTGTTTGTCATTCATTTTGAAAATAAAACCTCTAAATTAATTTTTAACAGATTATACCAATAACAAAGCATTATTATTAGCAATTTAAGAAGGAAAATGGGACATATGCATTAATTTGTAAGTTATAAAATAAAAAATTGAATAATTTCATTTCAGCATTTACATTTTATGAGCTGTGTATTCAATACCAATTGAAGGATGTTGCCAATCGGAGGAAAACAATAATAATTAAATATAGCATGAAATTAATTTTAAAATGTTCCAGATTAAATTTTAAAATTCGGGCTGGACTATAAAATTGCAAAAATTTCGGACTACCTGTGTGCCAAATTTCATTATTGTAAGGGCCATGGATTCGTCAGGACACGGCGAACATACACACAGAAACTTATTTTTATAATAGTAGTGATAAGTGTATGATTTCAGTGTGAACAAAAATTCCAGGGTGACAGAAAACGGATATTTTACTACCTATTACCCAAATGGGGCAGTCCATGGCACAGTTTGGGTTACTATTATTCATCGCCGTTTTGACAACGTTTGGCGTTAACCAATTAATTTGAATTTTCAAATTCGGAATTCGTTAATTGACGTCGCGTCCGGAAAGCGTACAGGAAGCACGTTCCACCATCAAAACACCACCGACATTTATCTTGATAAAAAATGCCTCTCACACCGAGATGGTCTAAATTTGTTTCTTTTTCTCATAAAGAGGTTATTTCTAAACTATGTGGATGTTTGTCTAAAAGAAGTGTGGTAAAAGATTTTACAGTAGATTTATGAGGTAGTTTCATTCATTTGACGGTTGCTTTGAATTACAAGAGCGCAGTGAACCGTTATATATATATTTTTCTAATCCCAGTTTACTTTGCTAGGAAGACATACAGATGGCATACTACGTTCGCTAAAGAGGAATTTAATTTTATCCTTCTCTATTGGGACCGCACGACGACGGTCTGTACTGAAACTAATTAACTTGACAAATAGACACGAGGAGCCATTTTAAAAGCCGCAAAGGCTTAATAGAGTTGCGGGAAAACCAAGTGTTGTATTTCTTCGAAAATGTCGAATAAACGCCCTTTTATTTCGAGAATAGCAGAAACCGAGCATATTTTTTTCTCGAAAAATGAAAGTTACTTTGTTTCTATGCTTTGACAACAATAATTAAATGAAACAGGCATCCAGAAAAGACTATTAGTTGTCTTCGGAAATGAACAAGGATGACGACATCGAGGTAATCTTCATTCAATGTGATCTCTGGAACTTGCCTATTTGACCTTTGGTATAACACCTAAATAGTTCTCATTGTAGCTATCATTGAATATACAAACACGAATACTTAGAAAATAAAGAAAGTCGATAGATCGGAAGCAAACAACGAATCCAAACAAGTCCAAAGATGAAGATCTAAAATGTAGCTCAAAATGAAACTAAAATATAAATCACCTATTGATGTTTGGAAAATCTATTCTAATCGTCTTTGAAACTACTGAGAACGTTATCCCAGTACTTCTCAAAACAAATAAACAAAAACAATTTAATAAATCAAGTAATTGATTATCTTTTGCGAATGCATTAAAGCATATATATATATTTAAAACAATTTTCCATCATCTAATTTCGGTTTTAGGTTCCATAGATAACGAATTAATTGTAAATAAACATATTTGAATTTCTATTTTAATTATTTTTATTTCTACAGTAAAAGATACGCGCTGGTTGGTTGATAGGTAATTAAATTAACGTCGCACTGGAGTGACACGATTAGGTTTTGGCGACGGTCCGGGATCAATAGCACAGATCCGAGGACCGTCGTAATTTTGAACCGTGGTCAGAGGAAGAAGCCAGCTACCCCCCCCCCCCCCTCTACTCTCTAAACTTCTACACTACGCCAACATGAGGACATTTAAGGCCACAACAGATTTAACATGCACCAGTTCCCGGTTACACAACGGTCTGTGGTTAAACCTAGTTTAGAATTACAACTCTACTATAGCTACTTTCCGGCTCTACCAACTGGGGTACGTCGGCTTCGTAAAAGATGTGTTACAGAAAGTAATTGAAAAATTTGGCACATCATTTCACATTACGCGATCTAAGAAATAACTTTTTCTTTGGAAAATAAAAAATGTCTTCTCACACCCGTAAGATTGAAAATATGATTTTGTGTTTCCTTCCCATGAAATTAGAAAATTCATAACAGATGGGGCACATGTGATGCTGCTATAAGAGCGGGAAACGGGGTTATTCGCGCGTGACATTTAGTCTTTCAAACTATTAATATTCATAAGGATTTCTCGTTATCATTCCCGAATGACCTATCTGATCTTGATTATTCATCAGTCCGTTTAGACATAATAAAGCAAAAGGATATCTGCCATGTGGATCGTACAAATTAGTTGATATCACAACTTACATGTATTGATTTGATTCGTATGAAATATGCATAGTTAAAGTAATGTCTATTTCTTGGTAACTTCTTTACACATAAATTTCTTATGTTCTTCGAAACACATGACATAACTAGCATATAAAATACAGATTACATTTCTATAAGAATCAATGTTTGATGGGTTTTTATTTCAAGTAGCAGATTTACAAAGACTACTGAAATCCATAATACGAATAAAAATAATGTAAAGAATTACGCAAGACGAGCTTCCGAAAACCAATCTGTAAACCCAAGCGGTCCCAGGCTTCCCACTAGCGATTGAAAGGAGAATTCTTAATGAGCCCAGGTCAACCAAGCAGGTGATAGTTGTTCATATTTGAGTTTTGCCATCATTTGAATAATATTTCGCACCTCAGCTGCAATACCACAACTCAAAAAAATTTAAATTTCCAGTTCAACCCAGGTGGCACAAGAATATCAGATGATATCGTAAAAAGATATTGTATAATATCTGCTCCGACAAAAAATGATATCGCAATGACCCCCTCTTTATATCGGATGATGTCGTTTCTCGACATAATTAAACACATTACGACATAATCCGATACAACTTTGATATCTTTTCTTTGCCGTAGCTCTATAGCAGTTTATATCGTGTTCCGACATATTTTTATATCGGCTTTCATTATCAATATATATCATTCGATTTCTATCGACACTTTGTCGACATTCTTATATCCGTCCCCTCTTTATATCGGATGATGTCGTTTCTCGACATAATTAAACACATTACGACATAATCTGATACAACTTTGATATCTTTTCTTTGCCGTAGCTCTATATCAGTTTATATCGTGTTCCGACATATTTTTATATCGGCTTTCATTATCAATATATATCATTCGATTTCTATCGACATTCTTATACCCGTCCCCTCTTTATATCGGATGATGTAGTTTCTCGACATAATTAAACACATTACGACATAATCCGATACAACTTTGATATCTTTTCTTTGCCGTAGCTCTATAGCAGTTTATATCGTGTTCCGACATATTTTTATACCGGCTTTCATTATCAATATATATAATTCGATTTCTATCGACACTTTGTCGACATTCTTATATCCGTCCCCTCTTTTTATCGGATGATGTCGTTGCTCGACATAATCCGATACAACTTTGATATCTTTTCTTTGACGTAGCTCTATAGCAGTTTTTATATTGGCTTTCATTATCAATCATTTCATTTCAATTGACGCTTTTCGACATTCTTGTATCTGCTTCCTGACATAGCTCAATTCAGGAAACAGATACAAGAGAGCATTTTGTCCTTTTACTATTTCATAGCTGCCCACTTCTGGTTTTTGTTGAGTTTTTCAAGTTGAAATCAGCTATAAAATCATCAAATTGTTTTTACACAAATTACATTTGGCATAAAATGTTACATTATAACAGTTGTATAATTTTAGACAAGAAAAACCGAGTAAAAAGGCTATAAAAACCAGAAGATATATAAAATTGCAAATGTTAAAATAATGGCAATCATTAAAGACTAAAACAATTTTTATTTTCAAAGATTTATGAATGTTTCGTTATCTTCGTTGTTACTGCCTTTGTGTCTTTTATCACTGTCTTTCTTTTGTGCTTTTCTCCCATACCATTCAGGAGCATTGGCCAAAGCTTTCCATCAAGGAATGCTTCGGGATTCCATCGAACCTTTTACCTGTTGCAGCTAAAAGGGAAATAACGTAATTAGCTTTGGTGATGAATTTATTTCCTTCTTAAAATTCTAAAATATATCTTACAATAGTTATTGAGGGAGTGAAATTAACATTTAAAAACTATCCTGGCAAGTTTCACAATGATTGAAAACTATTGGTTCATAGTTGTTTTTTTTCCCAATGGCGGGCTTTTGTCCTTGGCCATTACAAGGCCAGAAGTGATGGTCACTTGTGAAGGGGCCCCTAATGGGAGGACCATCATTGCCCCTAACAAAGGACAGCACAATTTACATAAATGCCCAGACCCCGGATTCGAACCAAGAACCTTCCGATCCAGAGACCAACACCTTAACCTCTTGACCGGTTGGTTCAAAGTAATTCTAGAATACAATCTGCTACAGGACTTATCCATTTATGAAATCATTTATGCTATAAGTTTGAAATGGTTAAGGTTTAAAAAATTTTTCTTTAATGGTAGGTTGGGGTTTACGGCCCAAGGGCCCGATCAGCTTGCTTAATTTAAGGTAAAGCTAACAATTTTAACAAAGTATTAAAAGCTTTAATTAACTTAAGAGTTGTTTCATTTAATCAAATCTTTATAAATATAGAAAATACAAATTAAATCAATAAAATTAATTCATTACTAATAAAATTTAACCCATAATCATTTAAAATTATTGGTTAAAGCTTCTTGGCATGCCACTTGATATTTTTAGGTAAGATCAGTTTACTATCTGGGCTATTATTTTCCGTGATTTTAGCTATAGAAGTCTGTATACATATAAAAATTACAAATCACATAGCAATAGATTTAATCAATATTACCTAATATAACATTCGAAATGCTATTAAAATGCAAGGACTTTTTCCCCTTTCGGCCACATCTACTATATTGGATAGCCAGATCTTGCGATAGCACTTTTTTAGTTATGCTCTGTACAAAAGAACTGTCTGTCTTTCCATATCCAGCATAGTATAAAAACTTAACCTGAAAAATGGAAAGTTCCATTAATATAGACACGGTTAACTAAACTTCAATTTAAAATATATATAGAACATATCTCTGCCTATTTGCACTCAAACCTTCAGCAGACCAAAAAAAGTGCTCAAATACTAAATACTTAAGTTAAAATACTTCACAGATCAGGTTAATTAAAAGAAACTTTCAGAAAATTTAGCAATTAAATGCTTTTTATATTTTTGCATGGGACTATGCAAGCATTTAATAAGAAAAAAAATAAAGTACCAAAAGGGTCTTTAAAAGAGCAACAAAAAATGTTCAGATACTTTTTTAGGAAAACAAAATGAAATTCTGCCGGCTGAAAGAAAGCCCTGGAAACAAATATTTTTCGGTTCTCTTTTCAAATATTGTGGGTTTTCTATTCTTGATGTCAGAATTATTTTTCTACTAAAAACACTCATCCCTAGGCAGTTTATCAGAATGTTATGAAAAATCCAATTTTATCGCATTTAGTGGAAGAAATTGTGCCCGGACAGGAATTTTCAGAATAGTAGAGAATTACCCGCTCGCACTTGACTTTTCGAAAAGGGCTAAAAGATATTATTAATGAACAATAATAAACCCATAGAAAATCTTAAAAAAAACAATAATAACGAAATAAAGTAAAAAGAAATTGAACTATAGGCTTACCTCACAGGACTTGCACAGCTTAAAGCTGCATCCTCTGAAGTCACGCTAAATTCGGCTGTATTAAAAAATTATTTCCTCATTCCTGAAACTCTACTTGTTCAACAAAATTATGTAATTCTTTAAAAGCTTGACGTTCTAAACGTCTTTTTTTATTACCTGGCATTTCAAACACGAGCGACAGCACAAGAAAAAAAACAGTAACAGTTGAGATGAGTTGAGTTGAGCTCTTGTGTCTTCCCATGTGGCACACCGATATAAAAATATATCAGAACGACATCACTCGATGTTCTGAATGTTCCGACTTTATCCAAAATATATCAGATTATAACGTAGTCCAGATGTCATAGGAATTATATCAACCGATAATATGCGCAATCCCAAAAATTATATCGGAAACAAGTTATCGGGCGCTATTGTAAATTAGATAAGAAGCATAAGACACAAGAAATCAACTCAACTCATCTGTTATTGTTTTGGACGTTCTTGTGCTGTCGCTCGTGTTTTAATTTTTAAAAGTGAATGTGATTTTTATATGTATACAGACTTCTATAGCTAATAATCACGGAAAATAATAGCCCAGTTAGTAAACTGATCTTATCTAAAAATCTCAAGTGGCATGCCAAGAAGCTTTACCCAATAATTTTAAATGATTATGGGTTAAATTTTATTAGTAATGAATTACTTTTATTGATTTAATTTGTATTTTCTATATTTATATATATAAAGATTTGATGAAATGAAACAACTCTTAAGTAAATTAAAGCTTTTAATACTTTGTTAGAATTGTTAGCTTTACCTTAAATTAAGAAAGAATTTTATTAAATGGTGATACCATACTTGCATCATTTAAAGTCATTAAAGAAATGAAATATATTAAAGTCTGGCGCTTAATGGGGGTCTGATCGGGCCCTTGGGCCGTAAACCCCAACCTACCATTAAAGAAAATTTTTTAAAACCTTAACCATTTCAAACTTGTAGCATAAATGATTTCATAAATGGATAAGTCCTGTAGCAGATTGTATTCTAGAATTACTTTAAACCAGCCGACCAACCGGTCTAGTGGTTAAGGTGTTGGTCTCTGGATCGGAAGGTTCTTGGTACGAATCCGGGGTCTGGGCATTTATGTAAATTGTGCTGTCCTTTGTTAGGGGCAATGATGGTCCTCCCATTGGGGGCCCCTTCACAAGTGTCCATCACTTCCGGCCTCGTAGTGGCCAAAGGACAAATCCTTAGTGCCCGCCATTGGAAGTAGTCCACCATCACTTCCGGCCTTGTAGTGGCAAAGGACAAAAGTCCAGTGCCCGCCATTGGAAGAAAAAAAAACTATGAACCAATAGTTTTCAATCATTGTGAAACTTGACAGGATAGTTTTTAAATGTTAATTTCACTCCCTCGATAACTATTGTAAGATATATTTTAGAATTTTAAGAAGGAAATAAATTCATCACCAAAGCTAATTACGTTATTTCCTTTTTAGCTGCAACAGGTAAAAAGTTTGATGGAATCCCGAAGCATTCCTTGATGGAAAGCTTTGGCCAATGCTCCTGAATGGTATGGGAGAAAAGCACAAAAGAAAGACAGTGATGAAAGACACAAAGGCAGTGACAACGAAGATAACGAAACATTCATAAATCTTTGAAAATAAAAATTATTTTAGTCTTTAATGATTGCCATTATTTTAACATTTGAAATTTTATATATTAACGCCTTCACCATAAGTGTTTTTCTTTGCTTGATTGTAAGTAAATAGCATGGCTGCCAATCTTCTGGTTTTTATAGCCTTTTTACTTGGCTTTCTTGTGTGTGTCTAAAATTATACAACTGTTATAATGTAACATTTTATGCCAAATGTAATTTGTGTAGAAACAATTTGATGATTTTATAGTTAATTTCAACTTGAAAAACTCAACAAAAACCAGAAGATGGGCAGCTATAAAATAGTAAAAGGACAAAATGCTCTCTTGTATCTGTTTCCTGAATTGAGCTATGTCAGGAAACAGATACAAGAATGTCGACAAATTGTCAATTGAAATGAAAAGATTGATAATGAAAGCCGATATAAAAATGTCGGAACACTATATAAACTGCTATAGAGCTACGGCAAAGAAAAGATATCAAAGTTGTATCGGATTATATCGTAATGTGTTTAATTATGTCGAGCAACGACATCATCCGATAAAAAGAGGGGACGGATATAAGAATGTCGACAAAGTGTCGATAGAAATCGAATGATATATATTGATAATGAAAGACAATATAAAAATATGTCAGAACACTATATAAACTGCTATAAAGCTACGGCAAAGAAAAGATATAAAAGTTGTATCGGATTATGTCGTAATGTGTTTAATTATGTCGAGCAACAACATCATCCGATAAAAAGAGGGGACGGATATAAGAATGTGATAGAAATCGAATGATATATATTGATAATGAAAGACGATATAAAAATATGTCGGAACACGATATAAACTGCTATAAAGCTACGGCAAAGAAAAGATATCAAAGTTGTATCGGATTATGTCGAGCAACGACATCATCCGATAAAAAGAGGGGACGGATATAAGAATGTCGATAGAAATCGAATAATATATATTGATAATGAAAGCCGATATAAAAATATGTCGGAACACGATATAAACTGCTATAGAGCTACGGCAAAGAAAAGATATCAAAGTTGTATCGGATTATGTCGTAATGTGTTTAATTATGTCGAGAAACGACATCATCCGATATAATTTTTGGGATTGTGCATATTATCGGTTGATATCATTCCTACGATATCTGGATTACGTTATAATCTGATATATTTTCGATAAAGTTCTTTCGACGTTATATTTACAATTCTTGCAAAAATAGGTAAAAAGTTTTAATTTTAATAATTTTAAGTATACTTCTTGCTAACAATATCAAAAACCATTTTATTTACTCTCTCTGAGAAATATATAATTTGCATTATATCTTTTGATATCATTTAATATCCTGAATTCGATCTTCGAGATTCCCCGACATTCATAATATCGATTGATGTCGTTCTGATATATTTTTATATCGGTGTGCCACCTGGGAATGTGTAACACGTATGTCTAATGTGTTAATGCAAGCTTCTTCATTCCTAAAATTGCTCGAGTGAAAACAACAGATGTGGTAGATTTGCAGTATGGAGAATCATGTATTTAGTCTTATACACAAAAACTAGAATTTTTTCAAAAGCTGTGATGGTATTGCAGACGGTATGTAATTTGGGTAATGTTGTGTCAACTGCGGCATAGACATCAAAAGGATGTTATCAATTTTCATATTAAAAATAGTACTTTCATAACCTTTAATTTGCTCTTTATTTAAAATTACTAGTACTATTATTTTTATTTTAGATTCTATTCACGCGATAAAAAACGTTGTATCAAGTACTTGATTTACATATAATGGGCAGGAGTGCTATTTATTCTGAGATACCCCACTAATGATGCAACTAAAAATTAACTTAAAATATAAAAGCTGTAATAATCATAATCCTGTTAATTTCGAAACAGCGTCTTCACTAAGCCTCGAGGTGTGGAGCCCAAACGGGGCCCCACACACTCCAAGGGCCCTGTCATAAATAGGGTTGGGAAAAGATGCATTTATTATAAAATAATTTCATTCCTAAACTATTTAGCGTCAAAATTAAACGATTACGTACACTTCAAAAATATTTTTTACCGTCAACTACTCAATTCATTTCATTTCAAAAAGTGTGTCGAATTAAAATTTGTTATTTTCAATATTTTGTGCGGGTTGCTCGAATTATACGGACTTTGCAAGGCCAGGCCTGATTTCTATATGGTGATATGTATATAAGGATAGAGTTTACGAATAATAGATAATTAATTATACATTGAATGGAAATTT
Source organism: Metellina segmentata (assembly GCA_947359465.1). Classification (NCBI taxonomy): domain Eukaryota; kingdom Metazoa; phylum Arthropoda; class Arachnida; order Araneae; family Tetragnathidae; genus Metellina; species Metellina segmentata. The sequence goes on along the minus strand of OX375873.1, from coordinate 95,885,334 downwards.
TTGGGTCTAAATTTACACTTCTGCCATGTTCTGATTTTACGTTCATAAATTTATCTCGTTTTGGTCACCATTTCAAATGCAGCTTCGAACGGTGCACTCTTGTTTCAATCATGAACTAAACAAATTCTGACGATACATAATATCTAGTAAAGAAATCCTCCTTTTGCTCTTATATTTGATGTTGTTGCAAACAGACGCATTTAATTACCATTATAAAATTATTGATTCTTTTTTTACTTAAGTTTCATTTTGAACAGCTCTCTCTCTCTCTCTCTCTCTCTCTGTTAAGAACTTCGAAGAAAGGGGAGATAACTCTGAATGGCAACGAAGGGGATCTTTCTGTCGCTATGGGAACCAGAACCGAAACAATTCAAAGCTTTGAACACAGTTCCATCTGTAATATTCGAGCAAAGATGGAATCGAGAAATGTAATTTTAATTACTGATTTTAAAATGCAGCCAAAGTATGAATTCAAATTAAAGGATAAAAAATACAAAGTTTTCATTGTGAGAGAATATAAAGATAATTTGATCAAATGGTCGGTAAATCTTGTCATTTTTCTTGTTTATGATATCCAAAACATTACATTTGTTCTTCAAACTTAAGAAAAATGTCAAATTAGTTTTCTTTTCACAGGAATATTGATACGGGATTAAAATTAGTGACTTACAGCTATAATTTAGATGTTGAAAGCAGAGATGTGAACCAAATGATTACGGTAAGCAAGTATTTTAAATAATTTTAAATAATTTATAATTATTAATAATCCATTGTTTCTAAACTTTTATCTGTTTTCATAAAATCCAAGAAAATAGAATCACGATAGTGTCTAAAAACTATCTTTTCAAATGTTAAAAAAAAATTACGTCTGGCCTTGTATATAATATTTAATACCAATAATTTTATTTGATAAACTTGTTTTCTGAAACATCTTGCATATAAATAATACTTGGAAGAGCTCCTCCTCACATTTCACTTAAAGCAACACATCCCCTAATTTTATTTATATTTGCTTAAAAATTCTTCAGAATATTATACCTGTCTTAAAGAACCTCAAAAATAAAATATTATGTTCCACTCCGTTCCGACTGTCTTTTATTACAATTTTTCTATCGATACAAGTTCGGAATTTTAATCCCAGACAGTCGTAAATAAGCAGTTGAGTTGCTCCAGTGCTACGTAAATTCAACTACCCACTTACGATCAATACAACAATATAACTATCTTAAATATAATTATCTACTAACGAGAAGAATTGCAGGAAAATTTAGTTCCCACGGGCAATTTCAATAATATTGTGCTGAAAATAATTACAAATAAACAAATAGTTTTACTGCCACGACTCAGTATTTTTCAAAATTTTCAAGGATATTCCTAAAAATACAGAAATGCACTTGACTTTCTATCACCGAGTTTTCATTGAAATAAAATGCAGTCAAACGGAATTTGAAATGATCTCTGTTGACGCGAAATAACATTTTATACTTTACTGTACACTGAGAGTTTTTGTGTGCATATCTAATACTCAAAGAATTAATTATGCTATTATTATTGCCATGTTCTAATTTAAAATATAGTAATTAATTTACAAATAAAATTCCTTGCCATAGCATTTATTCAATTATTGGAACTCGCGACAAAGGGATATTTCAATAAATCCTTTACAGCACCACAAGATTTGCATACTACAGCTTTTAAAGCTACGCATACTCGAAAACTAGTTTTATCTAAACGGCATATGAAGTTAACCTAATTCCTTACGAATATATTACAACATTTACCAAGAATACATTTCTAAATAAATTTTTATATATTTAAAATAATTTTAACAGTAAAATGCTTATGAAACTCGATCTCGAAGGTACGAAATTTAAAAAACGGATTCTAACTTGAAGGGAAAAGGATTTTAAGGTATATTATAAGTCTAAAATCGTAATGTTTCTTCATCTATGAAGTAATTTATACTTTACATACAAGAAAAAGGCAAAAACAAAAACAGAGAGCAATGCTGTTTCTGATGTCAAGAAATACTCGTAATAAAATAATATATTATTTTTTACAGAATATATTACAATCAGAAAATGTCCGTAATGATCTTGGTTGGCAAACATTAAAGAACTCTGGGACGAACAAAGGAACAGACATACGCATTGAAGTGGAAACTGTACCATGTTCCATTTCAAGCATGGAATTTTTTGACAGGATCTACGAAAGGAATATTACTCTGCCAGACGGAACGATAAGAAAGTGCTTCGAAGACTATATCGATGATATTGTCATAGCTGATGAGCTGAGAACTATGCTCCTTGTGGAAGAGTCAGATAACTATTTGCTTTTCCAGGAAAAAGAAAGGGCGGAATTTTTATTTCGCATATTTAAACATATGTGCATTGGAGGCCTGCTTAATCAATATGAAGATAATATAGAACCATATTTATCAATTTCTAAAGCATTATACAAGGATATTATATGGTAAGGCTAGCGTTTGGTGTTATTTCATGAAAAATACTTATTTCCATATAAAATAATAATTCAATGAAATTAAGAAATGTCTTGGAGTTTCATAACTAGTATTCTTCATAACTAGTAAATCTCTAGTATACCTAAATGATAATGTTTAGATTAAATGATAATGTTAGTCTGATTTTGTTTCTCTAGTAAGATTTTTTACTAAACACATTCCATAGATAATATTTTACTTCGCAACGAGTTTCTTAAATATTCTTAACTTTTTTATGTGTGCAGCAAATAAGAGAGCATGCAGATAACTGATATTATCTAAAGAGTAAAATTCTTCATTTTATTTGTTTTTCTCTGATTACATACAAGTATTAATCACCGCAAATTTCAATATTGAATTAACAATTTCTTCAAAATTAGTAGGAGTTGAGAACTGCACACAATTACATAATAATTATTATTATTATTAATTATTTGTAAACTTCAGTGTACTATTACTATTAAACTCTGCTTTAAACCATTTGGTTTGGTTTCCATATATATATATATATATGGTTTCCATATATATACATATATATATATATATATGCATAGAGCAATTATTTTCAGTCATTGGTAATTTGGAACATTTTTTATTTTTAGTGTCAGAAAAATTGGATCCTCCCAAACACCTACAATTATGTCCAAAGTCTTCAAAATTACATGCAATGTAAGGTTTTATTTCATTTTCATTATTTAAAGCAAGTTAACTTTAGTAGCTGAATGAATAATATATTTTATTGGGGTTAAATATAATGCAATACTAAATTTTCAAAAATAATACCGAAATTTCTTTATATTTTTATAATTTTTTGCGCATTTTCTCGAAGAGATGGTTTTTATCTTTAAAATAAAAATGTTCAATTTTATTGCTATTTGAATCGCTATTAATTTTATTGCTTAATAAATGCTGTAAACAAAACCTCAAACATTTCAAAGTATTGAATCATCCATGTGCTTGGAATTTTCGGAAGTTTTCAATTCAACAGTTTTCGAAACACAATTAAGTGATACGTATGCTGACTTCAGAAAAAATCACACTTGGATTATAAATTTCTGAAGCGATTCAAAGATGGAGAAACAGTTAGACACAAAGATTAAGAAATAACAGAAAAATAAAAGCATGTTCTCTTTAATAAACTGTATAAGCTACAAATTGAAATAAATTAATTCGTCCTTTGTCTCAAAGGATGTGAATACTCACTACTCTGTGGTTTGAGCACAGATCGATTCATGTAAAATACCCGAATATATCTTTTGTAACGCAAAATAAACTTTCTTTGTAATACGCCCGCTACTTGATAAATAAGTGATCAAATCCAATTGAAATATATGGCGCATACGTACTTCTTAATAAGACAAAATAAGTTAGAATGCATAGTTTTATTTGTGAAGGTTTCCATGGCTTAAATCCATCGCATCACAAATTAAACTTCAGGCATATTTTTTTTTTAAATTATGAAGGATCTTTGAGATTCAAAACCAATTCTTAAATATAAACTATTTGATTTTATAACACTTCAAAAAAATTTCAATACGCCAAGCTTTAAATAAATTGTTCGGGTTTTTTTCTGACGGAATTATATACTTTTTTTTTTAGGTTTCAGATACGCCAGTAGTTCCCAGTGAGAAATTACACGAACAAGATTTTGTGTATGTAATTTTAAATTCTAAATTGCATGAAGTAACTGTTCTGTTCCACGTATGGTGAAAAATTACTTCCAAGTTGCATAAATGTAAGTATAGAAGTTGAAAATAGGTTTCAAGAGAAATAGTTATGTACTCATCTTTAAAAAATGTTATAAAGCATCTCCTCAAATATAGTGAAACTACAAAATATAACGGAGATATTTACTTTATCCTGAACTAAATCTAGTGTTAGATGCTTTGACTAAATTTCAACCGGCGTACTTTACGAATGGGCCGACCATCCGGTATAGTGGTTAAGGTGTTAGCCTCTAGATCGGAAGGTCCCCGGTTCGAATCCGGGTTCGGGCATGGATGTTTGTAAGCGTATACCAGCTTATGTGTTCCTTCGTCATCTGAACATGGTTCAAAATTACGATGTAATTGTTAGGGGCAATGATGGCCCTCCCACTGGGTGCTCCTTCACAAGTGGCCATCACTTCCGGCCTTGTAGTGGCCAATAACTTCGGTCAAAATCTGCCCGCCATTAGAAAAAAAAAAAAAAAACTTTACGAATGGTGGAGAGGCTCGAAATGTAAGAATTATTTCATCCCCATTTCAAAATTTAATTTTACATTATACTTTTGACAGTTCATAAATAATTTATCACATTGGCGTGGTGTGGAAGTTTGGACAGTGGGGCTCTGGTGTTGCCTCGTCTTCTGACCGTGGTTCAACATTACGTGTTATCCTCGGATCTTTCCCTTTGTGATTGATGCCGGAACGTCGTCAATAGCACGTTGTGTTGCTCTAGTACCACGTAAATTAAAAATACCAGGTACCGACGGCACGGGTAGGTATTTCAATTACGTCGTACTGGAGCAACACGACGGTCTATTGACGACGGTCCGGGATCAATCCCAATGGGAAATATCCGAGGACACCACGTATTTTTGAACCACGGCCGATGACACTTGATCAATCCTGCAGTTTTAGAAAAAACTTTTGTCATCCCAGAGTTTTTCAGATAGTGCATTGGGGATACACACACAAATTAACCCCTTCAGAGGTAGTGGAACTTGGGATTTCCATATATTTAAGATGGTTAGGTTGGGAAGGAAATAGTCTGCATATACACTACCCTACAATAATGGACCGGACAGCAAGATGTGATGGTATACGGGAAAGAATACATGCTTTAATAGGGGGTGTGGTCCTCACGTGCTGCAATTACACTAGCAACCCTTCTGGGCATACTTTCAACAAGGTTTTGATACACAGCTATGGGTATTTGAGTCCATTCCTGCTGCAATAATGTCGCCAGCTCATCTGTAGATTTCGGACGGGGTTCTCTGGCTTGCAAGCGTCGCTCAAACTCGTCTCACAAATGTTACACGGGGTTTAGGTCTTGACTCTGAGCAGTCCAGGGAAGACCTTTTACATCCATACCTTGATATCACTGCTTGACAGAAGCTGCAACATGACATGGAGCGTTGTCCTGGAAGTAACATTCGTCCATCCATTAAACTGCTATAGCGGAGGAAGAATCTGACTCCAAAATGTTCATATAGGCATCAGCGTTCAATTTACCAGGAACATGCGAAGTTCCCATGCCACACCACGAAAAACACCCCCAAATAAGTAGTGTGATTTTATGAAATCCGATAGCGTCCTGTCCATTATTGTAATGTAGTGTACACATATGAATTAAGTTGAGGTGCATATACTGTATCTACCACGAGAATGGCTCCCTACACCAAGTCTGAGTCGGTGATCGCTATAAACAGGGCTCGTTCGTCTTGAGCAGTTTGAAAAGTATAGTTCTACTACGGAGCAAAGTAAAAATCCCTTAAATATATTTCCAATTTATCAAGTGAGCCAATCTGACAAACTTGAATACATTTTGTCAAGCATACTCCATGGAAAATAAGGTAAGGTCAATTCTTATGGCAAACAGAGGCAGACTTCGTGTATTCTAAAGTTCTCGTGTTATATAGACAGTACCTTCCGTTATTTGATATTCAGTGCTCCAGAAGGGAAATAATATAAGAGGACCCACCATTTAAAAACCTAAAACTACATTTTTTATGTAACTATTTAAATTTATATGTGCAAAACACATTTATGCAAACTACACTGCTGGCCACCCAAATTGCAACACCAAGAAAGACAAGAGATATCACAACAAAATTTATTTTGTAGATAACATGTTGACCAAGTATCAAATGATTAAATTTATAGACTTCTGTGAAGTGTGGTTCCTGCCAAAATCAGTAGCCAGAGTAGCCGCCATTGTTGGAGATCACCGCTTCCACACGCCTCAGCATTGATTCAAAGAGACTTTGGATGTGTTCTTGGGGTACAGCAGACCAAGCAGCTTCTACACGTTGCCAAAGTAGATCTGGTGTAACAGCTGGGGATGTAATCTGGGTCAATCGTCGAGCAACCATGGACCACATGTTTTCTATCGGCAAAAGATCCGGAGAGCGAGATGGCCAGGGAAGCAATTCAATCTGGCGATTGACGAAGAACCCTTGGACAATGCGTGACACGTGTGGTCGCGCATTATCCTGTTGAAATATGGCTGTGGGCAAGCCCTGAAGGTAAGGAAGGACAACTGGCTCCAATACCTCTGATATGTAGCACTGGCTGCTTAAAGTACCGGCAATGCGTACTAGAAGAGTGCGAGAGTGATATCCAATACCGCCCCATACCATAATACCCGGTGCAGGACCAGTGTGGCGGTGCATAACGCAGCTGTTCAGCATCCTCTCTCCACGGTGTCTCCAGACTCGAATCCGACCATCGTGGTGTTGCAGACATAAGCGTGACTCGTCAGTAAAGACAATTTCATTCCATTCTGCCGTCCACGTCCTTCTTTCATCGCACCATTGGCGGCGGAGACGTCTGTGGTTCTGCGTCAAGGGTAGACAAAGCAATGTTCGTCTTGCGGACAGACCACTCTGCTGTAAACGGCGTCGAATGGTACGCGCAGACACTGGATGATGCGTTACAGACTGAATGTACTGTGCTATGGTTCGTGATGTGGCTGAGCGATTCGTCACTGCCATACGCACAGTATGCCTGTCATGACGTGAAGTGGTGCACTGAAGTGGATGCGATCGAACACGTCGGTCTGTCGTACCCTCATGCATCCAACGATCACATATCCGCATTACAGTTGTTTGGTTTCGTCCAACATGACTACCGATTTCCCTGAAAGATAATCCATAATCTCGGCAGGCCACTATCCTTCCTCTGTCGAACTCGGACACTTGATCAAAAGATGATCGCTGTTTTCTACGAGGCATAATTGATCGTTTTTTGAAAAAAACACAAGAAAAACACAATTGCCGTACTTGAAATCGTCGAAATAATGGTAATGGTAATTTTTAGTTAACGTCGTACTAGAGCAACACAACGGGCTATTGACGACGGTCCGGGTAATTGGTAATTTTTAGTTAACGTCGTACTAGAGCAACACAACGGGCTATTGACGACGGTCCGGGATTAGTCCCTTAAGGGAAAGATCCGAGGACAATACCTCGTAATTTTGAACCACGGTCAGATGACGAAGCAACACCTGAGCTAGCACCCCACTCTCCAAACTTCCACGCCAACCCAACGTGAGGACTTTCGACCACGACAGATTTAAGGTGCACCAGCCGCCTCTACACCATACGTTTACAAACATCCATGCCCGGACCCGGATTCGAACCAGGAACCTTCCGATCGAGAGGCTAACACCTTAACCACTATACCGGTTGACGACGACGGTCCGGGTAATTTTAATTTAATTTTAGTTAACGTCGTACTAGAGCAACACAACGGGCTATTGACGACGGTCCGGGTAATTGGTAATTTTTAGTTAACGTCGTACTAGAGCAACACAACGGGCTATTGACGACGGTCCGGGATTAGTCCCTTAAGGGAAAGATCCGAGGACAATACCTCGTAATTTTGAACCACGGTCAGATGACGAAGCAACACCTGAGCTAGCACCCCACTCTCCAAACTTCCACGCCAACCCAACGTGAGGACTTTCGACCACGACAGATTTAAGGTGCACCAGCCGCCTCTACACCATACGTTTACAAACATCCATGCCCGGACCCGGATTCGAACCAGGAACCTTCCGATCGAGAGGCTAACACCTTAACCACTATACCGGTTGACGACGACGGTCCGGGTAATTTTAATTTAATTTTAGTTAACGTCGTACTAGAGCAACACAACGGGCTATTGACGACGGTCCGGGTAATTGGTAATTTTTAGTTAACGTCGTACTAGAGCAACACAACGGGCTATTGACGACGGTCCGGGATTAGTCCCTTAAGGGAAAGATCCGAGGACAATACCTCGTAATTTTGAACCACGGTCAGATGACGAAGCAACACCTGAGCTAGCACCCCACTCTCCAAACTTCCACGCCAACCCAACGTGAGGACTTTCGACCACGACAGATTTAAGGTGCACCAGCCGCCTCTACACCATACGTTTACAAACATCCATGCCCGGACCCGGATTCGAACCAGGAACCTTCCGATCGAGAGGCTAACACCTTAACCACTATACCGGTTGACGACGACGGTCCGGGTAATTTTAATTTAATTTTAGTTAACGTCGTACTAGAGCAACACAACGGGCTATTGACGACGGTCCGGGATCACTCCCTTAAGGGAAAGACCCGAGGACAACACCTCGTAATTTTGAACCAGAAATCGTCGAACTATCCAAGCCTTAAATAGCGCTTTGAAGTGGCGCCACAGGCGCGCGTGATGTGCGTCTGCGCTGAAATTCTAATCATTTGCATATCTCACCTCCGCTAATGCATGTTGTAAATTTCATATTATTTGCATGCTTCCTTCAGGGTGTTGCATTTACAGTGGCCAGCAGTGTAGATCTTCACTGAGGTTTTGTAACAAAAATACTTTTACCATGCTTTTCAATGGTTTAAGTGAGAAATACAAGCAAGAATTTTTTGGTCATTAAACTGGAATCTTCATCTATGCAGGTTCAACCAAATCTTTCTTTCATATCTAAGTAAACCAATGCATTACAAATCCTTCTTAGTAATTTAGAATATCTGCCATTCAAGTCATGTGGTTCAAGACTATATTAACTGAGATATAGAAGAAAAAAAACAGCATAAACGAAATTTTTCTGTTTTATGCTTGTAAGATTCAGGTATTAGTTTATAAACGTTGGTGCTTGCTTTGCATTTAACTTTTTATAATTGAAAGCAGACTAATGATGGATGTAACTAAAACATTTTTTGCCTCCCTTATGACTAGGGCAACTTTTTTGTTGCAATATTGCCTTTATCATTCCCTAAAATTGCATTTATGGAAATAAAGTTGCATTTATTTTTGGTACACTAAAATCTAAAATAAATTACTCGTAAAAATGGAAAAAGTTCAAAATATATCGACAATTTTAGTCGTGTACAACAGTATTATAATACATCATTAAATACAGAAGAACGTTGAATGGCCATCTTTGGCCAGTAATTTCTTTAACATTGAAAAACTGCATCAACCGCAGTCATATAATGTGCTGTATCGGATAGAAAAGAGGCGCAAAATCCTTTTGCTCAACATTCAGAGATTTTAAAACGTCATCTATAAGGCGAACAACATATTGATGATCGACACTCACCTCGAAAACTCTACAGTCATCTACGCAAGTTTCCTCTGGGTTATCAAGAGTGCCAACCATTGTGTTAAAAGTACTTCTTGCCATTAATTTCACTTTTGTCTGTTAGGAAGAACACCTTCTTTCCATGAACTTCTTGTTTGATCCGCAATACTTCGGCGTTCGCAAGATCATACACGTGATCGAAGGGTTGATTCAGAGGGCAAAAAATGAAATAGTAATCTCATATTAATTCATTTTAAGCTAAATTTTAAAAATTTGCAAGTGGTTGCATTTATGCAGAAAGTTGCGGTTATAACTCACTTGCAATACACCCCATGTAGAAGAAATTTTGGTTTTAGTACTTAACATGCAGTGTAGAACGTGTGAAAAAAGTTGCATTTGTTGCAAAAAGTTGCCCTACTTATGACATTACCTACAAATTTCGCAATTTTACCCTTGTGTAAATACAAATTTCAGATACCTAATCTGAATACAAAATGATTACAATTAGTGGAATATTTGCAGAAAAATAATGTCAAATATGAAATGCAAAAAGAAAAACATTTAATTTGAGAGGTTCAACTGCACATAGCAATTGTAAACAGTATAAGTGCAAAGGCAATTCTTAAAAGTGTTAGTAATTAGAAATTATTCAGCTAGATTTACAAAAATTGTATTTATAAAAACATGGTATAACTAAAAATTAGCAACTCTAAAATTTAAGAATTCTACATTTAATATAAAATGTGTGAAGGTAGAATTCCATTTAGTATTCCTGGTACAACATTCTATACTAATGAACTAGAGGAATATCAGTATTTTTGAACTAGTTTAGTACCAATATCAAAAATAATATAATTCTCATTTGATTAGCAAGATTGTCTGAATTAGGTTAAAGCTTTTCAGAAATTTGAAATGCATTATGATCATAAAAAAATCTGACAGTTTAAAACCACCTGATTAAATTCAATGAGAACATAATTACCAAAGATCCGTAATTTTAGGTAGATTAAACAGACATTTTAAAATTATGTCCCATTTTTTTTTTATAGCTGCTTTGGATTTGTAATTCAAAGATATAAAAATAACTTGAGTTTTTAAATTAAAATAATAAATTCTTAAATTTTGAGTTTCTTAATGATCAAATTGGGTTGTCTTCAAATAGAAATTAACTTCTAAGAGAAATTCAATATGTATAAAAGGTAAAATCTTTAAATGTGTTTGTATTTTCTTTTTATAAAAAAGGACTAAGAGTAACATTAAAATTATTATAATTTATTATCACAGGTTGTCCCACACAGCACATTACATTAAAATATCCAGCACCGTGTCCTGATATCAGAAAACAAAATCAAATGCAGAGAAAGATATTTTCACCTTCAATTTATTTGTTGTACATGATAAAAAAATAAATACTTTTATCTTAAAAGTATACATAACACTATTTTATTTGTCGTTTTCCATTCAGAACACATGTACTATGCTCTATAATAAACAAATAATAAAATTTGAGATTGCTTTAACAAAGTGAAACTATTTGAGATTGCATTAATCATGATTCAAATAGATCTAATTGAGAATATCCAATTGAATGGCACCAACATTACACTTAATATTTAGCTTACAAAATTTCGTTAAAATCAAAATTCGCAGGAACTTTTTAATTTCATATAGACATTGAATGTGTTTCATCCATTTTGCAAAGCAGGTTACACTTTATCATGACCCATATAAAACACTTTCTATTATTTTGATGTTGATTTTTCTTCACCATTATATTTGAAGACCATGTTATTTTTATCAAAAAATATACAGATAAAATCTACTCTTAGCACATTGTAGTTTACTTGAATATATTTTTCAACCATTTTTATTAACAAAAACATTTACATAATGTAACAATTTACATTTAGATACTGTTATGTTTAGCGTCTAAATATCAACATATAATAGCTGGTTGAATTGCAAACAAATAGTATCTTATACAATGAATACAAAACAGCAATCTATCTATGAAAACTAGGTAAGACGAAATTCCAGATAAAAACACAAAGCAAAGACAAATTAATTGAATTGGCTAAGAAAATATATATATAAGTATATTCAACCTAAAAAATTAATCCTCTATCATGAAAATTACTCTATAGTCAAACAGAAAATGTGTACTTCTAAATTACATTCACAGGAATTCACTTTCAAACTAAAGCATATAAAACAGCACAACTCAAAAACAAAAAATTGAACAATCTAGGCAATGAAATGAATAAGACATCTCCAGATGAAGTTGTGAATAAAAAGATGATAACACATTACAATACTGTAATTAGTATTGATAGCGAAAATGTGTATGAAGGAAATTATAATTCAAATATCATATATATGAAACTAAGGAAATTCAAATACATGTAACTAAAGCAGACAATGTTTATTTATTTATAAATGGAAACTTAAGCTATATTTTATATTAGTTTGATATATCTAATATGATTAAAACTAAACAATATAAATAAATTTAAATACATAATGAAAAATAAACATTTCACCCTTTTTTCCATTTATTTAGAAGAAACCAAGTTGAAGCAAATTTAAAAACAATAATTCATCTTCAAATCTAGGCATTTTAAAATCATATACACTCAAAAACTTAAACGAATATGGCTTATTGCTCAGGAAAAAATATGCATCTTGCAATAAAAAAATAAGTATTTACACATTTAAGTAACGCTCCTCTTTTATAACTGTTAAAAATATTCAAGAATAGCATTAATTGTGTATAGCAGAAATAACTTATAACAATTATCTTTTATAGAATGACAGTAAAGAGATTGAAGTATTCTAGTTCCTAAAGTTTAAAATATATGTGAAGACACTGCTATAATATTAAGTCATTTGAATTTTTTTATGCGATTAAACACATGTAGACTTAAAAATTAATCATTACAGCAGTAAACTAGCTATCAAAGATAGAAATGTACTAATGAAAGAGGAAATTTGAAAAATTATTGAATGCAAATTTTCAACTGATTATTCTTTAATATACAGATTAATTACAATAACCTTGAATGTCGATGTGAGCATTAACATCGTTTTATTTCCTCGTGTATAAATTACAGTTAATGTTATCACTCTGAAGTGTATAAATGTACATAGAAACCAGAAAATAATTCAATTTATACACATTCCTCTTTTGAGGATTAAAAATATTTCTTTGTACAAATGAAAGAACCATACTAACTTAAGATATACTCTGAATATTAATGTTCTAAAATATTTTCTTCATTGGAACAGAATATTCAAACTATTTCATAGAAGTCAGTCACACTTATGCTTAACAGTTATCATAATCAAATTGGTTTGATGTATCAGGCAGATGGCACTGAGGAATACAGCCTGTGATCTAAAATGTGATACAAATAAAATCAGCACAGTTCATACTTTGTTATTTATTTATGTTAAGTTTTATTGATGCTTAACAACTGTATTAAAATTTTACACACATTGTTTCATTTTTAGACTCAATGTCTAGATGTGTCCAAGATAAAAAAAAATTGCCAAGCAAAAATATATATATATATAAAGGATGTTTGTATGTATGTGTGTATATTTTCAATACAAATCTAAACCGTTTGACCAATCATCACTAAATTTGGTACACTTATACTTTAGAACACTGCAGAAAACATAGGTTATTACTTTAAAACTATTACTTTCCTGTCTTCAGACCAATCTATAGCACTTGCAACCATGAAAATTGAACACAGATAGTCTTAAAAAGAGATCCCTCAAAGCCTCAATTTTAAAATCTAAAGTTTGTTTTCTTGCAGTAAATGAATATTGACAAGGAAAGATGTTCTACAGGGTTTGTGTATTTGAGTTAATACAAGGAAATGTCACGGTCATATTTGAGCATTACTAAATCATTATCATCTTTATCAATATTTTTTTAATTGCCCTCTTTCAGCTCAATAAGTCGAAATTTGACAATTTGCACATCTTTCGTTTTTCTAAATTCTGTAGCTTTTCATCAAAATTTCGTTTCTGTTTGTGTCGTAATCTTTTAACATGTCGCAATATATTATTCAGGAATTCAATGCATGTATTTGCATCCGAAGTAAATTGTAGAAGCTATAAAACAAAGTTTTAAAACACAATTCTGTACAACTTAAATTATTGCATTTTTCTATGTAAGAAAAGTGATTATTCTATATGATTTTTTAATCAACATTTAACCATCTCAACCTGAGCAACATGTGTTATTCAACAAGTAAAAGATAAAACATGAAATTATTTGTAAAGGGGTAGATAATTTTTTTCATGGAAATTTGTCATTGGTAGAAGCACTGCGCAGCATTTTTCTATATTTCGGTAAAAACAATTAGAATAATCAGAGAATGTTCATTTTATCATTATTCAATTCAAGCCCTTTTCAAGTTAAGAAATGTACTATGATTTAAACTGCAGTAAGGTTGAACTTAGAAAAATGATTACAGAAAAAAGATGAATAACAAAATCAACTTACTGTCCTTCTCGGAAAAAATCCTTTAAGGTATTGCTAAATCTTTTAGAATACTTCACAAATTCTCTCTTTCTTTGATCCAAAGCCTAAGAAGAAACAATATGATTAAACCATTCATTTAAACTTCTTTTTATGTGTTCCACACAACTTCATCAGTCGAAAATATATAAATTCTTATTAGACGAACTCATATCAAAATAACTAAATGTTGGGGGTTTCGATAGTTCATCTTGGGCTTTATTTTAGTGAATAGTTCTTATAGAAAGACAAATCAGCTGCTGAATTTTCCTCATTTGTTACTAAAAATATAGAACATAGTCAGAGTTCCAATCTTATAAACATAAAATAATTTTAAGAAATTTTCAAGGACTGGCTTGTCAATGATTGACATCTATATTTACAAGACAAAAAACAGACAGGGTTGTGTCTGGACACAGTCGTTAGGTTTAAGGCATAGAATACATCAGTGAGGTCATATAGTGAATGGGAGCGAAAGAAATTAGTTCTAGACAGTTTAAATTTCACAAATCAAATGTTCATTACTCCACACGTAAATCACAATTGGTGCACTCGCTGTTGATGTTGAAGGTGAAGGTTGTGGCTCATTACCAACCTCTATGGGTTAAACTCCATCATTTGATTACAAAAGATTTGTCATCAGATATGCTACTTGTGTCGAACTGAGTGTTGGAGATACTTGGCACACTCGTATCAGGCATTTGTTCACCTTGAAGGTGCGACGCCTATACTTCCAAGAACTCCCTCTGAGCCCGTTGACACTCAGAATCGGATGTCATGATCCTCGATTCCCCATCTCTTGATCTTTCTTCCTGTTGAAGTTTCTATAATTTTTTTGGTGTCCATTATGCATATTGGACAGTTGAAATTTTTGCGAAATTTTCACTTAGAATGTGATATTGTTCAGTTACGCATCATTTATATTTTTTCAAGTTATTAAATTTGCTGCACTTTTCTGTTTTGTGACACTTAAAAAATAAGCATGGTATCCCGGTTTCAAAAGGTAAGTATTCTGCATCAAAAATTCACATGAAATAAAGTACGAAAATGAAACATGAAATGAAGTATGAATTTTAAATTAAAATTATTTCAAATTAAACAGGTGCAAATATTTTAACTTTTAAGAGAATAGGAAAAAAATTTAATACATCACTACCAAACAAAAAGTAACGTGCCCAAAACAAGCAGTTAAGTTAGGTGGCATGGAATTTCTGAAAACTAAGGCCTGGGAATTATGTAGAAGCAAATGTTTTTAACATGCCTGATGAAATATTTCTATAAATATATTTCTACAACTGCAACCTAAAACTTTAGCTCACTTAACTAAGGTAAACATGGAAGTTAATTTTCATGATTAAATGTTGTGTTGTAGTTTTCTAAAATGAAAACTTATAGTTCTTACTATAATACATATACAAGGCATTCAAAACTAGAGTGGATCAGTCCACTTCTGGTCAAACTCTGATAATCACAACTGGACTCCTTTAAATGTACTCTTTTTAGTGCATCTTTTGATCAAGAACCTAGTTGCATTGGTTCCCGAGAGATGGGGCAGAAGAAAAGCAGTCAAAAAGGAAAAGTACAGACAAGAAACTTTATCTCGTATCTCAAAATGTTATAAAAATGGACTTGATCCACTCTAGTTCTGAACACCTAATATATTTATTTGCCTCTCTTACTAAAGAATGTTTCCTTTGCAATACAGGGGGATTCATAAGTACATATACAGTTTCCAGATGCTGTAAAACGGGAACAGCTTAAGACACAGTCCCCAAATGCAAACTGTTAGCTAGGTATACTCATAAAGTTCCTGTCCCCCCCCCCTCCCGAGCGAGTGACGTAGCCGATAGTGAGCGTGTCACATGACTAGTCAGTGGAAATGGCTGCGTCTGCAGTGGAGAAGGCATTTTGTGTTCTGGAATTGAGCAAAACTGAATCTGCCACTGTTGTGCAACAGCATTTTCGATCATAATTTGGAAAATAACCTCCAACCAGAAAATTCATTTACGAGTGGTTTAAAAAATGTGAAACTATGTGCTGTTTGCACAAAGTTCCAAATCCAGGACAAACGAGTGTACCAGCAGATGTTGTCAAAAACTATATTCAGCCAATTGGATAATAAAGTCGAAAAACTTTATTCTCCAATTGGATGATGCGCCACCACACTGGTCAGGTGACATGCGAAATTACCTCTATTAAAATCTTCACCAATGGATTGGACGAAGTGCCGACTACAATATACCACTAACCCAATGGCACCCAGATGTCCAGAGTCCTGACTTAACACGTGACATTTTTCTTTGTGGTTACGTAAAGGATAGTGTATTTAATCCTCTTCTTCCTGTTGATCTAGCGGAGTTGAAACAGCTTATCACATCACCTACCACTGCACTTGCTTCAGATACACTACACACGTCTGGGAAGAAATGGGTTACCTGTTCGATATGTGTAGTGTGACTAAGGGTGCACACATAGAACATTTGTGACTGTCTCTAAAAAATCTTCAAACATTCACCTACACTTCTGTTACAGTTATCAAATATCTTACATTGTCCCTGCTATATAGTGTGTTGAAATTGTATACTTACTTATGAATCACCCTGTATTATAAAAGAGAAATTGATAATTTTCAGGTTATAAACTATCAATGAGGTTACCAGTTTTCCAGTAGGCGAAGGAATATATCCTGAAACTTCATTTACTGCATCAAGCAGCTTTTTTATGGCACTTGCAATTTCTCTAAAAGGAAGAATACAAAATATTAAGGCAAATATATAACTATCTTAAAAGAAACTATACTCATTATTTTTCATAACCCATCATTTCAGAAACTTAATACATATT
Organism: Metellina segmentata; assembly: GCA_947359465.1. Taxonomy (NCBI): domain Eukaryota; kingdom Metazoa; phylum Arthropoda; class Arachnida; order Araneae; family Tetragnathidae; genus Metellina; species Metellina segmentata. The sequence goes on along the minus strand of OX375873.1, from coordinate 95,868,194 downwards.
GAAAACAAAGGTACAGCTATAGCATGAGTATTCCAATATCTTTATTGAAAAGATACACAATACTCAATTGTAACAGTTATAAATGTCAGCATAAACACAAGAATTAATCATAAAAAACGAATGTATAAAAAGTCACATAAATGCATTTTATAGTTTAATTAGAAACTTTTGCAACAAGATGCTGAAAAAAAGGTTGGCATGAGTACAAAGCCATAAAACTTACTTGATTGTTTCTAAGAATGTTTTTCTGTCATTAATTTCATCTGGTATGCGACTTAATATTCTCTTCAGAGATGAAGACTTTTTATTTAACTCTTGGAAAGCATCTTCATGACGAGATGATTTATATTCTAGGTTTAAAATATTCATACACAAAACTATTAATTTTAAAAAAAGCATTCCTTAAATTATCCACATCAAAGAATAAGTTATCCACAAATTACTTGTAATTAGCAGTTCATGTTTGTAGCTATAAAATATACTTAATATTAAGACTGTTCTCATGACAATAAATTTTTTATATCACTATGTTGCAAAGAACCTATTTAATACAATCAATTGTCATTCCATACGAAGGTGGTACTTTCTATTAAGGGTCTATTACTACATACGTAATATTTTAAACCATTGTTTAAAACAAGACAAACAGGCATTAAAATTTGAAACATAAGAAAAGTTAAAGTCAGGTTTTGTTATTTGTAATAGAAATTTTCAAACTTTTAGTTGTGTTTTTTTAGCATATTGAACAAACTGTTTAATAAATAAAGTTGGACTATTGCACATTCAAACACAAAAGAAAAACTTTATATCATTAAGTTTATAATGTCTATGAAAATCATAACAAAGGCCTGGATTTAGTTAAGCCAGAAAATGCCTAAAAACGACTGAAACACATAACTAGCTAACTTTTAGTTATTAAAGTACTTCTGTTACACAAATGGTCTATCTAAACAAGAAACAGGTTTTTGTATATGCACATATGTATAAACAGGCAGTAGAATTTGTATTACATAAAAATTGCAATACAAGTGCTCCTCAAATAAGTTTAAATAATTCTCTTGACAACCCAGACAAACAAAGGAGGGCCTTAATGTTTGTCTAGAGCAGTGTTTAAAAAATTCAATTTGGAAATCACTACTGACCAGAAGTAATTTTCCATTGCAATATCACAACAATCAATTTGGGATGTATTCAGATTATTTTAAGATACTTTTGAAAAACTTGTAGTTTGGTCCTAAAATCAGTATTGGCCATGGACTACACTTTGAAAAACGTTGCTTTACATGATTTTATTCAAATAATTATTTAAGCAATACCTATCTTAAATTAAATGTTATGTTCTCCTTTGAAGTTTAAATCAGGAAGTTTTTGGAGCCAGCAGCTGCCAGATGAGTCATTTGTAATGTCTTGAAGTAAAACCAAACTTTGGATGAAAGATTAAAAGTTGGGATTGTTTCAAATTTAAATAAAAATTTGTAAAACTCAGGACAAAACTAAAACCTCAAAACTGAACATAAATTACCCAACAAATCTTAAAACCAACCAAAAATCAAACATACTCAATATTGACCAATAAACTGTACACATTTTGTTTAAGAAACAAATAGAATTTCTATCAGTATGAGTTTAGTTGAAGTGCTCACAAAAAGATGATCCAAGTTCCAATATGGTTTGAAATGGTTTACCATTTTATGATAACCAGCCACTGCGTTGCCCATGAGTTCTTTTTGTGGGGTTGGGTGTGACCACTGCTCGCAAACTCCCGGTGATTGCTACAAATTCCACGCAAACCAAATGGGAATTTGTAGCCTATTGAATAACAGCCATCACGGCATTGCCTGTGGTGTTGGTTTGTGACAAATTTGAATTGTGAAAAGATGCAATCAGAGTGCCGTCTAAATCTTTGGCGAAAATATAAATATTTAATTGAAAAATTATTTATTAAAAGAAAATGAAATGTAAAAGGTATAAATCTGGTGTACAATTTTCCCGCAGATTTTTAATCTGTTGAAATTTTCAATCTATCTTTAACAATCTAGAAGACAGAAAAAAAAATTACATAACTCCAGTTAAAACTTTTTATTTGTTTTGTTTCTTGGCTGAAAGCGTTCAAACGGAAACACTGAAAAAATAAATTTAGAACCTGCCATCACTTTATGATGTTGCCATTCTAAAGAAAACAATAATTAAATTCTATTAAAATGTTCTAGATTAAATTTTAAAATTCGGCACGACCCAAAAATTGCAAAAAATTTGGACTACCTGTTGTGTCCAATCTCACTACTGTAAGTGCCATAGATTCGTCAGGAGTGTGCATATACAAACAAACACTTTCTTTTATAACAATAGATTTTTACTTCTCAATTTTTTTAAAAGAATTTAAATTAGCATTTTTTGTTTTAAATGTTTTTTTTTAATTAAAAAAGCAGAGGTATAACATTTAAAAAAATTACAATATTTTGTTTAAACTAAAGGCAGAACATTTCACAAGATTTTTTTATGCAAAATTTATCATTTTCATTTTTCTACATTAACAGTTTTTGTGAAAGATCCCCATCAGAAAAATGTTTGCAAAAGTAGTATGCTTTTGCATATGTACATAGTGATGAATTTTAGGTATGTACTCTGTACCACAATTCTATTACATGTATACCTATGATTTATTCATTCACTTTGTTTATTATCAAACATAATTTAGTTATGAGTAGTCCAGATGAGCAAAAGATGAATGATATATAGATTAGGAAGAGAATTGATAATGCATTTTTGAATTAAGTATCATTTGCTCATATGAAAGCAGACCCAAAACGATTTATTATCAAAACATTATTACATATTATAAAAATCAATTCTTATATTTTGTAAAAAGTAAAACTGTATTTCTGATACATAACAATTAAAATAACTCAGTAAGCAGCCTAAGACAAGCATTACAATTTACCTTAGGAATATATAAAAAACCTTTTTATAACTACCAAACTGAGCACGAGAAACTCTAAGATGACTATGATTAGCTCCCAAAAGGCAAAACTATATTTCAAAATATATGTAGATATTTAATGCTAAATTCTGGATAATTTTAAAAACACATAACTTTTACCTGCTAAGATTTTGAAAATGTTAAGGTGGTTGTGTGTTATTAAACAAATGTTACAAAATCATATTTTCAACTACAATACGGGAAACTTAATTTTCAGACTAATGCAACTCCTAATTTTCATTAATTTTACACATAATAATCAGTTTTTCAGGCTTGCAATTTGTGAAATATTGTTATACATTACCTCTTCCTAGCATTTATGTTTCATTTGGAATAGAATAATTACCTTCGCAATCAGGAACAGATCCTTGTAACTTTAGAAGGCTTTCTGCCATATTAACAGAGAGGTCAGCTTGTTTGACTAAACCCATAACTAAATCATATAAAAAACCAGGATGGGAATTCTCAACCTGTAAAAAAGTTTTGGAAAATATTAATTACCACAAAAAAAAACTCTTAAAAATAACCATTGCCAGTAAAGTTTTCAAGCAAACATTTTAAATCTTTAGCACAATAACAAAATATGGGAATAAGTATTTGTAAGGCACTTGTCATTATGGCTAGATATTTTGAAATACTATTTTTAAGATACTTCAGGATTATGTTCCAGCTAAACCTTTTATAAAATAGTTTAATTTTTTTTTTTTTTTTTCATGCTGAAAAGAGCATCTTGGAATAAGAGAACAAAGACATAGTTTACTATGTATGGAAAGTGTGTTTAAACACATTTTGATACATAAAATTCAATATTTGAAAACTGAAATCATGTTTATAAAAAAATAATAAGGAACTTTAATTCAAAGTTTAAAAAATTTTGAAAGGGAAAATATATTGTAAAACCTTTGAGATTTGACTCACTTTAGAAACTGCTACTTTCAGGGTTTGTGCTGCCGTAATATCCTTTCTCTCAAGCTGAAATTCAATAAACAGAACTCTTATAAAGTTTATTTAATATAAAAGTACATTTAATGTAGGTTTTAACTTACTATTACAAACAGATAACAGATTCTAGCGCAACTGAATCCACATTTTTATTCACATGAAGACTTGCAATTAGTTAAAATTGAACAAAACTAAATTGAGTTGCTGCATATACAGGTGAAAAATCTATGACTAAACTGATCACAAAATTTCAAACGTAAATTTAGGATAAGTATTTGATGAAAAAGTTCTCTACAGCAAAAATTAATTTTACCTTAATAAAATTAACTTCATCCAAAAAATTGACACAAGTATGGAAATACAAAAATACATAAAATTCTTATATGCTCCTTACAATTTAAGTTCTTATTACTAAAACGGTTCAGACCTTATTTCTCAAGTCTTTAACATTTGCAAATAAAATTACTAAGGGAGTCATGTGAATGAAACTTTTGAAAAGATTAAAATTGTGAGATTTAAAAATGATCCAATAAAATTGTTTACAACTTATATAATGCTTTGGTTAAAATATAAATTGCATACAAAACAGCATTTTTTTTTTTTTTTTTGAAAATCATCTCATGAGACTTTCTTATCATTATACATATCTGAGCCATTCCACATAATTTCTTACAAATAAGTAAAATTTCAACATAATACATATTTTAATGTTTCCAGCAGAGCATGCTGATTTAAATCATGAGATTTTTATTAAAAAAACATTGATTTAAATCAAAATTTTAAATTCCTTTCTGTATTAAATTTATGAAAATGAAACTATGAACAAGATGCATGTTATTTTATTCAAATATGTGAAGGAAAATGAGTTAAGTAGTATGTTAAGGAAAAATAGACTTAAGTCGTGATGAAAAAGTTTTCTGCAGTATCACATAAGTATTCTAAATTAGCACATTAATCTATATAATTGGGAATTTTAATAATTTCCATTTAGTTTTCTGCAATGTTCGTTCATTTAAATTTAATTAGTAAATTTTATGCATTGAATCCTAGAAAGTCTTTAAACTGCTAGGATGGATAACTGTTCTGTATTTAGGGAATTGAAATTTGGAATGCATAAGTTAATTTGCTGATAGTAGTTAGTCAAATAATAGAGTATGTCAACAAAATAGATTATAAATTGAAGTGGAAAGCTATTTTAACGATTTTTTCACAAGTAAATTCCACTGAATTGGCATTTTCTAGGAGAATGCTATCACACTTATTCTATGCTGATCATAGAGAAGAGTTTCCTTTTTTTGTATGTTAACTATGAACCCTTGTTCTGTGCTTCCAAAAAAACTTTGAAATAATCAAAACTCAAACTATTAAAGCCCAGAAAATTTTAAAAATAGGCATTTTGATTTAAATTTTGTGAATAAGTTCATGTTTTGCAACATTTATAGCTTACTTAAAAATAAAATTTTTTTCAAAAAGTGTTATTTTATCTGAGCTAAATGCTAATGAGAAGTAGGAACTATTTCATGATGCAATTCCTTTTATTTTCTATTGATGACATGATTTTTTTCTCACAAACGAGTCTTTAACATATAATAACTTTTATAAAATAAACTGAAGAAATTCTATACCTTTTATTCATATATAATTAGATAATACAAAGAAATTCTGAAATTTCTCTAATTTTTTTTTAATTTCAAACAAACAAAATTTTTTTGAGGTGTTAGTGAGATCCTGCAATCTTATTTTTCTGTGGTTGAAACTCAAATTAATCTAAGCTGCTACAGAACAAGATGGGAAAACATTGCTTATGCATGGGTTTGTAGTACTGTTCCATTTACTCTTCATGTGATTAACAGAGTAAATCTTTCAAAATTTTACCCTGCTTAATTTCCTAATACATTAATTTTATTCATCATGAGTATTAATGTGAAACATAAGTCAAAACTATCAAGAAACTACACAGATTTGCATGTCTCATGTCAAACAAGCAAGGGATAAATTAAAAACATAAAAATCCAATTTAAATCCAACAAATAGGATCATTGATTTTTAGTAAAAACTTCTCTGCTATTTGTTGATTCACTTCACATGTGTATAGATGTAATATAGTATATATCACCGTTTTAACATATTTGTCTCTCAATGATGATGCATCCTTGCAGAGTTGAAATTTTTTTCAAACCTTTATGGCAAAACTTTCATAACAGTAATCATGAACAGAAAAACATTTTAAAATTGAATACTTTAAAAGGTACATATGTTAGTACCCCACTTACAGTTTTAAAAAACAATACATTGAAACAATAAAAAGCATGTTTGACCTAAATGATTTAAAACACTAAGGTAAACTGAACAATTTGAAAATTATTGGTAAAAATTTAAAATTGATAATCTTTAATGTATGCAGAATTAAACAGTGCGGAAAATAAAATCGAGAAAAATTCATACACAGAGAGTTGATCATAACATTCATTTCCTCATATTTCATATCGAGCACAAAACAAAAAGGTTAAAAAAATTCAGCATGCATAAAAGCAAAAATTTTACAGAATTTTCAGTGAATTATAAAATCTGTAAAAGAATAACACCGTGCTTTTCTGTTTCGTACTTAAAGTGTATAAATTGCTCAAAGGAAAATGCGATTTAACTTTAAGATAGTAAAATATTGTGCAAAAATTTATTTTTTCAGAGGCTTAAGAATGAAACAATACAAAATACGCATTTCAAATGTTTTTGAATGTTGTTTATAATTCATTAAAATGTGATTTTAAATACCTTCTCAAGGATAGGCCCAACAAGAACAGGCAGCACAAGTGCTGAAACAGGAGTATCTTCTCCCATTTTCATGCTTGTATAATACTAAACCTTTCTATAAAAATATGTTATTGAAACGAAACATTAAACAGGAAGAAGAAATGATTTATAAAAGAAACGATCCCAGTAAACATGTCACGTATACACTCGGATTCGTAAATCTTTCAGTTTTCTTTTAAGTATCAACATCGAATAATTGTTGCCAAATATAAGAGAGAAAGTCTTTGACATATGGTGGACATATTAGTATCGTTCAAAGCCTAAAGGGGTCGATAGTAATCATCTAAAGTCAATAGTGTTTAACAAAGCTTAGTTAAACCATTTAATTTAGTGCATTTGGTAGGTTGGTTCATATTTAATTAACGTCGTACTGGAGAAACATAGCAGGTAATAGGTGACGGTCCGAAATCATTCGCGAAGTGAGAGATTCGAGGACACTTCCTACTTTTAAAAAATGGTCGGATGACAAGGTCAACACTCTCTAAACTTCCGCTTCAAGCCAAAAAGAGGACACTTAATGTACACATTTAGCCTACACCCACTCCCAGGTACAGTGTCTATATAATAAGAGTGGCGACAAGGGACCAAATTTGGCCCAATGCGCATGCACGGCAGCCATTTTTCTACCAGAATCGTCTCAAAGTAGATTACTGGGCGAATTAATATATCATTTCAAGGAGAACAAAAAGCATATGATTGTTATAATATGGATACATTCGGTATAAATGAATCATATAAACGCTTAATTACATAAGTAATTGATGAGATGGATTGCACAACGCGCTAACTTAGACTGTGTGAAACACCATGTTGTTCAAAAAAAGCTATTTATTTAATGTCTTCAAATATATACTGACAAAACACTAAAATAATAATAAATAAACATTCCAGAAGACGAAATGGAACATGAATAAGCTATATTTTCTTTTTAATTTAATATACACACGTTTTTCTCGAACACACAAAAAGTTCCCATGTTAAGTCTACGGGAGCTAGGAAAAGACCGCCTCGGGCGGTAGAAAAGGTCTCTAAGCCAATCAGAAAGTGTTTCCCGTATGTCGCCACTCTTATTATATAGGCACTCTACTCCCAGGTACACAACGGTCTGTGGTTGGATCGAGTTTCGAATATGCAACCCTCCTGTTGCTAAATTGCGTCTCAAACTGGGTTACCTCAGTCTAGCAATGAAATAATGGGTGAGCCGGAGAACTTAGGCCGAAGGCCTTCTATCTCCCTCGGAAAGTAGTTGGGAACAGAGCAGGTTTTCAAGTTCACTGAAATATGTAAGGTAGAGTGAGTGCAGTTGGTTGACCAATGAAAAACAGGTGGCTTAGAAATTGGGCAGATCAAGGACGAGTCCAATTGGTACAGTACAAAAGATGCAAGATGACAAGGAAGGCTTAAGACTAATTAAATTAAATAAAGAAAAAGTAAAGCAGGAGATTTAAAAAGTAAAACATTAAGGATTAAGAATGACTCTGGGTCTTTTATTATATTCCGGTTGACGAGGGTCATATCTGGGGATACACTGGATGGCAGGGTTATCAATTAATTCAAGTTTAGCATAAAAATTAGTAGCAAGTTTACTGAAGTAAATTTTAAGTTCGGTAATTTCAAGATCTTCGCGAATTTTAGCGTTTCGGTAGTACCAGGGGTAACCACTGATAATACGTAGAGTAGAATTTTGAAGAGATTCAAGTTTTTGGAGGGTAGTTTTCGCTGCGTATCCCCAGACAAGACTGGCGTAGCTGATTTTTGGTCTAATCATGGCTTTGTAAAGGAGCAATTTGTTGTCGATTGAAAGAATAGAATTTCGACCTATTAAGGGGTAAAGGGTGGACCTAGCGGCGATGACTTTGTTCCTTAAAGAAGTGATATGGGGTTTCCACGTTAGGCGAGAGTCTAAAGTGGCACCAAGATAAGTACATTTAGGGGACCAAGGTAATTCATTGCCGTAAAAAATAGGGGGGTCAGGAGTATTCCGTTTCTTAGTAAAGTAAACAGCTTGGCATTTGTCAACATTGATTTTTATTTTCCAAGCAGTAAGCCAGGATTCAAGTGAGTGTAAGTAGTTGTTGAGTGTATTCATGACATCTGTAGGATCATGGTGTCTGGCTAACACAGCTGTATCATCTGCAAACATGCAAAGCATTGATGATTGATCTTGTGGTATGTCGTTCACATACAGATTGAATAGTTTGGGTCCTAGGATTGAACCCTGTGGAGTGCCAGCCTGAATGGCATGAGTGTTTGAAAGGGTCTTGTTTACTCGAACGACGAAGTGCCTACCTGTTAAGTAGGAAAAAAGGAGTCTGATGAGTGAGGCAGGGATGCCAAATGTAATTAATTTGTGGATGAGTCCGTAAATCCAGACCCTATCAAAGGCTTTGGCTATATCTAGGAAGATCGCACCAGTACTTTCTTTGTTTTGGAAACCTTCCAAAATATGCTCAGAAACTCTTAGGAGTTGATGGGTGGTAGAAAGCTGTTTTCTGAAACCAAATTGGTCAGGTATAAGGGTATTGGCTTCATTGCAGTAAGCTTCTAGCCGTTTATTAATAATAAATTCGGCAACTTTACTGAGGACTGGGAGCAAGCTAATTGGCCTGTAACTCTCAGGTGATCTATTGCTTTTGTTTGGTTTCAGTATAGGGACAATAACAGCTGTTTTCCAAGACTGGGGGAAATGTCGTAATGACAAAATGAAGTTGATCAAGTGGGTGATTTGAAAAACGGTTTTTAGAGGGAGTTTTTTGAGCATAGTGTTTGAAAGCCCATCTATTCCAGGGCTTTTCTTGGTTTTGATCTTCCCAATGTATTCAATAACCTCAGACGGGCTGGCAGGCTGAATAGAGTCAGTAGGTGTGGTGCTAAGAAATTCAGTAAGTGAGTCATTAACCAAATTAATTGTTTCTGGGTCATTATTGTCATTTTCCTTGAACTGTTGTTCATAGCTGGAAGCAAGTAATTCAGCTTTGTCAGGGTCTGTGTATGCAATGTTAGCCTGGCCCCTAAGGGGCGGAATGCGGTTTGAAGTCTTTTTGTATCTCCTCACTGTGAATGAAGTATCTAGCAAGTGAATGAATAAATCAACATTAAGTAAATGTTTCATGGTAAATACTACAGGACTCACTATCTCTGTCACTCTCCTGTTCTTTTTCAGTAACCCTTTTGTTGCTACAGTGTGACGTTAATTTTTAAAAAATATCAAATTACCGGCAACTAGCCAAATTCACCACTTCCCTCAGATGTCAGAAATAATATTCCCTCAATACCCCTTATTTTCTATTTTAAAAAATGCCTCCCTGGGCTATAGCCCCTTCAAATCCGCCACTGACAGGTAATTGGTAATTTTAGTTAACGTCGTACTAGAACTACACAACGGGCTATCGACGACGGTCCGGGATCCGTCCCTTAAGGGAAAGATTCGAGGACAACACTTCGTAATTTTGAACCACGGTCAGATGACGAAGCAACACCTGAGCTCCGCCACTGACAGGAACACATTGGGCTATAGTGACGATTGCTCGAGGCCTCGTCAATTAACGCCCGGGTATGGTATCTCTAATATTATAAAAGCAAGTGTTTGTCTGCATGTCTGCGTAGACTGTCCTGACGAATCTATGGCACTTACAATAATGGGATTTTTCACACAGGTAGTCCTAATTTTTTGCGAATTTTCTATCGCACCGGAATTTTAAAATTCAATCTAAAACATTTTTAAATTAATTAATGGAAACTTAATTTTTTTGTTTTCTTTGGAATAGCAACATTATAGACATTACAGATTCTAAATTAATTTTTTTTCCGTGCTTCCGTTTGATTTCGCAAAAGAACGCCTTTCATTGATTTTCATATAAAACAAATAAAGTTTTAACGGTAGTTATATAGTACTTTTTTCTATTTCCTAGACTTTAAAAGATGAGTAAAATTTTCCACGGTTTGAAATCTGTGGAAAATTTCACAATATATCCATACCTAAATATATGATTTTCTTTAAGTAAATAATTTTCTAATTGTAACTTTTATATTTTTTTCCATGCGAATTTAACCTCATTATAGATTCCATTTCCTGCGCTCAAGCGATTTCAGCTAAGGAAAGCAAAACAAATAAACAAATTTTGACTGGCATTGTTTAGGTTTTTTTTTGTGAAATCGGGATCGTTAAAGATTTTTTTTTTAAATGGTGGGCACTGGACATTTTCCTTGGCCACTACAAGGCCGGAAGCGATGGTCCCTACTTCCAATGGCGGGTACTAAGGACTTGTCATTGGCCACTACAATGCCGGAAGTGATGGTCACTTGTGATGGGGCACCCAGTGGGTGGACCATCATTGCCCCTAACAAAGGACAGCACAATTTACATACATGCCCTGACCCCGGATTCGAACCTGGAACCTTCCGATCCAGAGGCCAACACCTTGACCGCTAGACCGGTTGGATGGTTAAATATAGATTAAAAATTTCGACGAATTTGAAATCTGTGGAAAATTTTACACCAGATAAATATTTTATACGTTTGATTTTCTTTTAATAAAAAAATTTTCAATTAAATATTTATATTTTCGCAAGAGATTGCGACGTCACACCAATTGGATCTCTTCCCAATTCGAATTTATCCGCATTTGACAACGCCGTGATGGCTTTTATCCAATAGGCTACGACTTCTCAATTAATTTGCTTCACAAACCAAATGGGAATTCGTAGCAATCACCGGGGTTTAGTGAGTAGTGGCAGTGGTCACACCTGACCCCACGAAAAGAACTCTCACGAGCAACGCCCTGCTGTATATAAAAAGGCGATTTCTTGCCACTTACGTTAGTGAAACATGTAGATAGATTGGAATACCTAATCCCAAGTTTACTAGGCAAATATTGAAATTCTAGCGTGAAAAGAAAATATATAATTGAAAGATAAAATTGAAAACGTTATAATTATGTAATCTAGTGGCAATGAAAATTTTAACTTTGAAAGCACGAATTCCAAGTTTTTAAGACAGCGAATATAATATGAGTTGTTATTGGTTTAAAATCAAATTACAATCACGAGATGCATGATCATGCATTTAAATAAAAATCGTTTAATCTTTTTCATAATTTGATATTCAAGACGGAATCATCTGTGGAAAATAGTCGCATCATAATAATTTCCTAAATTTGCTAAAACATTATTTCAAACTGTACTGAATTTCGGACATCATCTCTAATCATGGATCCCGCAATTCAATCCAATATACCAACTCAACCGAAACCAACCGGCCTTTCGATTCTGATCTCCATCCGCCGTTTGGGAGGACTCAACGGTTGTACTTCTCCGAGAGCTATCCAGAAATTTCTGTCTGCTGAATATGGAATGGACGGAGCTTTCAAACCGTTTTTGAAGAAAGCCATGGATCGTGACATCCTGAAGACAATGGGAAACAATCTCAAGATCTCCGAGCATGCCAGAAGACGAAAAAGTAGTAAGAGTAAGGGTGGCAAACGCAAAAGCAGAAGCAAAAAAAGGAGGTCCAGCAGGGGCAAAAGTCCAAAATCAAAGGGAAAGGGCAGGAGAAAAAGAAGTAAAAGATCGAAGAAAGGACATCTTGGACGTACTGCAGAAGGTTAGAAAATACTGCAGAAAGCAGACTTCTAAATTAAAACAATTAAGCAGTGCTTTCAGTCGCTAATTTGTTTCTACATGAATCGCAATAATTTAACAGTAACCTTAACAACGGAATTTTATCGGTAGTAAAATATTAAAATATCTACCTATTGTATTGTTTTTTTATTTTTATTTTTTATTTAGAAGGGCATTTGAGTTAACAGATGGCTTGTGTGAATACAATGGTACGAGTTACGGCAGTTTTGTAATATTTATAAACTTGGATTCGATAGAAATTATTATACTGGGGCTCATTTTTAAACTGTACTAACGGCAGATTTCCAAACACTTAATTTTCATATTCACAACAGTGTTTGACTCAAGAACACGGACCACCGCTGAAAGGCAATAATTACCATCGCTAGTTGGCGATAATTTTGGGATATGGTAATCCATATTAGGTTCGTTACATGCATCGTCATTTGAGGCAAGTGGTAGTTCATACAATATGGCGGCCTATCCAAACCTTAGTGGAGTGGTCGTTCACGGTAAAAAGGCGATCTGTCGCCAAATATGGTAACCTTCACCTTTCGCTGATTTTCTTCACATCTGCCGTTTTTGTTATGGCAACCCTATCTGCTGTTACGGAATTCGGCCGCCATCTTGATTTGGCGACAAAAATTAGTTGGCAACAAACGTCTTACCGTGAACGACCACTCCACCATGAAAGCCCGATTTTATATCAGTACAATTTAATTCAGCTCATATGATGATACATCCAATGTTGTTTTCAGTGAACATCATCAGCATGCTGTTTGAAGTTTAAAACTAATTCAAAATGGCACTAGCTTAATCTATCTATATATATAAAACACTAACGTACGTGGACCCGAAATCGACGTTATTTGTGTATCGTCGAATGGCAACAATCAACATATATAAAATAACCCAGATATTTTGAATTCTTGCTGTTTTCAAATAGCCGAGGTCAATTTCTATGAAAAATAAGGAATTAAATTGTAATATTTATGTTTGAACTTACTTTTTATTTCTTCCTGTGATGCAAAAGTAATTTAAACGTAATTTTACTACCCGGTATCTGGCCACGCGTCAGAATTAATGTTTACTTTTTAAATTTGATTTAGAATTCCGTGTTTGGGTATCACGTTGGGTTGGCGTGGAAGTTTGGAGAGTGGGGTGCCAGCTCAGGTGTTGCTTCGTCATCTGACCGTGGTTCAAAATTACGAGGTGTTGTCCTCGAATCTTTCCCTTAAGGGACTGATCCCGGACCGTCGTCAATAGCCCGTTGTGTTGCTCTAGTGCGACGTTAACTAAAAATTACCAATTACCGTGTTTGGGTATTTGAGTTGACTGCGAGATGTTGCGGACATATTTGAGGATTCCCAAGTATTATAAATACGTGTTATTTTTGTTAATAAATCATTATTGTCTGTGTCAATATCGTTGAAAAGTCTTTTGTCGCATTATTCTATTTCACAATAAATATAATCAAGAAGTCGAAATTCAACACGTTTGAATAGATACGTACGTGTTTTTTCAAGGATTGGAATTTTATTTTTGTTTGCATTATGTGTTCCGGTATATTACATGTTGCAGAAATATTATTTAGGGGTTAGATTTTAATGATATGTCTATTTCCTGCAAAATATCTCTAGACATGGGTAATTTTGTAGTGGTATATGTACATTTCGACCAACTTTGCTTAAATATTTGATTGAATATGCAATGATTTAAAGAATTGTTTCATAAAAATAAATAAAATATACTAATCAAATCATGTTTAATTACGGTGTGTAAAAAAGTTTAAAAAGCACTATTACACACCGCCGAGCGCTAGCTGGCGCAGCCCGACTAGTACTATTATAAAAAGGAAGCGTTTGCGTGTACGCATTGTTCTGACGATTCTATGGCACTTACAGTTATTAAATTCGGCACACAGGTAGTCCGATTTTTTTTTTCAATTTTTGTACACACACAAGTTTGAATTTTAAAATTTAATCTAGAACATTTTAAAACGAATTTAATGGAATTTAGTTATTATTGTTTTCCAGTGAATGGCAACAGCATAAAGATATGACAGATTGAAAAAAAAAATTTTCCGACTTTCCGTTTTATTTTTCAAGGAACGATTTTTCAGCGGACAAAAAAAAAAACGAAGTTTTAACAGTAGTTATGTAGTTTTTTTTTTTTCCTAGATCGTTAAAGATAGAGTAAAAATTTCAACGGATATAATATCTGAGGAAAATTTCACATAAGATCGATACCTAAAAATATGTGATTTTCTTTAAATAAATAACTTTTAAATTGTAAAATTTTTTCCCATACAAATTCGACCATCGCATTGGAGTCCATTTCCTTCCCTCAAACGATTCCAACAAAGAAAAGCAAATCAAAAAAGAAAATTTTTTTTAACTGGCATTGTTTAGTTCTATTTTGTAAAATCGGGATCGTTAAACATATTGAAAATTTCAACGGATTTGAAATCTGCGGGAAATTTTACACCAGATAGATACCTTATACGTTTAATTTTCTTTAAATAAATAATTTTTCAGTTAAATATTTATATTTTCGCAAGAGACTGTGACGTCAAGCCGATTGGAACTCTTCGCAATTCACATTTGGCCGCATTTGACAACGACGGGATGGCTGTTATCCAATAGGCAACGCCGTGATGACTGCTATCCAATTGCATTGCTAATTCGTAGCAATTTCCGGGGGTTAGCGGCCGACCAACCGGTATAGTAGTTAAGGTGTTAGCCTCTAGATCGGAAGGTTCCTGGTTCGAATCCGGGTCCGGGCATGGATGTTTGTAAGCGTATGGTGTAGAGGCGGCTGGTGCACCTTAAATCTGTCGTGGCTGAAAGTCCTCACGTTGGGTTGGTGTGGAAGTTTGGAGAGTGGGGTGCCAGCTCAGGTGTTGCTTCGTCATCTGATCGTGGTTCAAAATTACGAGGTGTTGTCCTCGAATCTTTCCCTTAAGGGACTGATTCCGGACCGTCGTCAATAGCCCGTTGTGTTGCTCTAGTACGACGTTAACTAAAATTACCATTACCATTACCATTACTAAAATTACGAGGTGTTGTCCTCGGATCTTACCCGTAAGGGACTGATCCCGGACCGTCGTCAATAGCCCGTTGTGTAGCTCTAGTACGACGTTAATCAAAAAATTACCTAATTACCGGGGGTTAGCGAGTAGTGGCAGTGGTCACACCTGACCACACGAAAATACTGTCACGGGTAACGCTGTGCTGGCCACGCAGTGGCTAGTATTCAATATTCTTAACACTGGAGCAATACAACGGGCTATTGGTGACCCAAGGGAAAGAACGGAATGATCAACCCAAGGGAAAGAACGGAGGACAGCACGTAATTTTGAACCACGGTCAGATGACGAGGCAACACATGAGCTGGCACCCCACCAACGTGAGGACATATGAGGTCGCAACAGATTTAACGTGCACCAGCCTCCTTTGTACATGACTGTATTTGTTTGGATTCAAACTCGCAAACCTGCGGTTACTAATCTATCTTCAAACCGGACTTTCGCGGCCCGAAATGTTTATGGTGTGGACAGGTATTTCTTAAATAGCGTCTCAATAGAACAACGCATCGCGCTATTAAATGTTTTAGGAGCTCTGAACAGTCGATTCTGACTGTTGTCGTTGATGTAAAATACATGGCATAGGCAGTGGCGGATCAAGTCAATTTGGTAGCGCCAAGCGGGTAAAATTTGGGGCCCTCGAACTCAAGTTAGAAAAAAGTTTCAAGAAAACTCTCATTAAGTTCTAAAAAAAACAAAGTAATTAAAAATGTCATACCATAACACATTAGATAAATTTATTAAAACAACATTTTTTACATCAATTTCAGTCTTGCTTATTTTTTTAAATTCGTCAATTTTTTGGCGTCAATTCGGCTTAAAATTTCTTGCTCTATATACAGAATGGCCACATTAATTAATGTTTCTTCTCCCATGGTACTCCTTAAATAATTTTTTACACGCTTTAAAACAAAACGATCTTTCTACTAACGTATTAAATAAGTGAATTGTTAAAAAAAATTTAAAATACTATTTCATCATTCGAAAATATGCAAGACATTTCTTTGGCGGCTCGATAGATGTATGGTGTGGTTTTTATGGTGTCCTCATTTACTTCAGAAATATTAAAAAAAGGTCAAATTCATCTTCAAAAGTACAAACATCAATGTCAATTTTGTAAATTATCTTTCAACATTTTTATCGTGCTCATTTCTTCTTCTATTGATAAATCACAATAAAAAAATATTCGAAAAGACTCCACTACAACTTCATACGTCTGAGTTCTTTGAGATAATTCTGCCTTGGTGTAATCATATATGACATAAAATGAATTTACTCTGGAATTTTCTCTTATTGTAAATTCATGTCCGACTTTTTTGTTTTCATCAAAAAACATTTTAATCTTTTTTTGTCTGCGAGTTTTTCCATCTTCCACGTTAAAAGATAGCCCTGATAAATAAATTACCTCGTTTTCAAATTTTTCTATGAAATTATTTATAAAATTTTCTAATGACTTCAGTAGGATAGATTCTTTGTCAACAGTTCGCATTCCACACTGACTGCAGTGATTTGATAGCAGCATTTATTCTTTGTAAAATAGTATTTCAAATAACTGTCATTAGGGCGATTTCATATTTGTCCATTTTCTTCAGAAGTGAATTCGCCTCCACTATAGTAACTTTTTTTCTTCTTCCGAATTACATATTTCAGTTAAAGCCTCTTTTATACGGGTGAAACCAAGTTTCATAGTTAATACAGCATCTGCTCTTGCTGACCATCTTA
Source organism: Metellina segmentata (assembly GCA_947359465.1). Classification (NCBI taxonomy): domain Eukaryota; kingdom Metazoa; phylum Arthropoda; class Arachnida; order Araneae; family Tetragnathidae; genus Metellina; species Metellina segmentata. The sequence goes on along the minus strand of OX375873.1, from coordinate 95,851,035 downwards.
TATTAGAAATTCTTTTTACTGAGACGGAATGTTTACCAGCAGTTGATGAAATCTGATTTTAATTTTATGCAAACACCCTTAAAAGCAATCAGTAAATAGTTTTAAGCAAACCCATAATCGACAGTTTTGATGGCTGTGATTTGGCTCCAAGCGTCGCATCAGCTGCAATAAAAGCACAAGCCAAGTTTTTTAAATTCGACAATTTTCCAATGATTGGAACCAAACACATCAAGCAGAAGATATCAGCCAAACCATAAACCATCAGCCAACCATGCGTTTCTTCATTAGAAATTTAAAGAAAATATCCTTATTTTTGATACTAAAGTGTAACATTGTCCTGCATCCCTTCTATAGATCTAAATAGCACTAATTTTAACTATTTTTGGGTGCTTTTTTTTCTCAAATAAAAATTTTCATCTTATTAGACAGCAGTTTTTCTCCCAAGTAGCTCAATGAACTAAAGTTAATTTAATATTTAATCTTTTGATGAGAGAGAGAGAGATACTTCTAGTATGAATGAGTTGAAGTCGAACGGTAGGCCTTTATTCAAATTAGGGATTTGTGTTGAATGAAATATTCGAATTTCATTTCTATAGTCACTGGTTCATGGTTCCCACACCTTTATCCGCAAAAAATTCAAAAACTTTTAAAGACTCTTCAAAACCAAAAAAAAAAATTTTTTTTTTCAAGGACCTGAAATCTTTTATAATTTAAAACAAGGTATATGCAAAAATTGTCAATTAATAAAATGTGAAAAATATATTTAAAAAAAAAAAAAAAAAAAAAAAAACGACAGTTATTTTACTCTATTTCGTTTACCCATGCCTTCAACTGTGGTTACTCTGATTTTTATCGCGTGGTGTCAAAGAGCGTAACACCGGCTTTATTCAAAATGATGCTCAAATGGCGCACCTGCCTTGAAGGAAACTAGTCTGGACATGTTCTGACGCAAGACAAAATTACACAAAATTTGGTACTAGTCAAAAAAAAAAAAATCAAGTACTTTTTACCAAGTTCCGTAATTTTCAAGGGCTCCCTAGTTCGGAAAAATAAATTCAAGGACTTTTCAAGGACCGTGGGAACCCTGTGGTTTAAATATCTAGAAAATTAAAATATAACTGTAATTAGATGTAATTTTAGTTTTTCAGTTATTTTAATTAATTTTGAAGTTTTTCACTGTTTGGTGCAAATTTGATAAGGAATGGAATATTCAGTAATGACAAAATGAGATTCCAAGTTTATGACATAAAACATTTATGATTATGTACATAAATACAAAATTCATAATTGCAAAATTAATTTAAGTTTTGACTTGTTACTTTTGAAAAAAATCGTTTGTAGCAGTGTAAAAGCATACTAGACGACATCAGTGAATTTGGGTTAATAAGTAACTTATGGCCCTCATATATTGTAAAACATTTACTGTAGATGTAATCTCATTTCCTTTCATCCTAAATTCAGGAAGAACTTCAAAATTTCAATCAGATTTTAGGAGCATCTTTCCCTTAAGGGATTGATCCTGGACCGTCGTCAATAGCCCGTTGTATTGCTCTAGTACGACGTTAATTAAAAATTACCAATTACGGAGCTTTGCATTTGTCACTATATTTTTGAAGTTAACTATAAAAGGAGTCATGCTGAGGTTTTTCAAATAGTGTAAAACTATTTAAAATATACATAAAAATAGTTCTTAGATTGAAAAATTTATACTATTTCTGTAGACCCTAAATTTAGCACTGTATACCTTTCAGGAAAATATTGATTTTTAAAAGGAGGAGGAATTATTATTTTTATTTTAATATATCTCTATATTAAAAAAAGTTACCGATGCCGCAGGATTGAAAACTGGGGTTTTTCGCAAGATTCTTAGACGGTTTTCCGAGAAAAAACGTATCAGAAAATTACGAAATTAACATGGTTTGTTCAAAATTGTCCTGGGAACACGACGAAGATTTTTTCCCGATGCGGGTATTAGTTTAGGGTTTATCAAGTGTCAAAGTTGAAAAGCGAAATTTCTAATGCGAGTGAGCAAAAGACGTAAAAATTTTCAGTCTTGTCGTGATTTTTTTAGAGCACCTCTAAACGTGAATTTTTGGAGCTCGTCAAGTTTTTTTTAGAAATTTCAATTTGGCTCCTGATAATATTTTTTTGAAATTCGGAAAAAATCAGGACATTTTCGTTACTTCTTTGTTAAAACTGGCATACCTATATCTTACCATTATTTTTTAAATTTTGAAACATCGCAGGAAAACGAAGAATGTACTCTTTCTTAGGGTACAATTATTTTTGAAATTGGTTAATAAACAAATTCGATGCGATCAAAAGTTGATAATACAAATTTCGTATTTTTTAGATCGCGGTGCGATACATCTTCACGGAAGTAAGGGTTACGTTTTCTGACTAACGGGTTTTGCAGATGCCCTTGAAACTCGTCATGCTCATTTTCTTGCTCGATTCTCAAACGGTTTGCCGATTAAGTAGATCACAACATTACGAGATTAACATGGTTTATTCAAAATTGTACAGGGAACAAGATGGAGATGGTTATTTACTGATGCGGCTATTAGTTTAAGGTGCATTAAGTGTTCAAGTAAAAAAAAGAAGCGAAATCACTTACGAAAGGAGTGTTGGTTTGCGAAGCAAACCAAATGGGATTGCATAGCAATCTCCGGGGGTTGGCGAACAGGGGACGGAGAACACCCCAGTTTCTTAAAAATATATAAGATTAGTAAACTAAAATATGTATGTTTTTATTGCCAAAGTTATATAAGTTCAGCTTTTTGAAAACTTTCTTGCTGATAATTGCACACATAATTGATGCATTTACATGTTTCGAACTGATAAACCATAGTGTAAAGTCAATGGTATGAATTGTGAAGTACAAAAACTTTTATGTTATTTGTACATTGTGTCATGAGATTTTATACATACAAAATAATATTGAATAACCATTTGGAAAATTTAATTACTACTTTTTCCAAGTTGACACTTGCCTGTTCCATACTTTAAAGAAACCACACATATACTTTTAAAATGGAACAAAATCAAGAAATTTTTGTCATGCTATAAGTTTTTTGGTGCATTGGTAAATATTTACAATTTTTTTTTAAATAAAACTTTACGTCGTTTATTTCTGTTCTTCAGAGGAATTAAAGTGCCAATCGCTTTAAATAAGATAGTCATTATTTCATGTCTTCCCCTAAAATTACTTCCTTTATTAGTACTATAATCTTTAAAAAGTAAACATTTTCAAAATTACCCCCCCCCCACCCAAAAAAAAAAAAAAACTTGATTCATACAGAAAAAGTTAGAAAATATTAGAAATAATTAAATATTAGAACATCACATTTATTTTTCATATAAAATTATCCTTTTGTAAAATATAATAAATTAAACTGTCTATACATTTGTATAACAAGTTTTTAAATTGGCAGTATGTATATAAATTTATAATTGTATTATTAAATTTAATAATGAGACCATCTACTTTTTAAGGGAGGAGAAAACTAAATTTATTAAAAATATGAATGATGAGGTCATAAAATAACACATTTTCTTTGTTTTAATAAATATTACAAAGTATACAAATTTATGTACATTTGTAGACCACAAAAAATACAGCACTCTTTTATCACACAAAGGTAAGCAGTTTACAAGACAATACAGGTTTAGGGCACCATAATTTCATGAGCTATGTACACATTTAAATAACATCCAGTCTTAAAAACTCTAAAAAATAGCTTTTAGATTTGAAATAATAATGTACTTTAAGCATTCTTGTTTTGTACAATTTCAAGTCCAGAGTGAGTAATATATATATATATATATATATATATATATATATATATATTTGAGATTTCACTCAGAAGATAACTCTCTCTCCATCTATTCATAAATCTTATCTTAACTTAAAAGCACATTTTTTCAAATCCCAGATTAAAGGAGGTAGGTTTTCACGGAGTTCACTCAACTACAGTTTTATGTTTTCCCCAGCCATGGAAACATTTCGTAAACCTCTTTGACTCTTTCCCTTTCAAGGTGAGCATGAGTTTCCTTTGTTGGCCTTGTTGTTTAGCTCTCAGGCTTTGAACATAGACCTGGAAAATAAAATAAACTCATCAGAATTAAAATTCCTTCTTTCTGAATGAAAATATAAATAAAAACTGGAAACATTTTAAGTACAAACAAGTCATTTCATAATCAAGCTTTAATTATCGTACTGTAAGCAAAGGTTAAAAATAATAAAATAGTGGCAAAACGTAACAATCTACATATTTCACTGACCTATGAAGCAATCAATGTTATTTGCTGATTGTCGAATAGCAACAACGGATATAAATATAAAATTGACTGTTATGGGATTCATTCATCAATTTTGCTACTTCACTATGCTTGACAAATGGAGTTGTATAATATTACTAAAACCACACAAAAGAGATTACCACTTCAATGAAATTCTTCAGTAATCCAGAAGGCAAAGAGAAATTGAAAAGATAGAAATCAGCATAGAAAATAAAATATTAGTGGGAATAGGTTCAGCATAAAAAAAATGCTAAACTACCTTTGAGCAAGGGAATGGGATGAAATTTGTAACCTTGTTCAAGATGATCATAATTTAATTGTGGTAACACAACTGAGGTGTGCTGTTTGCAATACATTTCATTAGAAATAAAATAATGTATCATGTATTTTTGGATAATTTCATTTCATTTAGAGATATCAAATCTATTTATGTGAATAGGGATGTTATATTCATTACAAATAGATTGAAATAGGATTAAATTAATGCCCCCCCCCCTGCCTTTAATAGATATAAGCACTGAAGAAAGTTTAGCATAACTGCTATTTGCGAATTGGTGATTATATCTCTACTATTACAAAAGGAAGTGTTGTGTGTACTAGGGATGCGATAGAAAAACATCGATGTTGATAATACATCGCCCAAAACACATCGATGTTTTTAAACATAAGTGTATTTAAAGTTTTTTTCCCCAATTTCTTAAAACTGATTTAGCAACCCCCCCCCCAAAAAAAAAATCATGTTTGCCGGGGGGGGGATTTAATTTGTCAGTTGCCATGTTAATTAATTTATAAATAAGACTTTTTTTTAAACTGTCAAAACAAAGAGAAAAAAAAAAGAACAATTAACAAATCTTTTATTTTTAAATTGAATAATATAAAAGAAAATAATATTTACAACAATTTGACATAGGTACTACTAACTATAAGTATAATTAGGTAGGTTTTTTGCAATAATTAGTTAGTTATTATTAATTATTTATCAACTTTTTTATGGGGGGAAAACAGAACTTCTTTTTTTACCAGTTAGGGAAAAAACTCTCTGATGGGACAGATGTCGCTATCACTGACAAATACTTAGTTGCACTGTTATTTTTCTAAGTTTTTACTATGGTGCTTTTTTCATTCAAAAGTAAAACATCGACAACGTAACAACATCGATTTTAAACAAACATCGGCTCTAATGAAACGATGGTAAACACAACAATGTTTTAATAAAACATCGATGTTTTGAAATCATCGACATCGATGTCTTAATCCTACTTTTCAGATCCTTCACCCTTGGCCACTTAGGTCTAAGAGTATGTTCAATTTACTAATTTAAAAATTACACTATTTGGTTATTTTTTTAATTTTTACAGTGGTACTTTTTTTATTTAAAAATAAAATATCGACAAGTATAAACATCGATGTTACAAAAACATCGGCTTCGATACATCGATGTGACACTCCTGACAAATCTATGGCAATTACAGTAATGGGACTTTGCACACAGGTAGTCCGAATTTTTGGGTTGCGCCAAATTTTAAAATTCAATCTAGAACATTTAAAAAATTAATTTAATTATTATTCATTTCCTTAGAATGGCAACACCATAAGGAGATGGCAGATTCTAAATTTATTTTTCCCGTGTTTTCGTTTGAACGTTTTCAGTCGAAGAAAAAAACAAATAAAAAGTTTTAACTGGAGTTATGTTTTTCTTTTTTCTACCTCCTAAATCTTTAAAGATACAGTAAAAATTTCAATGGATTTGAAATCTGTGGAAAATTTCAAATTAGATCGATACCAAAAAATATGATTTTCTTTAACTTATTAAAGATGACTTTAAAATAGTTTAAAAAATTAACTTTTTATCTTATAACTTGTTTATTTAGATAAATTAAAGTATACATTGAATTTTTCAGAGTTTTTTCAAAATTATTTTTATGATTAGCTGGCAAGATTTTTGACCAATTGTCTGTAGTGTGCACAGAAATGCAAACGTATTATATACTCTACACATTTATAGAAAGACCCAAATAACTCTTATAAAGAACAATGAAAGATTTATATAACACATTAAAACAAAAAATATGAAGGAATATTGATCAGTTGTGGTTGCACATAGGTGGAGCCACCTTTTTCAGCACCAATTTCAGTGGCATTGTATTTTTCCCATATTATTACTTTTAGTATTTAAGGAAGAAATTCAAATGAACAGTTTATCCAAGTTTTTAATCTAAAAAGCAATTCAATATGTATATTTAAATAAATATTATATAAAGCAATCCCATTTTTTTAGAATGAGCATCACCTCTAAAGTTTAAATATTTGCTGCATTCTTGGTTTAGACTAGGTTGCGAGATAAGTCTTACGACACTCAGGATGTAAAGGAACCTGACATTTCTGGTATCGATACACTGATGTTCCACCACAAATTTTGCATTGTCCAAACTGTTGGTGTGACTTTAAAGCCAATGATCCCATCTATCATATCTTTGTTGATCAGATGCATTCATCTGCAGCACTAAAGATCTTCCTGGACCGATGGGAGGTGTTCCAAATCTTCCCAATACTTCTTACAATAGATTTTTTTTAGATGGGTAAAGTAGTGATTGTGTCAAAATGTGGTCTATCAGTTCATCGGTAAGGAAACGCTGCAGAATCTGTAATGGGAATTTTTCACTTTCTTGACACAAATTCATGGCAGTTAGTTTGTACATAGGTGCAAAATTCTAGATTTTTCTTTTTTCTTTGGTTTTTTTTTAGGTCTTCTACTTTTGGATTTTATTCCCCCTTTGGCCTCTTTCGGGTAACAAAGAGTGCTTGGTAACGATGTATCATCTGCATCGCTCTTTTCATGGTCTAATTGACGACTTATTTCACATGTGGTGGAGAGTATTCTCCGTGGTAAGCGATCGGGATCTCTTTGCACCTCGTCATCACTTCTGTCGAAATCTTTGCCAGTTTCTGCATCATTATCTCTCTCTCTCAATATGGGGCTTTATAAACACATTATTATGTTTGGCAGTTTTATGGCCACTATCTGATTCAGATCACTGTCAAGAGCAAAGAATCGGCTAAAGCTTCATTTAGTGTGAGACTGAAAAAGGGGGAAGGGGAATAATTATTTTGTTTAAAAAAATTAAATGCTCACCAAAAATATTTTGTGTTTAGATCGTAAGTAAATTTTAACCCTGTTTAAGCTTAAAATAAATAATCAAATCAGTGTTGGAACCTTCAAAGTAATAACTATATACCGATAGTACCGAACTTCACAAATCCGTAGGACTGTGAAGGTAATCACTGTGGATAGGTAGATACGTAGCAATCACCGTGGGTTGGCGAGCGTTAGTTTGCAATGGTCATACCTGACCTCATGAAAAGAACCGTTATTGGCAAGGAAAATTTTACATTATATTGATACCTTATACATTTGATTTTCTTTTAATAAATATTTTGGAATTGAATATTTATATTTACGCAAGAGATTGTGATTTCATGTTGATTGGATTTCTACCTCCTAGATCGTTAAAGATAGAGTAAAAATTTCAACAAATTGGAAATCTGCAGAAAATCACAAATATTTTATAATTATATTATTGTAATTTATTTATTACTAGCCACTTCCAAGACCATCACGGCATTGCCTTGTGGAGTTGGTTTGTGAAGCAAATCAAATGAAAATGCGTAGTAAACACATGTGGTTGGCGAGAGTTAACAGTGGGCACACTTAACCCAACAAAAGCAACTGTCACAGGGAATGCCATGCTGGCAAAGCAGTGGCTAGTTATATACAGGTGAAGGACAAAATAATATGAACACCTGTGAAATAATGGAAAATCTTTATTAACAGGGGGTTGGACCACCCTTTGACTAAAGTACACATTTAATACGACGTGGGATAGATGCATAAAGGTCATGGACAATATTTAAAGGAATATTAAGCCATTCCTCCTGCAGAACGGTCTCTAATTCCGAAAGTCTGGACGGAGGTGGAAATCGGGAACAAAATTTGGACTCCAAATATTCCCATAAATGTTCAATAATATTCAAGTCCGGAGACTGAGGGGGCCAGGCGAGATGTTCAACTTCATCGTCATGCTCTTCGAACCATTCTTGAACACACCTAGCAGTGAGGATAGGGGCATTGTCGTATTAAAAAAGCGGTCGCTCTTCAGGGAATACAGTCTGGACATGATACCCTAGAATGCTTAGATAGTGATTGGAAGTGATCCTCCCATGCAGAATAACAAGTGTCCCAAGATATTACACCCCATACCATAATGGAGCCACCCCCATGCTTCACAGTCTGCAAGAGGCATTCAAGATTAAACACTTCTCTGGGCGTTCTCCAGACATAAACGCGTCCGGTAGTCTGAAATAGGGTGAATGACGATTCATCTGACCATATTACCTGTTGTCACTGCTGTGGGGACCAGTTTTTTTTATCTCTGCACCATTGGTGTCGCTTGAGAGCATTAGTTGCTGTCACCAAGGGTTTACGAATTGCCACTCTGCCATAAATGTTCGCAGCATGAAGTTCCCTTTTGACAGTTTTTGTTGAAACGAGGTCCTGGAGATGACTGTTCATTTCGGATGATTTCTCGGATAACGATTGCTTGTGCTTTCGGGCTACTATGCGCTTCCAAGACCCGTCTATCCCTATCAGCAAGCTTTGACTTTCGGCCACTATTGTGCTTTGAAGACATTGTCTTACTCTCTTTCGTGTACGCTGTCATAACAGCTGATACCATACTCCTTGCAAACCCCAAAAGGTTTGCTGTTTCCGTAACCGATGCTCCACCTAAACGCGCTCCAACAATCATTCCTCTTGGAACTCTGGCATTTCAACTTATCACAGACAGTTCGATAGAAGCATGCAACGCAGGTGACTGCTGTTGAGAGACTGATACCTTCCTCTTCACGCCCACTAGGTGGCAGACTTCTGTTGCAGGTGGCGCGGCTGTACTGCAGGTGTGAAATACGTCAAACTTTTTCACAGATTTTCGTATTATTTTGTCCTCCATCTGTATATCAACAAGTCTATTTACTGAAAACAACTACTACACACCTTCAATGCAATAGATGCCATGCCTTGCATCTTTTGCCATGAGATGCTGTTGGCTGAGTGATATTTATTGAGAGCAGAGAGAGTACCTATTGATACTCTAGAGCAGCAGTTCCTAACCTGTGTTTTTGCATACTCCAGAGGTACGTGGTGGACTGGTTAGGGGTACATGAAATTAATATTGATAATGGCGGAAATCAGAAAAAGAAGTTTCAATAAAAACATAAAAATAGGTTATAGTTTGATTTACAAAGAAATATGTGAAAGTTGTTGATAGAAATCTCTCATTACCAGTCATAACGCTCGATTGCACATGTCCCCACCTTACATCAAAACTGTCACTATGAGTGAAAATGGTTTGCCTGTCTTTTGAAGTATGACCCAATTGTCAGTGTTGGTCTTAGGTGATGTTTACAAAAAATTATCTACATACTTCATCATGTTTTGTATACTTCTAACATAAACAAATTTAATATTGTGATTACAGTTTAGGATACATACTAAATATACATAATAAAAAATGTCATTATTTCTTTATTTATAAAGATTTATATAACATTGAGTAATATTTTTTCTTCGTATTTTTATGTATCTTGTTGCGTATTAGTTCATGTTAGATTGTGCTTCTTATTCATTGATCGTGTTTCTTTTAATATATTTTTTATACAATTATGTATTTATTTTTATTCATATGCCTGGTCTAGATTGTTTCGGTTTTATAACAGCTTAATTTGAAGTATTTATTGATTTGAGTGACTATAGTGTTTAGTGCACGGGGGTTATCGTAAATAAAAAGTCTAATCATGGGGTACAGGAGAGAAAAAAGGATGGGAACCACAATTCTTGGGCATCACGAAACCATTTTCTCTTTAGGCGTTCTTGGGCAGTGGTAGTTACACAAGGACTAACATGTCTGGTGAATATGGATATCCCAACACCTTTCAGTACCACCCTCACAATTTTTGTCACAAAGCAATGTGTTGCCTCGTAACACTCATGAAGAGCCTGATTATGTCACATGGACACAAATGGTGCTCAAGAAATTGCATCAGTAATACTTTTAGAGCTTGATCTTGAAAACATTTTACAGCAGTACATGCAATAATGCTAATTTGACCAGATCTCAACACAAAAACCACTTATTATTAGTAACTAAATTGATTTGTAGTTACACACAAAGACTATAACTAGTGCCCCTGTCACCAATGCATTATTGTGTATACATGCTCCTCATGAGACTATTGCCATTACTTTGTTTAGAACTTGGTATAAAAATATGTCATGCAGGTTTTACAAAAAACAATAATTGCTCCATTTCATAAAAAATTTCGAAAAGTCAAAATCCTGGCTCAGACAAAACTAATTAGATTTAACACAAAAATTCCCAAGATTTCTAATGATAGTTTTTCAAGAGGTAATAATTCAAAACTTCAATTTCATAGTAAAATTCTTAGTTTCATATGCTTGTTAATTACCTGTGCACTTTTGTAAGCCAATTTGATCTCAACTTCACTGCATTTTGCTCCAACCCATATGAAAACGTGTGTTCCATTATCAAGAATCATTATATCGTCATCTGCTAAATCATCTTGGCAGAAATCAGAACATTTTTCTGAGATGGAGAAATACCCCTTTTCATTAGAACAACGGAAAAGTCGAGTGTGATTCATGAACTCAGCATCCTGTAAATTTTAAAAATTTCATATTAAATAGTATTTATATTTCTTTAAACTCTTGCATAATGTATGTTTCTAAAACTGGCAAATAAAATATGTAATCAATAATATAGAAATGTTCACAATTTGTTAATATTTCTATAATTTAAGCTGCAAAACTCACAAATGATTTATTCACTGAAATAAAATTTATAACTAGAAATAAATTTTCTAAAAAAGTCGCATGACTTTATAGATATTGGCATTTCACTAAACGTGTATATAATAGGTCCTGTTCACCCATAATTGTAAACATCTGCAGTAATAAATTTAAAACACATCCTTTCATAATCTAACACAAAAAAAAGTACGTTAAATTTTCCAATAAATGGATGCTATTTTTGCATTGTGAAAACAGCAAAATTCAAAGTAAAGTCATTTTTATTCAAGTGATATTTAATTAATTGTTAAGAACAATAAACATTTGTTTATAGTGTTTAAATATTTAAAAAATTTATTTTAAATAACTTATTTTTGTATAAGTATTTGCATTTCTATTTATTAAATTTCTGGTCAATGTGGTTATTATTGCTACTAGCTGTCCATTTGTATATATCAGCTACTTTATTACAAAAATCTGGCTAGCAATTCTGAATATATCATAAGTTTTCTTCATGGAAGCTAAATGATATTTCATTATAAAATTGGAAGTTTTAGAAAATGTGGCACTTATCTTGTCCAAATATTGATTAAGTTAGAATGTTAGATCTTTGTGAGAACTTTCATACCGAAAAAATTTATTTTTACCTTGTATGGTACAATTTTACTTTGCCGTTTATTTACCATGCAACTACACTTTACAAAGTTTTCCGAAATATGGAATAATTTGAACAACCTATTTAGAATTTAGGAAAGATAAATGAAATAGTTCTGCATTTTAGCAATTGAATAAATAAAATTAATGTGGCAATATTTAAAGAATTTCAGTAATATAATGTGGTGTAAGAAAAATACCTTATCATAAGGCTTTTTACCACCAAGAGCAACCCAGAAGAAATTTTCAGGTTCTTCACCTTCATTCAAAATTTGTATACTGTGAGTTTCCTAAACAGAAAAAAGTATAATAAAACAACCATACTTAAAGCAACACCATACTTTACATGCAAAGATATCAAAGCTATTTTTTAAAAAATTTAGTACAATTTAATATGTGCGTACAATGTTTTGATTAATCAATGCTGAAATTATTCCCCCAGTTGATGAATTTATTATTCCATTCTCCTCTTGTTTATTAATGGTTTCTTAATAGATTATCTTAGTAAATAGTATAATATATGCAATGATCTTGATGAATTATAAAAACTTTTACATAATTTTTTCTTAGTTGAATATTTGCTTACAAACCTTTTTTGAAGTGAAAATGTGTGAAAAGAAATCATTCACGAAAAGAAATATGTTATTTCCTATTCACATTTCGTAATCAAATATTTAATCAGAATCTATAGGTTGAGAAAATGCTATCTTAGAATCAAAAGTTAAGGTACTGCATTTTCAATGAAAACCAATCAAACTTAATTTGCTTCAGGTACAGCAAACTGATTGATAAGGCATAGAGGAATAAGGAGGGGGTAACCAAATATGGGTTTCTTTGTGTTTTCAGGCCTTTATATAGGCTGATTAAGATTAAAATAATTTACATCTGTATATAAAGCAGAGTTGGCACATGTCTGTTTGTTCTCTATACAAATCTACATTGTTTGACCAATCCACTTTAAATTTGGTACACTTATACTGTGGGTATTACTGGCTAACTCTAAACCCCCATTCCATTTATCCTATGTGAGCAAAAGGGGATAAAAACAATTCAAAATTGCCATAAAAATAACATTGAGTATAAAACGATTGATGTATGCAGTTCAGATTACAAGAGACTGTTCTACCAGAATTGCTTGAAAAACAATTTTTACACAACAAATTAAATGATATTTCTCTTTGAACTGACTTTTTATTTCTTCCCACAATGTAAATAATTTATAAATATTTGATGCATGAAGAAAGAATAATAAAAATATTTAATTTTACATAACTTACATTTTGTAATTGAACCTGAAAAGCCCAAATGAAAAGCTTTTTGATCATAAAAGCATAATTTTGCTACTTACCATCTGGCAATGCCAGATTAATTGTTTAATTTTAGACTTCTGTGTTTGCATATATGAGTTGACAGCGAGATGTTATGGTCATATTTGAGTAATCTCAAGTATTATAAATATGTGTTCTTTTTGCAAATAAATCATTATTGTCTTCATCATATTGTTCTAAAGTATTTTGTCTAATTTTTTTAGATAGTATTCAGGAAGTTGAAATTCTACACATTTGCACAGATATTATTTAAATTTGAATTTTGCATTTTTTAAGGATCACAATTTTGTTTGTTTGTATTTGTGTGTCCTGGTATATTTACCTATTGCGGATATATTACATAGGAATTATATTTTAATGATTTATTTATTTCCTGCAAAATATCAGACATGAGTAATTTCTTGGTTTGATATGAATATTTCGACTAACTTTTCTTAAACATTAATTGAATACATAAGGATTTGTATATTTATGTTTCATAAAAATAAATAAAACATACAAAACAAGCTTTTTAAGTAAGATGTATAATTTCTTATTTTAAAATTATCGGAATTTTCGCTTCTGTCTGTATTTGTGTGCAGTATTTTAAATATTACAGATATGTTATTGAGGAGTTAAATTTTAACGAATTATTTAATTTTTGCATAATATCACTAGACATTGGGTAATTTCTTGTCAGTCAGTAACTTTCTTTAACTCTTTGGTTAATGGGGCATTTCACAGTATTTTCCCCAAACAGCGTCAACAACAAACATCATAAATGGGGGCAAATTTTAGTATATATTGAAAGCTTAACACTTAAATTATCAGAGAATGTTTTTTTCAAATTGTGGGTAGTTTAAAAAACGTTTAATTGAAAAATGACAGTAGGGTGTGTTACAGACTCTACATTGAAAAACTGATAACTACTATTTATTATATTTACATGTTATTTTTTGTGGAATTTGTTGTTTATGGCACATATATTATAACTATATGTATGTTTTTTTAATGAAATATGTATTTATATTTATTTTTATGTTAATACAAAAATATGCCTGTAGCAAAACATGAAAATGATTTAATAACTTTTTCAAATTATCAAAAAACAATAAAAGTGAGAATTTTCTAAATTTGTACATAGTTCCTTGTTAATGTACAGTAAAAAAGTCATTGGTTAAGTAAAAGTAAAGTTACATGCATTTCAAAATGTGTCCTGGTCTCTACATCTGGCATTAAGGTCCATTGGTCTCCACTACAAGTTACAATATACGCTGAAATTTATTTTTAAAATGAAGGATAGTTAAATTTGTTGTTTCATATTATCTAGATCAAGGTAAAAAGGCCATATATTCATAAAAAATGAAAAAAAGTTTAGAAGATATAAAAACAAAGTTATCTCCCCCAAGGCATATATACTATTGGTCAGATGGGTGTGGGGGACAGTTTAAGAATAAGTACAATCTGCAAGGCGATTTAGAGAACCATATGCAGGATCACAAATGGCTGGTGTTGTTGGATTTAAATGGAGCGTATGGAGACGTACTATACAAGACAAAGATGTTTCTGCTGATGCTAAGTTTTTATGAAGTTGCAAAAATGGAAGCAAAATCGATTAGTATTCTTTATGTTGACTCTTATTCCATTGAAGAAAATACATCTCATTAATTTAAGATCTTGATGGCATCAGTGCCAGCAAATTCCTCAAACATGAAAAATGCAACATTTCAGAATACTTTAAGTATTCCCTGTGACAAATTCGCCATATGTTGAGGCAAAACAAGCAGACATCTTGTCATTAAATTAAGAACTTAAAAGCAGTTTTACTTCTGGTCATCAGCCATTATCAAAGGGTTAATCAATAGCAGTGCTTTTCAACGATCATTGATGTGATGGTGAAATATTCAAATCCAGAAAATAACAGCATGCACATTAAATTTGTATTGAAGCCTGTTGCTGAAGACAAGTTTAAAACAAAGAAAAAGCCAGAATTTGAAACAATTCAGAGTTCTTTGTATTAACTACAGCTTCCAAGGGATGCTTCTCCCATTGATTCAACAGCAAGATTTTATGCAAATGCACTGAAACTGTTTAAAAAAAAGTTTCTTCAATTATGAAGAACCTTTAAATAATGTATTTTTTTCATAATATGAAAATTCCCCCAAACTCCTATTTTTTTCAACAAAATGCAAAATTAAGCAGAACTGTAGACTGCAAAATCAGTCTTTTTGCCATATCCTTCCCTTTCTCAGTGTGTGTGTGCATACACATCCCCCCCCCCCCCCATAAATATTTTAAATTTATGCTACTTTAAATGTATTAGTTATTTAAAGAATAAGTTTTTTAGTATATAAGTTAAACAAACTCTGAGGGAATCATGTTGAAATTTGTCATAAATTTTCAGGTGACAAAGTCCGCAACATGACATAATTTCTATTGGAACTTTTTTTAAAAGTGGACACTTGATTACTGATCATTTGTCACTACAAGGCCAGAATCGATGAGCCAATTGTAAAAGGGCACCCAGTGGGTGGCCATCACTATCCCTAACTAAGGCATCACATTTAGATCAATGTCCTGACCCCAGATTCGAACCAGGAACCTTCCGATGCAGACGCCAACACCTTAACCACTAGAAAGCTTGGTCGGCAAAAGTTGGTCTATCAGAATTCTCAGATAAAAAATCTTACTAATATTTTATTTTGCATACATTATAAAACTAAATAGAACTACATTATGTAAAAAGAATGATCGAATTAAATGTATTTGTTGCTTAAATAGGGAGAGTTCAATCTCTAAATGTAGAGTCCGCAACAATCAAATACTGTGAAATGCCCGATACGTAATGGTGTGTAGATTGTTGTTTCATAAAAAAAAAAAATTAAAAAAAAAAAAATAATAACATTTTAAGTAAGATGTAATTTCTTATTTTAAAATGACGCGTAAAGGTTAAAAAAAATATTTTAAAACAAGATGGATTACATTAAATTATAACGGGTAGACATACGTTGCAGTTCAAATATATTTCAATACTTTGATATAGCTTTTCATGGAGACAATTAAACTCAATTAAATTTACATTTGTTTATCATGTTTTATGGGTGTTATTGAAAGCTGTACTACATTGTTAATTAACTACATCTACCATTCTAAATAGGTGGTTTCTATTTAGAAACCAAATCTCTGAATTTAAAAAGGAACCATAAGGATTTGATCGAAGTTGCTTACTCTACAAATTGAAGCTGTTCTTAGGCCAGGCCTCGAAATAGATTTTTTAATACAGGCGCACTTTGTACACCTAAGTTTTTAAATTAGGTACACAGGCTGTATTTTGATGCATATTTTATAAAAATAAGTAGTTTACATTACATTAATGTAAACTACTTTATTAATTAGCTATGTTTATAAAGGTCAGTCGTAGATAGTAATTAAACATATTTAAACATCTCAATTCTCCCTTCTCCGGCGCACACGGCTGTCGCAACAATCGCTTCAACAGCGCCACCTGGAAAATGTTTCGATCATCGGAAAGTTCTGGTGGCTTGGCACAAGTAAACCTTCCTCCTGTATAAACCCGTTACGGCCCAGCGATTTTGTTTCACATAGTGTGTATTTAGGAATATTAATTACGTTCTTCTAGAGCGAGAGAGGTCGATACTAATATTTAGTTCGAACATCAAAATAACATACATCAAAATAACATTTTTATTTTCCTGTGCATAGTGCACCCGGGTATTTTGAGCCCTGTCTTAGGTAATATAAATATATGTGAAAACATTCATTGAAAGCAGTGATTCTTTTTATAAATGCTATAAAATCAACAATTTTTTAAAAATTGTAAATAGATTGAGTTTAATTTTGGCTACACTGATAACATTTATTAATAACAAAAGCTCTGTTATTCCATTTGCCACTGAATGGAAAAAATATATTTGTGTGCTTCAAACTAAATTATTCACAAATGCCATTACAATCTAATTTACCATCCTCCATTGATGATGGAATTCGAAAACATCGTTTACCAGGTACAAGAGTACCACAAGTAAAGCATATTCATAGGAAAAATAAGTGCAAGACAACACACCGAAAATGCGTCATTTTTACTGAAAACAAACATATGGGGATATTTGTAATCACTCCAAACCTAAAAATCGTCTTTGGTAGTAACCATCAAAACAACTTTTGTAGTTATCTTACACCAGAGGGGCAATGAATATGAAATAGAGTATATGGAATGATATATCATGTATACAAATTTGCATCTGATGTAAATTGTAGAAGGGATGAAAATGTTAAAACAATATTAAAAATTGTTTTCATGTACACTTTAATGATACTAGTATTGTTTTATGAAAGAGCAGTTATTTATCTGATCACTTTTCAGTCATTAACATTTAATTTATTAAACATGAACACAATGTCGGATAATTCTGCTAGTTTTATATAAACAAGAGTTTGATGTAAAATACAAATTGAATCAATGAGTGCAGATAAACATTTTTATGAATTTAAGAAATTTTTATTATTTTCAATTTCTTGAAAACTGTTCATTTGAAATATAAAAACATAAAATGTTTATAAATATTGAATAATAGAGATTACTTGTAAAAAATATACTTACTGTATTATACAACTTGTTAGCAAGCTCTTCTGTTAATTTAGCTTCATCATCATCACTTTTAGACCCAATCCAGACATATACAATACCTGAATTATTCACTTTGTCAAAAGGCACTTTCAATATATAGCTAACAAGAAAGAAATTAAATAATAAGTACAAAAAATTAACACAAGAATGTAGAAAAAATTTCAAAGAAAAACTTGTGACAGATAAGCATTTTACTTCATTTTAAAATTATATTTAAACATTTTTTATATCCAATTGCAAAAGAAAAAGTAGAAAAAACACCCATTTGTATAAGTCTTTTAAATGTTTTAACTGATTTACATAAACAAAACATAAATTAATATGAAAGGTAAAAATATAATATAGTGTACATGGGCACACATACCAAAAAGTAGAATTAAGAATACTTCCATCTGGTGTAACCTAAAATAATAAAGATTCATTAATATACCAAAGCAGTTGTGGTGCTCAAATATCAAAGCTGAGCAAGTAAACAGGTTTTTTTCTATCAGTCAGTTAAAAAAATAATTTGTCTGAGTGTTCTTTGAGTATTTTATAAAACTAGGGGGCTCTGCTCCCTGCTTGCCAACCCCCAGAGGTTGCTACACAATCCCATTTGGTTTGCTTCGCAAACCAACACTCCTTTCGCAGAGTCAATCTCCTGTGGCAGCAAAACTATCTTAGTAAATTGTATAATCCGGACTTTTTGGTCCATGACATCACAGCGAGGGCTCCGCCCCCTGCCGCTCGCCAACCTGTACTTTCTCGGGAAACAGTCTAAATCAGCGAAAAAAACCAACCAGTTTTCAATCCTGCGACAGCTGTGGTATTTTTCTTTTAATATAGAGAGATAGTTTTATAGTTAATTCAAGTGTCAAATTAGGAAATGTAAATGTACCATAGAATTTTTTTAAATGAGAAGCTAAAAATAAATCTGTTTGCAATCTCTATTTACTTTTTATTGTTGAAAAATACTGTTTAAATAAAAAAAATTGATTCCCAAGACTGCATGAATTTGTTGGAATTAGTGTTTCGAAGATCAAATACCATCAATAAACATTAAAAGGGATATTACTGATTCCTAACCTGATTTTCAGTTTAAGATTTTTTACAGAAAAAATTAAGCACAGTTAAAATTAGAACTTTTTTTAAAATTATGAATAGTAACTAAAAGAAATTTTAGTACATAAAATTTTCTTAGAAAACAGTTTACCAAAGTGCAAGTTCAAATTACCTGAACACATCGAGTACATATGGGACTCCCATTTGATCTAATGTGAAACATTTCTATTGCAGTGCTCTTTGGACTTTTTCTTTTGCCATGGTGTACAATAAACTCACGTTTGAAGTGAGATAAAAACTTTAGATTCTCTTGTTGCTACAAAATAAATACATGATATAATGAAATTTGCAAAAGCCTTGCTAAACCTTTACATGCCTTTTATGTCACAGATTGTTTTTTTAATGTAAAAAAACATCATTACAATACAGAAATTGAAAAAAGGTTTATGCACATAACACTTTCAGGGCTTATATAAATGGATAATTATTGTTTCAGACTTTTGTTTAGCAATGTGTGTTTGTATCTTTCAAAAATGTTATCATTCTCTAACTAATCTCAAAATACAATATTATTAAGCTATATTATATATTTTTATCATAGTGTTTTTAAGGCAAATTTAAAACTTTCATTTTTTCTATAGATATAATCACCACTCGTAAAATTAGAAATCACATATAAATAAGATAAATTCCAAAAGTTATCAGTACACTTTAAAAAATAGGGTATCAATAGAACCATTAATAAAAATTATAAAAAAAAATTATAAACTAGTTTATAATACATACATAATTTTGATTTAATTGATTATTTATCACATTGTTTCTGTCAGCAATGAGAGGAATTCCAAATTATGGGTTTATACAATTTCTGGTTTTTATAACAAATAATTACAATTTAGATACATGGTTTTATGCTTTCACTTATTGCATACATAAAAAATAGAGTAAATTAAAAAATAAAATTTTAAAGGAGAGGTTTACCTGATATGTACGAACTACTTCTAGTTTATCACCAAAAAGAGACTCAAATTTTTTCTGCAAACTACAAAAATAGAAATAATAATCAATTACAAACTGAATTTAAAGAAACATTTGAAAACTTAAATTTTACCCTTGTTACAGCAATAAAATACAGTAAATATGTATAAATATAGTCACCTAAAAGTAAAAGTTAGCCAACCCATATTTCCAGCTTCTCGGCCTTGCCAGAAATACACAACACATTGGTATCCATCTTCTTGTACCTCTTCTTCTTCAGTTCCTTCTTCAGTTTCAGGAACTTCTAATGGCACCCAATATCGGCACAAGAATACGTAGCAATCTTCACTATGGAAATGCCCTGGAAAAAGTAAATTATCCATTTGAAGTTCACTTTAGAATTTTAAATTTTATTTTGATATATTTTAATAAATATTGAATTATTAGGCAGGTATCACCTTGAAGTAAAAATTTATAGATATGCTCTTAAAGTTATTACCAGGCTGAACATTAAGTATAAAAATATATATGAATTTTATGGAAATAACAATCAGGTTAAATAAATTCATGTATACTTAAAATCTCCAACTCATGTACATCAAATTATTCACCAAACATTGTTTTGCCCCTTTACAATTCGTTACTTATATTGTGTAACAAAAATAACATAAATTATTTTGAAATTTATTTAAGGTTCTAAATGAAAAAAAGTTGTTTCTTACAAAACACTTTGTTGATCTATTAAACCAATTTATTATTCAATTGAAATAAATACCTATTTCTTCCTCTGGAAGTCGAACAAATTTCTTTCCTTCCAAAACAAAAGATTCCATAGCTTCTAAATCTTCATTCCATTCTTCCATTAAAGTTTTCTGATGATAATTTATAAAGCATTAGAAAGATTCTCTTTAACAGCATATATTTAAAGAATCAATGCTACCTTACTACATACCTTGAATAACTATACCATTTATGTAAAGAAATATAATTATAATTATATTATACATGATATTATAACAAACACACAATGATACCATAACATTGTACACATTGAGATTACTGGAAATTATGTCTAGGATCAATACAGATATGTTGAAAAGTAATAAAATCAAACCCATAAAACAAAGTCTTATAACATTCATGCAAAATAGTAATTATAATTACATCAAAAGTCTGAAAATATTAAATATTCATTGTGAATCTCTACTATTATAAAAGGAAATGTTTGTTTGTCTGTTTCTTACCGCAAAATCCTGACGATTCTATGGCACTTACAGCAATGAGATTTGGCACACAGGTAGTCCGTATTTTTTGCAATTTTTGGGTCACAGAGAGTTTTAAAATTTAATCTAGAACATTTTTAAATGAATGTAATAGTTTTATTTTCTAGCGGGTTCTTCAACGCGTTTCTTACAGAAGAAGAAACACCCGAATCGAGACTTTTCTACCCAGGTGACCTTGTTGTCAGCCTTTGGAACAATGCCAAGTTTTTTTCAATTGCGGAAAACTCGGAGAAAATTATTTTTTTCATTTCCACTTTGATTTTGCGTTGAAAAATGATTTTCCAGCCAGATGATAAATCTTTTAACTGGAGTCACTTAGTTCATTTTTCTATCTCCTAGACCGTTAAATATAGAGTAAAAATTTCAACGGATTTGAAATCTGTGGAAAATTTTACACTAGTTTAATACCTTAGACCATGGGCAACACTTGGCTAGCCACGCAGTGGCTAGTAGATATAAAAACCAAATTATTTTGATTAAAAATATGTTACACAAGAGCATATAATTTATACTCACAAGGTTCATAGGATATTTATTCTTACACATGTAAAGTACACAAAAATTATAATATGAAACTTATGCTTTGTATGTTCTAAAAGTAAGTTAATAGCAAACTCATACAGAAAGTAAACAAAATAATTTTCCTACAACAACAAACAAGATTTTTAATTTAGAAAATTGCATATTTTTCCTTCTACTGCTTTTTAAACAAATGAAGAGCAGGCTACTGTTTCGGGCATTATGTATCATAGACATTAAGGTGTAACACAAATTTGGCAACCAACAAAGTATTATTTCTCTATAATTTTAGACATGGTTCCCACTCTTTGGTGGGAAAAAACTCAAGTACTTTTCCAGGCCCATTTTAAGTTTTTCAAGGACTATCGTAAAAAGGCAGAAATTCCCTGTTACCACCCATTTTAGTAGACAACATTTCTGAAGAACCTCTGCTATAATGTAACCTCTTCATGACCATTCACATACTTAACAATTCCAAACATATCTAAATTTTCTCGAAAAGTCTAAATTTTGATGCTTCTTCATTCTGCGGAAGAAGGAAGAACGGTGAAAAAAACTATTGAATTCATTTTAAAATGTTCTAGATTAAATTTTAAAATTCGCCTTGGCCCTAAAATTGAAAAAAATTCGGACTACCTGTGTGCCAAATCCCATTACTGTAAGTGCCATAAATTCATCAGGACTTTGCGGGCAAGAAACAAACAGGCAAACACTTCCTTTTATAATATTAGAGCTGAAGCATTTTATAGACTGTTAGCTTAAAATTTATCTACGTTAAATAATCAATAAATTCATATTATAAAAAAAGTATTTAGAAATATATAAAATAATTTATTGAAAATTTAAATAGACTACAAATAAATTCAAAGTAGTAGAATGAACCATTTAAAGAAATCTGTAATTTCAAATATGAACAAATAAGAAACTCACTGCTTCTTCTTTACTCATTGCAGGTTGCCTGTTCATAAATAGTGCAGAAAGATCAGCTTTTGTCTCTTGCTTACTCATCCATTTCTAAAGAGAAATATAATTTCTATAAAGTATAATTTAAAATTAGGCAATCAGACCATAAATGGATAACGGATCCTGAATGAAATATTTGAATGCATAAATTCGATCAGAATCAAATTGTGTGATGACAAAGCTTATTTTAAGACAACCACATAGAATTATGTTTGGTTTCACTTTCAATCACACATTTTGATATCTGATGATGTTAATCAAAACTCCATATCCTATTTCAAACTAACTTCATAGCTTAATTTCATTTTAATTAAACTTCATTGACCTGACTAATAAAACAAGATGCTAGCAGAAAGGACTTATACTATACTCAATAAACATTAAAATAATGGCATTATAAAGGACCTACACAATTTTCAACTATCTTGATCATAAGTGATTTTTATGTTTGGAATATTCAACAATCTGGCAAGTGTCTGAACGTCTCAATATTACAAGAAAATGCAATAAATTCAACCTTTGAAACAAGTATAGAATGTTTTTTCATTACACGAAGATGTTGATCAGGTTTGCCATGAGTTATTAAAATTAAAACCGTACTTAATGCTTAAAAAACTTTGATAAAATAGTTTGAATAAAAAAAAATTACCAATAAATTTATTTTTGTTTGTATATTCCTATCAATTTATTCTTTAAAAAAAAATCTAAATTTAAGCAAGAATTTCAGCCTGTCATCAACTTTCAGGAAAACTGCTTGGTCTTGGCAGCTGACATATTGTCCTACAAAACTGATGCAAAAGAGATAATGTCATTTGACAAGCAAATGTGCACAAAATGAAGAGGCATGTTGCAGTGAAACAAAACACAATATGTATTAAATCATTCTAAAAGTATGAACTGTATTTCATGAATTTATTTTGCCAAATTATTAAAGCTTAAAATCTATGTAAGAATAGTAATTAATAAAGTAGCCTCTCAATAAATATCTTATTGGGGGAGGTTGGTTGGTAGTTGAATTTACTTCCCAATGGAGCAAAACAACAGACTATTGCCAATGGTCAGAGATCAATACCAAAGGCAAAGACCCAAGGACATACCTCATAATTTTGAACCATGGTCAGGTGATGAGGTCAACACCTGAGCAGCCATACCATCACCAAAATTTCACATGCCAACATTTGAGGCAATGACAGATTTAAAATGAACCAGCCCCCACATACACGATGGTCTTAGGTTGGATTGAATTCCAAATTTGCAATCCTCTGGTGAGGGACGCTTCAATGGGTGATCACTGCCATTTCTTGTATGACAAGATAAAGGCAGTTTTGCAAGGGTCAATAAAAACTTACTTTTTATAAAAACAGACAAATTATGCATTTTTTTATTGAAAATTAAGTATAAGAACAAATTATTAAATCTAAATTGATGATTAAACTTTTACAAACAATACTAAATATAGTAGAATATTTTTTTAAACTGGAAAGTTCTCTACACTTCCGAGACAACCAAATCGTTCTTTGTTTACCAATTTAGTTTTAAAGGCAGGCAGTTTAATTTACATTACACAGGAGCAACACAATGAACTGAGATGAATCTTGAAGGTAAAGATCTGATGAAAATACCTTGTAATTTTGAATCAGTCAGATGATGAACAAGTCAGGTCAGAAAATTGTTTAAAGTGACTTTTTAACTCTTAATTCTAAAGAAACAGGTTGAAATTCATGTGCTACAAAATGAGGTGATTGTACTATTCATGCAACACTTTAATGAGGTATAAAATCTAAATACATCATTTTCGAAATTTTGTGAACTAACCAGATAATTTATTTTATCCCATCCATTTGAGTTTTTCTATGACATTTGCTGAGCTTACATATGAAAAGTTATGGCTAAAATACCCCATAGCTGCCTAATACATAACGTATGTAAATTTTCACTATTTTTGTTTTTATGTTTCAGATTATTTACAAGTTGAAGTACATTAATACAAATATAAATGTACTGTTTAAAAACCACTAATCACTAAATACAGTCAGTTTTGCATACAGGTTAACAGTTATTAAACCCACATTTGTTTTAATTGCAAGTCTTTTAAGTAAACATTTACCTGTGAACTATGTCAAAAGTAGCATTGACATATAATTGGGCTTCTTAAAAATGTGTTGCTTTTAACTTTTGGTCTCCACCCCAACTATTATGTTTAAGTTTTAATGACTTGACTTTCAGAGTTCAGATATATTTTTGCATGCCACTAACCTTTAAATCTGCTCCCGTTCTAGCTACTGACTGTGCAGTCCTAGTGAAGTCAACAGCTATAACATCATCCCAACCATAAAACTTCGATTTAAAAATTTGAGGTTCAGTTCTGCAAAGGAGGAAATACAAAAAATTATGAATAAACAATATGACTAAGATATAATCTACAAAATCCATTTATTATAATAAAATACGTATATTAGTATAGTCTCACCCTTCTAATGCTCTGCTCACAATTGCATGCTTAGGTCTTTTAAGCATTGCACATAATTCTTGAGACAATTTGAGAGCTGCTGCACGGACAAGACGGGTAGATTTTTTACCCAACCTTAACATAAGATTTTCATGAAATCAAATAAGTTTCAATACATATATTATCAATTAAACATGGTGTTTATATATACCACAAATAGCAAAACAGAAGGTCACTTATATTACTACTATATACAAATACATACCACACAAAAACATCAGTGGAGCAATCCAAAATATAAACATTCTTGGTCTCCAAAAGAGTTTTTTCTAATTTTTTTTGTTTGATTTCAACTGAAAAATAAAGTTTAATACAATTGGACAAAAGAAAAAAAAAAGGAAAAATCCATATTTTAGTACACAAAACTGTATGAAATAAAGTTTAGCAGTAAATATGTATTTAAAGAGCTGAACACTCGTGTATTTTCCTTTATGTAAAATGTGAAAAGATGATAATAAGAAATAAAAACGTTAATAACAGCAGTATGAAGCATTTTTCTCATATGAGTAATTGAAAGTAACATCAATTTAACCTTCAAAGCTGCTTAACATGGATGAAAATTGGAAATTTTGAGAATAGCTGACATGTTTCATTTTTCTAATAACTCATAAATTCCAAGAAATAATTGATGAAAAAAAATCACATTCCCTCTACCAGTTATAAATATTTAAAATAAGTTTTTAAATAATAAAGACAAGTCTCACCTTGAGGTAATTCTAAGTATCCCATGCCTAATCCAACCTGATATAATGTAGGTTGGACAAGTGTAAATGTATCATCTGAGTTTTCTGTTGGTGCTTGAGGAGTTGTATTGTCTTCAATACCAAGTGTTTTCAAAAAATCTGAAGGTTCTTGCCCTTGAGCAAATGTCAAAATTTCTGAAAGATCTTTTCTCTCAATTTTGTTCATTTTTTCGGCTAATAACCTGAAATAAAAATAATACTTTGAACAGATATTTTTTTAAATAGCAAGCTTTCAAGTGACTAAGAAAGGCATGAACAGGGTAAGTCATGTAAAGATCATTATTTTTTTATTTTATAAGTAATTATACAAGTAATAATCCATGTCCTTATTTTTAACCAATGAATTAAGATGAACCTATTTTTAAAAACTTTGTGTTAACTCAGTTTTATATAAAATATTTTATTTGTAAAAACCAATATAAGTCAGAGCAAAATGGTAAAAGCCAAGAGCGATTTACTCAATAGTTACTATACATTAAATAGCATTTACCTTGCTTTTGATTGGACTGTATTTTTTGACTTCTTTCCATACCAGATATAAATTTTACTGCCTCCATCAAGCAGAAATACATAACGAGGATCCAATGAATCATAAGTAACAGGAAACTAAAAAACAGTCCATTTAAAATATGTATAATATTTATTGTCCTAAATACAATATAAATATAATAAATAGATTTAAAACAAATGAAATTCGAACTTACAGATTCAATATGCAAAATCCTATTGTTAGTCTCAAGCCTGTATAATCTTGATACATATTCCTATGGATATAGTAAAATTCACCATTTCATTAGGTTTCCAAAAGAATAGAAAAAATACATAAGAGTAAAACAAATTCATACGAAAAAGGTTTTGTTGATAAGTTTTCAACGAAAGTCAGTTTAATGTAATCCTAAAATAATAAAAAACAACTTTAAAAATGTATGGCCTTTCTTACAAAATTTGAGGTACTAGTTTGCGAGTATCCTAAAAACTTCTTAAGTAACTACCTGAAATTCAGAGATGTGTTTGAAGAGGATAAATGTTTGCCAAAAAAGGTCAAAAATTTAATATTAACAGAAGTGTTATATATATTACACATTATTTTATGAAAAAAATATATCTCCAGGAAAAACTGACTCAAACTTGTAACACATTTTACATAAAATTAAAATTCAAGACATTTTGTAATTTTTCAAACATTTTAAAAAACATTCATGTGTTAGTCCACTTTATTCATATTCTGCATTTGTGCTTTCTCTGAATATAATTTGAGAACAGAAATAAATTAATTTATGATGAAGTCAATCAGGATTTTGTGTTGTCACTTAATAATTTAGTACCTTAACAATGCATTTTGAAATTATTCCAAAGAAAGTTAAACATGAGTGATCATCCAGAAACTTTTATAGATTATGATATTAAGAATTGTTCAAAATATAATTTTGAGAAATAGCTGAAAGCACACAGAACTTACCATTTCTTCAATTGTAAAAAACCCACTGGCAGTTCTACCACCTTCTATATAAATGATCTCTGTTTCAAACAAATCTAGAAACTCGTCACTCTCATCTGCCTGCTCTTCCCGTATAGTGCGACATTGAGCTCCCAACATGTTCCTTAAATTAACAGCATGAATGGCAGAACAAGCTTTTTTATCCAGCTAATGTAAAAGAGAAAGTTTAAAAAATTATAAAGAGAATAAATTAGCTCAATTTATAGGAAGAAAAGACACAAAATTCCAAGCTTACAGTAGCTTTTGATCCTATCCAGTAGAATATTTGCCAGTCTAAACTTTGATTTTCATCAAGCGTTGTCTTCAGAATGATATAACAGTCACCTTCATAAAACTTTCCAATGAGAGCTGTAAAGTGTCACATACAATTATCACTCAGCTATACACATAGAATTGTAATATATATATAATATATATATATCAAAGTAGAAAATAATTCACACAAAATAAACGCATACCTTCATCAACTTGGTTAGGAAGAAAATTCTCAATTTCCCAGCAAGATAAACCTAGCAATAATAAGTATTATTTAGAAAAGACATAGTAGGAAATTTTAGCAAATATTAAATGTGTTTAAAGCATGCATGTAGTTGTACACTAAAACAAATATGGTTCAGCATAGCACTCAAGCATATTTATAGGTGAATTATATAATTTTTTAAAATTAAAATTATCAGGCTATGAAACAAAAAACTGAAATGGATACAAATGGCTTCATGAATTGATATGAAGGTTATATTCATTTTTGATTTTGTAATACCATGACCTGAGCCTGTTACTGCATAAACTTAATGGGTTTGTTTTCATATTTTTAAAATTTTTGTTCCAACTTCAAAAGTGGACTTCTAACCAAATTAAAAACATGTTCAATGGACAGCTAAGTAGTAGACTTGAGCGGTATTGCTATAAGTGAAACTGGTTTGGGAAAGTTATAAGAATAATAATTAGAATAGTTTATCATCAGAACATTTCAGGAAAAAAAACTTGATAGTTATAAATAGCAAAATAGTAAAATGATAATACTTTTTCTATTTTATATAATATTTTTTATGTAAATGATACTAATATATAAATAAGTTAACTATTGTTTTTCTTAAATTGTAGAAGTAAAATTTTATAATGTACCAGGAACTTGACCAACTTCTTCATCAAAAAAATCACTGTAATCCAAAGGCGGTTTCTCTAATGCTTCATCCCACCTCTTAGGCCTATAAATAAAATGTTCACATTTAAAATAGATATTAGAATTCGATTGAGAATGAAAATTTTTATGTTAAAAACCACAGTTCATTTGTCACACATTTATGTAAACACCACAGAACCAACACCGGGCTAGCCACGCAGTGGCTAGTCATATATAGAAGTAACACCATAGAGAAAGTAGACAGTTGTAGTTGAAAAATTACAAATATAACAAACTTACTTCAGTGAAACATTTTTGTCATCTAAAGCAAAATCCTTTTTATCTTTAGCCAAGTCACTCATTCCTTTCAAAACTTTTGCTTGATCACTATCAACTTCATCCTCTTTTTTCCTACGCAATCTTTGTTTTCGAGCTATAGGATCTTTGCTGTGAGCTAAAAATTAACTTTTACTTTAAACTCTTTCTGTTGAATGTTTGTAATAAAAATTCATATTTAAAATTTCATAAAAAAGGAATTTCAAAATTTATAAATCTTTAAAGAAAGTAAGTTACAAACACAAAGGAGAAAACCGATAGAAAATGAAATAGAATAGAAATATAAGTGCATTCAAGTCTAGCAAAATGAAATAATATAAACTCCAATCAAATAAATTCAAGATAACTATTGAAAATCTAACTCACTTTTTAGTAATTTTTGAAGATAACTTTCAATTTTATAATTCACGGTAATGTAATTATTTAAATAAAATGTATGTCAAAAAATTACCTGGCGCAGTCACTGGATTATTTGCTGTAGCACCAGCAAGCCTAAGTTGAGTACTTAATGAAAAGTCAATATTATAATATTCGGAGCCACTGCCTAATATCAATTCATCAGGTTTGGGAGGCATAATGAGATCAGGGTTTCCATGCAAATCTAAAACATCTAAATCTGTCAATAGATGTATAGCTTCTGGAAGAGTTATTAGACGATTATTTGCCAAAACCAATTTCTTTAATCTTCCACACCTATAAAAAATCATAAAAGCCACCTGAGTACTTATTCATTAAGCATATATATATATAACTAAAAGTGTAGCATAATAACAACAAAAAAGTTATATTCATTATTAGTTATTAACACTAAAGCCATTAATTAGAAATTCTTTTGGAAATGAATTACACATAATACTAATTTTCATTCTGGATGGAATGTTATTTCTATTCATCTGGAAGATTCATGGAATCCTAAACATTTTAGAAGAGCCAAGGTCTATTTGGAAGAGTCATGATTCTACAGATCTACCAGCTACCTTTTATCTCTTAAGCTTATAAGAAACAAGAAGTTTGAAAGTTTTGTCATTAAATATATGCAAGTAGTTTTTATAAATCCAATATGATACCAATGACTCTAAAAACTTCTTACCGAACGACTCCTTCAGGTATCATTTCTAGATTGTTGTTTGAAGCCATGAAAACTTCTAAACTGTAAAGTTTACCAATCCCTGAAGGTATTCCATCAAAGTCAAATTGATTGTCGTTAATATATAATCTTCTTAACTTAGATAATTTACATACTGTAGCCTGAAAATAAAAACATGAATTATTAAAAAAATTACATAGGATGTTTCCCAAACTTAATTGATTAGATATTTTTCCAAAACAAGAGTTTATTTTTATCATCTCTGCTTCATTAAACTTACCTGAAAATTTACTTCCAGTAATTCCTCTCTAATTTCTACACGTGCAAAACATTTACACTTGATCTACTTTTTTCTGATTTTTATAATTATTGGCTACAACTTGCAACTGTTATATATTTTCACTTTTCAAACAGTTCTTATGATTTTATCATTATGGAAGTACAAATATTAAATCTATACACTATACCTAACAAATTTTTCAATAAGGAATGATTGAGGAAACTAAGATGATGAACAATTATATTTAAGAGATCAGAAATCAGTTTAATATGTTAAAACAAAAACGCATTTTATAAAATTTAATGTTACTTAAAACATTCATACTTATTTCTATTACAACAAACATAAAAATCAGTTAGAAATACTAATGCATATTTTAAAAGTAAAAATCAAGCAACTCACAGGTAATGCTTTTAATTTGTTCCGAGAGAGATTAAGTGTTTCAAGATTTTTCCAGAGATCTAAAATAGAAACCAATAACATTATAACAGAACATACAAGGACTCAACGAAAAGTATAGGTACATCACATACAGAAAGAAAGAAAAATTTTTAGAGAGTGCTTTGGCAACACTGGCATTGATCTTGAGCCTTTTGCTTTGCCCTTGCGGTCATTTCGTCATTGCTAAGTTAAGTCTTTTTTGAGTAGCATGCGTTTAAAATGCCTGAGTCAATTCAGAATCCCACCAAATACAATGTATGCTCAATCATACATTTTTTAATGCAAAAGGTGAGTGCAAAGTGGATATTCACAAAGAAATTGTTTCAGTCTATGGAATATTATGAATCGACAAAATGTAACAAAATGGTGATTTCTAAGGAGGTAGAAACAATGTTCATGACAATGACAGAACAGGAAGGTCATCTGTGATCTCTGATGCCCTTCTTCAAAGAAAGAGGCAATTCATACAAACAGGCATCTCACATTGAAAGAGATGTCAGATTAACTTCTTTTGGATCTTGTTCCATAAAAAACCCAATTGAAAGAATTGTATAAAATCATACCAGAAATGTCTGTGACAACTATTTGTGAAGCTGTGTCTGTGACTTTAGGGTACAGGAAATTGTGTGTGTGCTGGGTTTCGAAAATGGTTAACGGAAGAACACAAAAAGAAATGGATGTGTTTCTCACTCGACTTCCTCAAACGCTATGCAGAAGCAGGTGAAGAGTTTTTTTAATCAAACTGTGACTGGTGATGAGACGTGGGTTGATCACCACACACCTAAATGGAAGCAACAGTCAATGCAATGGAGCCATACAAATTCCCTAAAAGCCAAGAAATTAAAAACTTCAATTTCAGCCAAAACAAAATCATGGCTTGTTTCCTGGGACAGAGAAGGCATTTTTCTGATTGACTTCATTCCTCCTGGCATCACAATTAATGCTGCTGCATATTGCCAGACTTTGAAAGGTCTTTGACGGGCAATTCCAAACAAACATAGGAAAATACTGACAAGTAGAGTCTGCTTGCTTCATGACAATGCTTAGCTTCACACAGTGCTTGCAGCCAAAGCACTACTCAAACGTTTCAAGTGGGAAGTTTTGGACCATTTGCCATACACAGGGTTGCCAACCTTTTCTGAGCAGCTTCAGGAGCATTCTCATAAAATTTCAGGAGTTTTGAGGCTGCTTCAGGAGCAACAAGAAAATAAGGACAAAAATAAAAGATCTGCATATTATTCTTTAAAAACAGTCATAAAATTCCCTATTAGCACAAATATTTTCTTTTAAGTCCCAAATGCGGACATCCAAAATCTTGAATTGTCCAAAATCCGGACATTTTGCTAACCAGTTTTTTTTTTCTCATTTTTTTTCTCCATTTTTCTGACAATTTTTAAATAACAAGGAGGTAAACCTGGACCTGATTGATGAAACAACGCAAAATAACGGACATGTTCAGAATAAATACCACACAGAAAAATTAGAAGATTTGCAAGTAAAATTTCTTGCATTGTTACAAAAAAAATTCCTATTTATATATTATTCATATTTATATATCTACTATTTTAGTAGGAGGGATACAAAAGCTTGTACCCAGGCTTAATAAAATGCTTGGACAATGGTGGCCACTATGTTGAAAAATAAAGCATGTACTAGTAAATAATTTGTAATGGACTTTTAATCAAATAGAAATTTTTTGAATGAATGCGAGTTATTATAACTTTATTCTTTGAAACTGGCTCGTAATAGATTTTATTAATTGGATCATTGATTTTTTATTAATTGCATCATTCATTACTCACAACTTTACAAAGTTTAAATGTGGCTTTGAAAACAGGCGGTAAACTGCTATGACTGTGAGAGATACAAAAGCTTGTACCCAGTCTTAATAAAATGCTTGGACAGTGGCGGTAACTATGTCAAAAAATAAAGCATGTACCAGTAAATAATTTGTAATGAACTATTTAGTCAAATAGAAATTTTAAAATGAATGCGAGGAGTTGTAACTTTATTTTTTGAAACAGGCTCGTAACAGATTTTATTAATTGCACCTTTTAGTTTTTATTAATTGCATCATTCACATTACTCACAACTTTACAAATCCAAAATAACTCAGTGTTTATTTATCATGATGCTTGCATTAATTGTACATCATGGAAAAATGACAGAGATCCATAAATTCAGCAATTTTACAAGAGAGTAGTAGTCAATACTTGATTGTGAAACAATATAGGGTTCATAACACACAAACAATGTGAAAATTAAAAATTGACAAGAAAACACCAAGTTAGTATAATATTTAATTCTAAAAAAATATTAAGGGGAAGAAGAAAGCTAATAACTACATACCTCCAACATCAGATGATATATCAATTATGCAATTTTCACTTAAATTGAGCCGTTTTAAATTTGGTAGTGTATACAAAGCATCTGGTACTCGAGGCAAATTGTTTTTAGAGAAATCAACATCTGAAAGAATAAACCGGATATAAATTATGATTTTAAAGCAGGAATGTACACTTTTAATTAATTTATCTCCTTATTCAAAGTTGTTAGTGACCAGCTAATTTAAAATTCTATTGAGTACCAATTAAATTTATCGAGCAAATTAGTTCTGTATCCTTTAAAACAGTTTTTGTCTAACCTCAATATTATAATAATGCAACAAATATTTCAAGAATAAATTAAAACTAAACATCTTTTGTGTAAACAAAATTATTAAAACTATGCATTAAAAAAAAAAATTATCTCCAAATTACTGACCTTGTAAATTTGTTAGACTATCTAATGATGTAGGTATATTCGACAAGCTTCTTTGGGTATTTGCCATATGCAAGGTTTGCAATACGACAAGAGCTGGTAACTGTCTGCAATTTAAATTTCAAAATGTTATAAAATTTGAAGAAAAAAAAAAACCTTACTTAATGCACAGAATATTATGCAATAAGTTCATATATACTCTTCAAAATTTGTGATCTCTTGGCATTAAATCTTTCATCTCACATCAAAACTTTGATAGAATTTAATCAGCTTGACTTATTCATTGCTCTGTTTTCGTTGAATTAACATTTTTCATCCTGCATATTGAGTTGACTGGTGCTACAAAGCCATGTAATCTAAAGGCACATTCACACAAATCAAGATTAGTTGACCGATTATAGTTGATCAGCAAAAGTTGAATATGACTTGAATCAGTTTATATTCACACATTTCAATAGAACAAATCAACAGTTTCAGTTTTTAAATTTGTGTCAATAGCAGTTGTGTGGGAAGTTGTATAGATAGTAAGATTTATTAAAAGAACTAAAAATAATTTCATTTAACAAGAGCAAAACTTGCAAGAAACATCGTTTTGGCGTGAGCCAATGGATATTGAGAAATCGATTGGGAGCATCAGAAACCTTGCTGAAGGAACTAGCCATTAGAGAATAAAGAAATGATTTAATAATGTTAAGAAAAATTTGATGAACTGCTATTGAAAATTCAGAATTGCATAAAGAAACAAGATACAGTGATGCCACAAGCAGATTCACCAAAATTAAAGCTGCAAGTAACTTTAAATATTTAGCTACAGGACATTCATTTTCAAATATGTTAGCATCACCCTTTCAGACCACTTAAGGTTCATTTTATAAAACTGTTTTATATCTAAAAACAAAACACATGCATGCATGGTGTGACCAGTTGAAAGCTAACTTCCGAGTCAACTGAAGTTCACACGTTTCCAGACAAATTGCAACTTGATGGCAGATGACTCATTACTTGAATGATAAAGTTTGAAAGGAACAAACTTTTCTTGATCCACTGAAAAGTTGATCACCTCAATTGAAACAAAGGTTTTCACTATAGCTTTTATTCAACTCTTGTTAATCAACTATAATCAGTTAAAATAAACTTGATACGTGATAATGCGCCTTTAAACATTTTCCAACATTTCTGTTTCCATTTTTTCTAGCCTGCATGACATACGTTCACTCATTTCATTAAATCATTTAACTCCTCCAAGTGGTTTTGATGAGACATCTCACCTATCAAGATCTGACAATTTAAAGGCCTCATGGATTTATCTCTACATCTCATCATTAAGAAATTGCCTCTTTTTTTATGATGACAAGATTAATATGAGGTCAGTTTTCTTTTAATGAAAAGATATCTCCACCACCAAGATCTGGTCAGTTTTGCTAATGACGATAAATTTTTTCCAAGACCATAACCAGGAGGGTTGAACTAATAAATATTTAGAATACTAGGGGGCTCCGCCCCCTGCTCGCTTACGCTCGCCAACCCCCGGGGATTGCTACGCAATCCCATTTGGTTTGCTTCGCAAACCAACTCTCCTTTCACAGATGCCATTTGGTTTGCTTCGCAAACCAACATTCCTTTCGCAGAGTGAAACCATCTGAATAATTCGTATTGTCCTGATTTCACTTTCCAGTCCATGACGTCACATCAAGGACTTCGCCACCTGCTCGCTTACGCTCGCAGACTCACGGGGATTGCTACGCAATCCCGTTTGGTTTGCTTCGCAAACCAATACTTCTTTCGCAAGTGATTTCACTTTTTTTTACTTTAACACTTAATGCACCCAAAACTAATAGCCGCATGAGTAAAAAATCTTCTGCATCTTGTTCCCTGTACAATTTTAAGTAAACCGTTTTAATCTCCAAACTTTACGATCTGTACTTTGTACTTTCTCGTTAAAACCGTCTGAGAACAGAGGGAAAACAGCGAGCCTTTTTCCTCGCCAAATAAAAAGAAATCGTTGTTATGGCAACTGTTGCTACGATAAATTTGATATCTGGCAAACCCGATAAGTCAAAAAAACAACCCTGATGTGCTCCGCAAATATGCTCAGCGAAATAGAAAATACGAAATTTGTGTCACAAACTTTTGATTGCATCGAATGTATTTATGAACCAATTTTTAAAATAATGGTACCGTAAGAAAGAGTACATTCTGACGTATACTGCGATATTTTCAAAATTAAAAACTAATAGTAATACGATATAGATATGACAGTTTTAGTTTTGTATCAGAAATTATGATCTGAAAGTTCCGAAAATTGTATGACCAACTTGTAATTGCATCGATTTTATTTATTAACCAATTTTAAAAATAATTGTACCATAAGAAAGAGTGTAATGTAATGTATTCAGTGAAGTTCTCAAATTTTAAAAATAACGGTTTTTTCTGTAGATATAACGGTTGTAACAGAAAGAAGCGAAAATATCCAAAGATTCCGAATTTTGTATGACCTACTTTTGATCGCATCCAATTTAATTATTAACCGATTTCAAAAATAATAGTACCGTAAGAAAGAGTATATTCTGAGGTATACTGCGATATTTTAAAAATTAAAAACTAATAGTAATTAGATATAGATACGGCAATTTTAAAAAAAAGTAACAAAAATGTCCCGATTTTTCCTGAATTTCAAAAAAATATTATCAAGAACCAAATTTAAATTTAAAAAAAAACTCGACGAGCTGCAAAAATTTACGTTGAGAGGTACTCTTAAAAAAAAACTCACGACTGAAGACTGAAAATTTGAATGTGTTTTGCTCACTCGCGGAAGAAATTTCACTTCTTCAACTTTAACAATTAATAAAACCTAAACTAATAGCTGCATCGGAAAAAAATCTTTATAATTGTCCAGGGAATACGATGAAGAACAAACCATGTTAATTTTGTTTTTTTCCGATCAGTACTTTCTTGGGAAACCGTCTAAGAATCGAGCTAAACAACACAGTTTTCAATCCTGCGGCGGCGGTAACATTTTTTTAATATAGAGAGATAAAATTATACTAGTCAAAGAAGCTTAAATATTAGTGTACTGTGAGGTTGTCAAAGTTAGAAAAATTGTTCTAATCAGCAACTAGCCACTGCGTAGTCAGCACAGCGTTGCCTATGACAGTTCTTTTTGTGGGGTCAGGTGTGACCACTGCTCGCTAACACCTGGTGATTGGTACGAATTCCCATTTGGTTTGCGAAGCCACGGGCAACACTATGATGGCCTCGTCATTGTCAAATGCAACCAAATTCGATAACAGCCATCATGGAGTTGCCCTTGGTGTTGCTTCCCAAACCAAATTATGAATAGTACAGGCATAAGAATGCAAAATTTCAAAAAAGAGGAAAACCAAAATGTGAAATTAAATACACTTGAGTCGGGTCTGTGTGCACAGGATTTCACAACAGTAAAAATTAACATTAGCCCGGATCTATTATAATTGATGCATGAATTTATAAGTAATTAATGGTAGACCATAAATTGGGAAAAGCGGTGAATTATGAGCACATGCTAAATATCGGCCATACTAAATAACAACATCTCAAGATAGATGTCTCAAAATAAAAAAATTTACAGCTGTTGCAGGATTGAAAACTCACATTTTCGCTTGATTCTTAGATGGTTTCCCAAGCAAGTACAGGTAAGAAAATTACGAAACTAACATGGTTTGTTCAAAATTGTACAGGGAACAAGATGCAAAAGATTTGTTTCCGATGCGACTATTAGTTTAGGGTGCATTAACATTAAGCGTTAAAGTCGAAAAAGCAAAATTTTTAACGTGAGTGAACAAAAGACGTACAAATTTTCAGTCTTCAGCCGTGATTTTTTTAAGAGTACCTCTAATGTGTAAATTTTTGTAGAATACAGAGATTTTTTTTTTAATTTCAATTTGGTTTGATATTTTTTTAATTTGTGAAAAATTGGGACAGTTTTGTGACTTTAAAAAAAACCTGTCATGTCTATATCTTATTACTATTAGTTTTTAAATTTGAAAACATTGCAGGAAACCGCAGAATGTACTTTCTGACAGTACAATTATTTTTTTAATTGGTTCATACATAAATTCGATGCGATGAAAAGTATAAATTTTGCAATAGTGTACAAATTGTTCCTCCTACACGCTCGAGGAACAATTTGTACACTATGGAGTTGGTGAGCAGTGGGCAGACCCCCTAGTAGACCTGGGCGATGTTCAAACTTTTACATCGCGATACATCGACATTTTAGCATCACAATATCATGATGTTAACCATGCATTTTATATATAGAAAAAGCAAAACCTTGTTCCTATATCAACATATATATAATTATTATTAAGTTCTTTTTTCTCTTGGCTATTAAAAATCATGGTAGGAAAAAAAAACAAGTAAAAATCTGCGTTGTACATTTAAGAAGCACGCATGATTTAAAACAAGACTTTGCATATACTATACATCTGTTAAGGTGCATCAAACACCCCATCTTTTTAAAAATTTCATGGAAATGGTCTGACCTTGTGTTATTTTTGTTCGAAACACATACGAAAAAAAAAATTTAACGTAACAGTTTTGAAAAATTGAATAACATCTATGTGGTCCACCGGTCCCAGGAATGTACAATAAAAATGGAAATTCTGATAAACAAAGCATCATGAGTAAAACAAATTTTTGTTCAACATATATTCTAATGAAATATTGCAATTAAATTGATTTGTGATATAATAAAATAATATATTATCCTATGCTGTTAATTTTCTTAATTTCAATTTAATTCATACAAGTACAACTCAATTTAAGATTCAGTCAATTTTGGTCGTTTTCACAGATTTCTCCGTTTTTGTCGATCTTGTTCGACAACCTGCAGAACATTTTGGTAATGATCTTCACATTTTGCTGATTGTATGAAATCCGTACTTATACTAGCTTGATTCCTCTTTCAGCAGTCATTGACAACATTCAATGCTTGTAACTTTGTGAATGATGTGGTATAGGATGCAGAACCTAACCATTCTGAAACATCTTCTATTTAAAAATTTGAGTCTAGTTCAGGCAGATAAAATAAAAACCAATAATCTGCTCCAAGTAAATCAGAAAGAGTTGTATTTAGAGTGAGATTTTTTGGAAATTTGGGTTTTCCAAAATCCATGCCATATCTATCTTGCAATTTAAAAGCAGTATCAGTGGAATTTGTTTTTGTAGCTAGCATAGCATAGCATTAGTGATAGCTTGTTGCTCCAAAGGGCAAGTAGCACCACCTCTTCTGTAAGATACCAGTAGTGGTTTTCAAAGGCACTGATTACACATTTAGATATAATGGGATGGACAGTCTTGTAAACTAAGAGAATGAAGCATTTGTAGGTCGTTCCAAGAGGCATTTATGGCAGAATCGCAGGTTATCCACCAGGTGCACTAATCTTTGCACAAACTGAGTGACAAAGTAAGCAAAGTCACACAGTTTGGCAACCTGTTGTTTTACAGTTATGCTGGAATTGTAGATGTCTCTCCTCCTAGTTATGTAATTAATGCTTTTGTATATGTTGCTTGTTGTGCTGGACTCATGTTTAAATATGTTGCTAGTGAAACAAGATTAGCTTTCATCATAATGTCTGAGCGACAACATCGTGACACCCGTGAGGTCAGGGAAAATCGCGATGTCACGATGACCACGAGATCTGCGCTAGCTAAAGGATGTCTGATCAAGATCCAAAAAAAATCGCGATATCACGATGACCACGAGATTTGCACTAGCTAAGGGATCACTGAGTAAGATCGGAAAAAATCTAGATGTCATGATGCATCGATGCTATAAACCGATGTGGTTGTCGTACTCACACCGGTTTTTCACGATGTATCAATACATCACCCAGGTCTACCCATTAGTACATAAAAGCGTCACTAGGACATCCGGTTCTTCAAAGCTTGAAATACACTCATTGCCATAAAAATTTGCACACCAAGAAAAAGTCATCAAAATGAAACGAAATTTTACATATGTAAGAACTACTTTGATATAAGTAAAAGATTAGAAAATCAAAGAAAAAGGATAATTTATTGCAGAAAAAAGTACAAATGAATGAAAGTTTTAGTACTCTGTTGGACCCCCTCTAGCACGAATGCACGATGCGATACGAGCGGGCATTGAGGCATACAAGTTCCGTATGACGTCCTGAAACATCTCGTTCCACAGTAGTTGTAAAAGCACCTCTAGTTCGAACAAACTGGTAGGGTGTCCAACTTGCCATCCCAAATGATTCTAGATATGCTCGATTGGTGACAAATCTGGGGATTGAGCAGGCCAGGGAAGGGTGGTAATGTGGTGAAGGCAGTCTTGTGACATCCTTACTGTGTGTGGCCGAGCATTGTCTTGTTGAAAAATGGCTCCTGGGAGCCCTACCATGAGTGGCATCACATGTGGCTGAAGGATGTCATGGACGTACCGCTGGGCTGTCATTGTGCCATGGATCACTATTAGGGGTGACCGTGTATCATAAGCAATGGCACCCCATACCATAAGATCAGCTGTAGGAGCGGTGTGTAGCTGTAAAGCAAAGGCAGAATTAAGGAGTTCACCACGGGGCCTCCACACACGAATATGATTGTCATCACTGCTAAAATTGAATCAGATTTGTCGCTGAAGACGACCTGGTTCCATTCCGTTGCAGTCCAATCCCGTCGTGCGCGACATCACTCCAAACGGAGGCGTCGGTGTCATTGGCAGCACACGTAATGGGCGCTGCGATACCAGATGTCCTTCAACCAGGCGCCTTGCGATGGTTCGAGAAGACACAGGGACCCGTAGTGAAGGTGCTCCCTGCGTCTGCATAGGGGCCAATGAGGCAGTTGGCTCTACGCGTACATTTCGTATGATGTGACGGTCTTCTCAATGACTGGTCTGTCGAGGACGTCCTGAGACTGGTCGCTGTGTCGTGTATGACGTCTCTTCTGTCGACTGGTCCCAACACCTCCTCACAGTAAAATCAGAACGTCCTACTTGACGAGCTATTCACTGAGTTGACCACCCAGCTTCCATCATCCCGATGATTCTTCCCCTCTCAAACTTTGACAGCTGCTCAAATTGTCTTCGATGGCAGCGTAACAGCATGTCTACCTCAGCGTTTCCTTTGCAAAAGATTAAGTATGCTCAAACAAGCTCAGCTTACCTGTTTTATAATCCAAGGAGAATGAAGTTCAACATCCTCTAGTGGCACTATGCAATGCGCAATCCAGCTGCATTTCTAATCATTTGCATATCTTGTAATCATTTGCATAACATGTACCTTCATGCCAAGTTTCGATACAATCCCACAATTATTTCTTGGTGCACAAATTTTTATGGCAATTAGTGTATACTCTCATTGGCTAGAAACACCGATGACTTCATATTCTTAAAATCAGAGAAAATCATGTTAGAAAGAAGAGGAAAATTACTGAAAAGCGGAAAAACATGAAATAAAAACTTAAAAAAACGGAAAGATTCTCATGCCTGGAATAGTATGAACTATGGTCTGCTTCACAAACCAATAACACGGGCACACCCAACAGAGTATGACGTTGATGGCATCGTCATTGTCAAATGCAGCCAAATTCCAATTGCGAAGACATCAAATCGGCGTGACGTCACAAACTCTTGCGAAAATATAAATATTTAATTGAAAAATAATTTATTAAAAGAAAATCAAACGTATGAAGTATATATCTGGTGTAAAATTTTCCGTAGATTTCAAATCCAGTGAAATTTTTTAATCCATCTTTATTGATCCAGATTTTATATAAAAGAACTATACAATGCAAGTCAAAATGTTTTTTTTGAGCGCAGGAAATGAAATCTGTGATTTTTTTAATCCCAAATCAAATGACGGTCATTCTTGGCAGCAGTGTTCGTATTGGAAAAAATATAAAAAGTTTCAATTTAAAAATTATTTATTAAAAGAAAAACATATTTTTAGGTATGGATCTAATGTGCAATTTTCAACAGATTTCAAATTCGTTGAAATTTTTACTTTGTTTTCAATGATCTAGGAGATAGAAAAAAAGAACACCTTAACTAAAGTTAAAACTTTTTATTTATTTTGTTCTTCGTCTGAAAGCGTTCCTCCACAAAATAAAACGAAAGCACAGAAAAATACATTTAGAATCTGTAATATCTTTTTGTGTTTAAATGCCATTAAATTAATTTTAAAATGTCCCAGATTGAATTTTAAAATTCAGGCTTTGCCTAAAAATGGCAAAAAATCCGTACTACCTGTGTGCCCAAGTCCCATTATTTTAAGTGCCATAGATTCAGCACATTCCACACAGACAGACAAACACTTCATTTTATAATAGTACAGATGCTAATCACTGCCATTTGGCATTGGATAGGCAAAAGGAACAAACTGTGCAACGACTGCTAACTAGGATTTTAGTGAACAATCTTACTAAAACAGGAATAAAATGAGTTTGCCAATTGAAAGATCAACACAATATGCTAACATTTAGACACAATATTAAAATGTTACTTTGAAGTAACTTAATTTGATTTTGCTCACCTTAACTGGTTGTGACCTAAAGGATTGTTGTTCAGCTTCAGGGTTTGCAAATTCACAAGCCTACGCATTTGTGGAGGTAAAGATTCTAAAGTGATAAACAGTGCATATATATATTTAAGTGGAAAGAGTACAAAAAAATCAACGAGAGAATTACCTTATACTGGTTAATACATTTGTGATTGGTCAGACTAATGTAATAAAATCAAAAGTTTGTTAATCAACAGTAAGCATTCAAATTCAGAATTTCTTTTTCAGCATGACAGCTATTTTAAGTCCACGTATAATTTTGTAAAAGATAAATTTAGATAATGTCTAAGCAATGTGCCTCTTCCAAAACATAAAACATACAGATTTAAATTTTCGTACTTCATTTCAATAAATTTGAGTCCCTGTTAATGTTGCAGGTTTTCAAAAAATACTATCACTCTTGGGAAACTTTTAAGTACAAGAATTAAACCTGAAATTTGAAGTCAATATTTTACGAAAATAAAATGAGAATAAAGAGCAATGTGTAACTTATTACATTCGAACATTTATTAGTGTCCTATTCAACAGGCTTGGACATGCAGAAAAAATTGCTTGCTAAATAAGGTACATGCATAATTAAAAAAGATCAAGTTAAAATCTGTTGAATTATTGAATAGCTGAGAAAAATATCACATTTTCTCTGGTTTTCCATATTTCAGTATTTTATTTTAATCTAAAAGTTTATCAATCCATTAAAAAAATTTCTGTGGCATAAACAATCATATTCTTATGGAAATATTGTAAAATAAGTTTAAAGTTAACTAAAAGGGAAAATATTATTGATGTCATTTAAATACAGTACAAAGTCCCAAATCCTGATGTTTGAAATCCGGAATTGTCCAAAATCTGGACGTTTAGCAAACCTACGTTTTTTTTGTTTTGTTTCTCACACTTTTTTCTATTTTTCTGACAATTTTTAAAGAACAAGGAGTTAAACATGGACCTAATTGATGAAATAATGCAAAGTAACAGACATGTTCAGAGAAAATACCACACAAAAAATTAGAAGATTTGCAAGTAAAATTTGTTGCATTGTATAAAAAGCTTTTTCCCTTTTTAAAAAATTATTCCTGTTCATATATCTGCTATTTTACTATTGCAGGCGCAAAATTCGCGCAGGGTGGGTGGTGTTAAATTAAGGTTTTTTTTGACAAAAAATGCAAATATTCGGAATGGCAGAGGTCCAGAGAATTCTGGATTTTGTACTGCATTATAACTATTTTGCACAATTTATTCAGATATCAAAACAACACTAGTATTGTATTAGGGTATCAGGAGTTGTCAATTACTGTATGAATGTGATGATGTAGGAAATAATCATACCAAGTTTGTTGTCGCTTAAATCCAGATGAAGCAAGTCTGTGAGATTAACAAATAATTGATTCGGAACATTTTCAATTCTGCAGGGGAAAATATAAAATATAATAAAGATTAAACACATTGTAAACATAAGTATTATTTATTTTTAGTCGTGTGATCATTAGAAAAATTAATTAGATTGAACTAGGCACAAATAAAGTGTTTGCACATGAATTTCACATAGTTGTTTTAGATCCTATACTTAAACATAACAAAAAATATTACTATTTATTTAATAACATTTTCAAAGTAGTAAGCATGTCTTATGAAAATTTTTATAAAAACATTTAAGTAAAAGAAATATTTCTTATAAAAAAGAGATAAATAGAATTGAAATTACTATTATTTTTCTTATGATTAATTTATTCACATTTATTTAAAAGTTAGAATAGAAAGTAAGAGTTTCAAACAACTTAAAATGTAAAAGTTTAATTTTGACAAGACTATAACCTATGAAAAGTGAATCAAACATGTGTTAAAGGGAAAATCAATAATAGACATAGTAAATATTAGAAAATGAAGAGTTTACAAACTAAGTAATTTTCTATTTGAGTATGTTGTAATACTCTAATGTTAATTATTCAAAGAATTGCACTCACGAATTGAAGCTTAAATTGAGGACAAGAAGGCCTTTTGAATGTTCTAAATCACGAGGCACTTCCCTTAAGCAATTGTGACTGAAATCCTAAAATAGAAACATATTTAAAGATGGTAGACAATTTCTACAAAATGTAACTATGTATGATTGAAATTTTAACTTACCACTACAGCTAAATCTTCCAGATCAAATACATCAGGAGGAATTCCAGAGTTCTTCAATTTATTATAACGGCAATTTACATATCGAAGGCAAGGTAAAGCTGATACTTCCCCATGAATTGTTACTAAGTTGTTGCGCACCAAAGATAATGCTTCCTTCAGAAAATTAAAAGACAAATAATCTTATATTAACATATAAACAAAACAAAAGGTTAATTTTAATTAGACCTTTAAATTTTTGAATAATTGTAGATCATCTAAAGCAGGTATGCTTTGGAAAGTTGCGGGCAAAACTTTAGGATATTAATGAAGTCGCGGGCTGTAGATAATAGGTTTATTTTATTTTATATATTTATTAAGTAGAATGGTAAAGTCACATGAACAGAATAATATTGTATTGATTAAGTATTTACTTACAATCACCCGAAATTAATGAGAAGTTTAAGCTTGAACTTGAGAAACAAGGTAATATATGTTGGGATCAATCCCACTAATGCACAGGTGTAGAGTGTTTTCCAAATTTTCATCTGTAGGCCTGGTTGGATACTTCGATTTATTAGTTTTCATCATGGAAAAGAACTATCCGAGTACTGTTGATATGTATCAGTGTTTTTATAACAATCACATCCGTAAGTAAGAAATGGAATCAAGAAGAGCGAGGCCATTTCTCGGATACAATTAATAATGAAATTTATAATTATTATTCCTGATTATCCGTGGAAATGAGTGGCGTGATGTGTCGATGATGACTTGTCTGGCAACTTTGAACTCGTCTTGATTTTGTTCAAGAAAGCAGGCTCAGCCAGCTCATATATACAATACTAATTTTATTAGTAATAATAATTATATAAGGTAGTATTGGAAATACCAA
Source organism: Metellina segmentata (assembly GCA_947359465.1). Lineage (NCBI taxonomy): Eukaryota > Metazoa > Arthropoda > Arachnida > Araneae > Tetragnathidae > Metellina > Metellina segmentata. The sequence continues at coordinate 95,806,148 of OX375873.1, read as the reverse complement.
CTTTTACGTTTTTATATTCAGGTGTGCCGCAAATAATTGAAGATATTTTTAGTGTGCCGTCAACTAAAAAAGGTATGAGAAACACTGACCATACATTTTTATATTCAGGTGTGTCGCAAATAATTCAAGATATTTTTAGTGTGCCGTCAACTAAAAAAGGTTTGAGAAACACTGACCCACGTAGTTCAGGCTTTTGTTCCTCCCACCACTCTCTTGTTGGCGAGAACCGAGAATATTTACTTTTTGTCGAGCACAATTTTAAAATGTTCGGCAGGCCGGATCAAAAGCCTGGGTGGGCCCCATCCGGCCGGGGGTTGCCCATATATGATCTAAAGCATTGTTAAATGATCATGTTAGGGGATCAATATCTAAATATGTAAACCGTGAAAGATATTTTTGACATGAACTAAAATACACAAAAGAACTACTTCTGCTGTTTGTGTAAATTACAGGTTAAGGGGATTTGAAGCCAGAGATTCTTGAGCTAACATTTGAATTTGGGATCATGTCAGTTCCTCTTGTATACAAAACCATGTCCTTTGAATGGTAGACAGAAATAATTTGAGCAATGGTGAGAATGTCCTGAAGTGGTTGCATAGGGTTGTCCTAACCTAATACTGAAAATTCTAAGAATTTATATTATAAGAAACGGGATGTTGTTAGTAGCTGACATTTACATTTTCCCTCAATGGAAAAACCAGTTTCAGTAACCTTTGATCTTTTACAATCTGTAATGGTAATGTTAATTTTTAATTAATGTTGCACCAGAGCAACACAACCTTTGACCATCGGAGTTCAGGTGGAAGTATGGGAAGAACAAAATGGTAGGAAGTATACCACACCTTTTCATGTCCTAATTTTAACTTAAATAAAGTGAAATTCTAAGAATCTACAAATGATGTGTTGGTGTCACTCATGTAACATTTAAAATCACTTCCAAAGTCCCCTCAGATTTTTATAGATCTTTATATATATTTAAAATATACTTTATATTGATGCATATTAAATTTTAATGCATTAGATAAGTATATAGATACCACATACAAGTTTTTGAAGATTGCTTAATTCATCAGGAATCCAATCAATGTTTGTCTTGTTTAATTTAAGCCATCTCAAACCTGTCATCTCAGACACAGCTTTTGGGAAATAATCCTCCTGGAAACAGAAAAATATTCTAATAAATGAAATAAATACAAAAGGGAGATGGTCTGAATTGAAGTATAATACCTTACCAAACATTATAGGTCTGTACAAAAATTTATTTATATATATATATATATATATATATATATATATATATATATATATATATATATATATATATATATACATACACTTCTTTGTATAACTCAATGCCACAAGGTCCAATATTAAATATGATTTAGAATTCATTTTGCTGAATAGATAGATCTTGCAGACCTTGAACAAAATTTGTGTCGCTCTTTACAGTAACAGTGCACTGCATTATTTTATAGATTACTCTTTCAATACTTTAGATTACCTTCTTTCATAACTACCAACCAATTCTTTTGATGGTGTTTCAAGCAATATGCTATGGAGGGTGAACTCTGAAAGTCACCACAGGATCAAAACATTCATATGGGATTCCATACACAAGGTATCTCAGAAGTGCTACGTTTAGGCTCAGAAAACGATTATAGCATTAGCACTTGTTTCAGGGATCTTCTACATACTTATACCGATGTTGCATTCAACTTCAATAAAAATAATTTAGCAATTTCATCATAAATGGGATCTTTGTAGCTTAGTGTATTGATCACTACTCTGGCAACTTATGCATTGCAGCACATGGAGTCGATTTTACCCTCGCAATTGCGACTATTGGCTTCATAATTTCTTTTCGGTGTCATGAAATAACTTCCAATGAGTCTGTTTTCTAAAGTTATCCTAAGTATTTGACACACTCGTAAGTAGGTCTCGAAATCCAGCACAAAATCGGAATACATGCAACCATTGATTGAAAACTAAAGAATAAAAAAAAACGAAGGGCAATATTTTAAAATTCAGCAAACAAAAAATATTTCACACCTGAAAATCATTTCCAGTAAAATCAATCCCTCTAACGAACGGCAAAACACCAGTGACAGCCATATTTGTATCTATTTCAAAATGTAAATAAAAATAAAGACAACTACGGTTACAGTCCAGAGGTTTCCGGGAAAATCACTTTAATCATTAACAAATTAAAGACTATTGCGGACGGGTGGCATTTCAGGAACAGGTGACGCTGCTATCGTTGCCACCAGATTCTTGGTTGCCCTTCTGGCGATGAATGGCTTGGCGCGGTTTCTCCACTAAAAGGCGATTTATGATTCAAAAAGGTTAACCTAACGCTGGAATATTCTTGAACAAGTTGTTAAAATGAGTGTCTGAATCGATTTCTGAAAGACTCGATTCTGTCGTCGTATCAATATCAACAAAGTGCATGTGGTCCGGATAAAGGTCTTGGGAAAAGTTGGGTATATTTCCCAACGCCTTGGAAAAAGGGGTTATTTCTGGGTATAAGCATTTAATGTGGGACGCTCGAAAATGTTTTCAGAAATGTATCGAAACTTTTGCAAGACTTTTTTGGTTTTATTGTTTTTTATTTTTAAAGAAGTAAACTTTTCTGTTTGTTAAACCTTTCATTTTTTTATGCCGATACCCAGTGAAATGGATGCTGCAAATTGGTTGGTTCTTTACTTTCAGAAATGAAACTATTACCAGTGTGAATTTATATATATATATATATATATATATAATTATTTTTTATTTATTCATTAAAAAATTTTTTTTTAATTTTTTATTGCAAATTTCTGTTTGGTTTTTTAAATTATATTGCTTACCTTTGTTAGCTGCAGTTCCAGCTTATTTACATGGTTAGTTTTGACTTTCGTGTTGTGGATCATTGCACCCCGGCAGTTTGTTTTACTTAGGTTTTTATAAGTTTTTTTTTTAGAAAAAAATCATTTTGTTTTTAAAGACATAGGAGTTCTGCCAATTTTTTAAACACTTAATATGTCTGAAATGCTAATTATGGATAGGTAGTTGAATAACGTCGAACAGGATCCACACAACGGGCTATTGGCGACCAAAGGGATAGATCCGAGGACAACACCTCGTAATTTTGAACCACGGTTAGATGATGATGATATTAACACCATCTTATTTTCGAAACTTCCATACCATGCCAAAGTGAGGACATTGTTATTAACCACGACAAAAGGTGAACCATGATTCAAAAACCTGAATACATTTTTAGACAGATGCTTTCATTATTTCTTTTGCATCCAAACGTTGTTCGTGTAGATTTCAAATGTTTGCAAAATAGAATAATTAAATGTGGAACAGGTCTGTATGAGGGGGAAAATGTTTCAGATGGGACGGTTTCCTAGATATTTTCAGAAATCAAAGAATAGTTACACAAGTTTTTATAGATTTCTTTGACAAAATACTCGTATTAAAAATAATGTTTGCAATATTTTTGTTACGTCATTTCCCTTCTGCATGATACCCGAATTATCTTGAAATAGATGTCGCCTGATTTTTAACGTTTCCCCCTTCGTAATAATTAGAAATAGAATAAAATAGTCACTTAAAGTGCAAAAGGTCGTTTGTCAAAAATTCTATTTCTCCTTTTATTATTGCTATATGTGGCATTTTGTAGTTTCCATCTGGTGGCAAAATCTCATGACATCAGCTGATCCATTAAAAGTTACAACCAAATTAATGTAACAAAATAGAATAAAATCACAAGGGAAAGGATTAGTTTTTACTCTCCTGAAAAATGTAGCTTTTAGACATACTGTTGGATTTATACTCTACCCTGATTATTATCTTTGTTTTGATATATTTGTTAAGTTGCGAATGGCAACAGTCTAGTTTTTGTGATATACGCAGAGAATGGCTTTTGAGTTGATTTTAGAATTTTGCTAGAGAAAATTGTATATTATTTACGCCATAAATGCTGCTGAGTGTTATTTTGTGATTTAAAGCAGAGTGTACGTATGAGAATTGTAAGTAAACTGTTTGAGTACTTGTGATATAAGACGTTTTTATGGAACAGTTTACTACACTCTGGATTACTTCTGATTCCGATATCCAAAACGGAACATCTGGCGTCCGCGACAGGACTCGACTGCTGATTAATGAGTGAGTTTTTGTTTGTTTATCCTACTTTCTGAATTGTTTATACTATTTTCGGAATTGTTATGGAAGCAGCAAAGAAAAATAGAACTCAGCAGAGGAGACTGTTTAGTAAAGCATGTAATGAGTTTGATGCTGAAGAAGCAAACTTAGAAATTTCCGATAAAGTAATTAAACTGAGAGTTATTGAGGAAAAAGCTACGCTAATGGTAAATTCTGAAGAAATTGTTAAGCAGTTTCTTTTTTCTGAAGACGTTGAAGATGATGTAATAGAGAAAGAGATCGATGAATCAGAAAGTTATATAGACCGTTGGCGGTTTTTGCAGTTTAAGTTGAAACAACTTTCGCTTTCTGAAAGAGAAGACGTTGTTTCGAATTGTAGCGTTTCTCAGCAAAAAACATTATTACGTTACCCTAAAATACAGTTGCCTACATTTAATGGAGATTTAAGGAACTGGCTTAGATTTTGGGGTCAATTTGAGAAAGTCGATAAAGACCTTAATTTAGATTCGCATGATAAGTTTGCATACCTATCCCAATGTATGGAGAAGGGAAGTGTTGCCGAAGATTTAATTAAAAGTTTTCCACCCGGGGGAAACAGTTACGATAAAGCTATCGAACAATTAAAATTACGTTTTGGTAGAGAAGAATTACTTATACAAGTGTATGTTAGGGATCTTCTATCATTAGTTCTTCAAAAGCAGAATATGAGAAAATCTTTGAGAAATCTTTATGATTTATTAGAAACAAAGCTCCGTGCGCTTGAGATATTAGGAGTAACTAGAGATAAATATGCGGCTATGCTTTTCCCACTTGTTGAGTCTGCTTTACCTGAGGAAACGCTTCTAGCGTGGGAACGATATAGATCTACAAGTCGTAGATCACATGATGAGGAAGATCAAAATACTACAAAAATTACAACAAAGACTGATCTCGATTCAATTCTTGATTTTCTTCAAGATGAAGTACAGGCAGAGGAGCGTATAATTTTAGCCTCACAAAATTTTGGAGTTGAAACCAAACATAATTTTAAATTGTTCAAGGAGAAGAGGGCTGGAATCAATAAGCACAAATATGGGGACACTCGTCAAATAGCTAGTGCGGCTGATCTTTTAACCTCTTCAAAGGAACAGAGACAGTGCATATTTTGCCACAGTTTACATAATTCCACTGACTGTTTGAAGGTACGAAAAATGGCGATGAAAGATAGAGAGAATCTCGTAGAGAAATCAAGGTGCTGTTTTCTGTGCTTAAAACCGGGTCATCAAGTTCGTAAATGCTACTCAAGGGTAACTTGTTTGGGTTGTGGAAAAAGACATCATATTTTACTCTGTCATAACATAAAGCAACAAGCATTCTCACCTACCGGAAACGAAACTGCAGAGTTAGATAATGTTCCTAATGAGGATCAAGCACTTGCGAATGTCTCCAAAAGCCCTAGTGTTATGTTACTAACATTAACGGTTTTAATCAGAGGTGATGGGAGAAAACGGAAGGCAAGAGCCATCATAGACTCTGCTTCGCAGCGCTCTTACATTTTAAAAAATACTGCGAAAGAGATGAAATATAAAAGGGAAAGCTGGGAATATCTTCAACATTCTCTGTTCGGTGGAGAAAATACAGGAGTGTGTAAGCATGATGTGTTTACTTTATATTTGACAAGTTGCGATGGGTCTTATAACTGTCATTTCCAAGTATTGAGTCAACCTGTTATCTGTGAAAGCGTTCCACCGACAATGCCTGCGATTCATTTAAAAGAGCTTACTGACTGTAGTATTCATGTGAACGATGATTATAAAGGTCCTATTGAAATTTTAATAGGAGCCGATGTAGCTGGAAAAATCATTACCGGGGGTTACAAATCCTTACCTTGTGGTTTAACAGCAATGGAAACACGTTTAGGGTGGACTATTATGGGACGTACGCACCAGATTTCTTCAGAGGAAAATGAAATCTCTGTAGCTAATTCTATGCTTTCTACAACTAAGACAATAACAGAATTGTGGACTCTTGACACACTTGGCATTACCGATCCATCTGAGAAGAAAACTAAAGAAGACCTTCAGGAATCAGCCAGAGAGCATTTTCTTAACACAGTTCAGGTCAACAAAGACAATCGTTTTGTGGTACATTTACCTTGGCTTGACGATCACCTTCCCCTGCCTGATAATTTTAATTTGGCTTTAAAGAGACTGGAAGGTACTGTGCGAAAGTTAAAAGAAGAACATTTGTATGACGATTATAATCAAATATTTGAAGAATGGACAAGAGAAGGAATAATTGAAGAAGTTCCTAAGCATGAGATTCAATTGCCGTCTCATTATTTACCACACAGACATGTCGTGAAAGAAAATAGCACAACCAGAATCAGACCTGTGTTTGATGCTTCAGCGAAGCTGAGAGCTTCCCCAAGCTTGAATGACTGCCTGGAGAAAGGAATAAACCTTGTGGAGTTAATCCCCACTATATTAACACGTTTTCGGATGAACAAGTTTGGAGTTACGGCGGACATCCGTAAAGCATTTTTACAAATTTGCCTACAAGAAAACGATAAAGACTATTTAAGATTTCTTTGGTATAATGAAAACAATGAACTGAAATATTTTAGACACTGTCGGGTCGTCTTTGGAATTTCTAGTAGCCCTTTCTTACTTAATTCTGTGATTCAATATCATCTAGAAACGATTTTGGAGGAAGCACAACTTGGAAACTCAAAATATCCTGTGAATATCGTTCAGAAATTTAAAAACAGTTTTTACGTGGACAATTGTTTAACTAGTGTAAAAACTGAGACAGAATTGCATGAGTTCATTCAAGTAGCTACAGGTATTATGTCAGAAAGGAAGTTTGACCTTAGAGGGTGGGAGCACAATTGTTCCCAGTTCTCAACAGAAGAGGTTTCTTGTGTTAAAAATAAAATTATCCCGGTATTAGGCCTGCAATGGGTTTTAAACTCAGATACTCTTTCTGTAAATTTAAAGGAAGTTTGCGAAGATAATGGACCTGTTACTAAACGAAAAATACTGTCGGAAGTTCACAAAATTTTTGACCCTATTGGGTTTACCTGTCCAGTGACTTTGTACCCGAAACTAATGTTACAAGAACTGTGGAAAATGAAAACAACTTGGGATTCGGAGTTACCACCAGCAATATCTAAAAAATTCGAGAAGTGGAGAAAACAGTTGAATCTACTTAAGGAAATTGCTATCCCTAGATGTTTAATAAAAGACTCTGATGATACCTGCAGTTTAAGTTTACACGTTTTTTGTGACGCGAGCAAAATAGCTTATGCTACCTGTATATTTTTAAGGAATGAAAGTAAAAACTTAACTTCATGTGAACTAGTTCAAGCACGGTGCAAGGTAGCTCCGCTGAAGTCTACTACAATTCCTCGGTTGGAGTTGTTAGCGTGCACTATTGGTACCCGACTGTGGCAAAGAGTTATAGCAGATTTGAACTTGGGAAATATTCCAACCTTCTTTTGGACTGACTCCAGTAACGCCTTGTATTGGATAAAAGGCAGCGAAAACTGGACACCATTTGTATATAACAGAGTACGAGAAATTAGATTAGTGAGTAAACCGGAAAATTGGTATTATGTACCTGGATCGATGAATCCGGCAGATCTACCCTCCAGAGGTTGTTCCGTTCGACAATTGTTGGAGACAGAGTGGTGGCAAGGACCTACTTGGCTCTATTACCCATCTGCTGAATGGCCTAGATCTGAATTCTCCGTAAATAAAGAAGAAGTGTTGAAAGAAAAGAGGAAGGAAATAGTATCATCTATGGTGAACCTTCAAAATATCGACAATTCCTTCATCTATAAGTTTTCGAGCTATAGCAAAACTATAAGAATTATTGCCTGGCTACTTCGATTCATTAATAATAGTCGTATTCCGAGAAATACTAGAAAATATGGTAGCCTTGATTCCGAAGAAATTTCTGTAGCTGAGTATGGAGTTATCAGAATAATACAGAAAGAAAGCTTCGTTAATGAACAAGATGATAAGTTGAAAACTGTGGGAGCCTTCAAAGATAAAGACGATATCATCCGATTGAAAACAAAACTTTTATATCGACCAGATAGTAAAGATTTTAGAATGCCTGCAATTTTACCATCTAAACACGAAGTTGTAAATCGTATAGTGATGCACTATCATGTAAAAAATGCTCATGCTGGGACTCAAATACTGCTTAACATTTTAAGAGAGCGATTCTGGATTGTGCATGGTAGAAAGACAGTGAGATCCATCTTATCCAAATGTATTGTTTGTAAGAGACTTTCTGCAAAGAAGCTTGATGCTCTCACTGCATCTCTTCCAGAAGACCGTGTACGAGAGGCTGCTGTGTTTGAGATCTGCGGTGTTGACCTGGCGGGACCACTGTTTCTCAGAGATAATAAGAAAACTTGGGTTTGTCTATTCACATGCGCTGTATATAGAGCAGTACACATTGAATTAGTGGATTCTTTATCTACGCAATCCTTTTTAATGGCTTTGCGCAGGTTTATAGCCCGTAGAGGACGAGGCAGCACTATCTATTGTGATAATGGCTCCAATTTTGTGGGTGCTTCAAATTTGCTAAGTGCGGTGGATTGGAACCTTATTGTGAGTGACACTGCTCTTCATCCTATTAAGTGGAAATTCAACCCACCGACTGCCTCTTGGTGGGGTGGATGGTGGGAGAGACTGATCGGTATTCTTAAAAGATTATTGAGAAGAGTACTGGGCCGATCTACTTTAACCTATGAACAGATGACGACGGTGTTATGTGATTGCGAATCCATAATCAATTCTCGACCGTTGACATACGTCGCGGATAATGACGCAGAGCTGGTTCCTTTGACTCCTTCGATGTTCCTACAAGACATCAAAGAGAGTGGTGTTCCTGACTGTGATAGAATTGATCATCAGAGTATTAACAAACGTGTTAAGTATCGACACAATTTGCAAAAAGCCTTAAGAAATAGATTTCGATCGGAATACTTGGGAGCTCTGCTTCAGAGACCAGAACGTAAAAGGGCTGCCGAAGTAGCTGTTGGTGACGTCGTCTTGATTGGAAGCGACAACACGAAACGTATCAGTTGGCCCCTTGGGAAAATAGTGGAGGTAATCCCAGGGAAAGATGGAGTTACAAGGCTTGTAAGACTAAAAACTGCAAGGGGTGAGTTGCTTCGACCGATACAACGCCTCTATCCTTTAGAAGTGTCAGCAGCAAAGTCAGTTCTAGTAGGAGAAAAGTTACCAGGTACAAAATCAAGTGAGCAACCAGAAGTCAGTCAATCAGTTGACTGCAATATTGAATCTTCTGAGGAGGCAAGAAAAACTAGAGGTGGCCGTATCATTAAGATGCCTCGTAAGCTGGACTTGTGAACTGTTTATATAATTTTGTTATTGTAATTGTGACTATAATTAGTTATAAGTTAAATTTTAAGATGAAAGTTAACTTAGGTGGGAGAATGTTGGATTTATACTCTACCCTGATTATTATCTTTGTTTTGATATATTTGTTAAGTTGCGAATGGCAACAGTCTAGTTTTTGTGATATACGCAGAGAATGGCTTTTGAGTTGATTTTAGAATTTTGCTAGAGAAAATTGTATATTATTTACGCCATAAATGCTGCTGAGTGTTATTTTGTGATTTAAAGCAGAGTGTACGTATGAGAATTGTAAGTAAACTGTTTGAGTACTTGTGATATAAGACGTTTTTATGGAACAGTTTACTACACTCTGGATTACTTCTGATTCCGATATCCAAAACGGAACACATACTACCTTTTGCACTTTCAGTGAACAAAGGTAGATTATTTCTACAAAAGCAAAATATTTTTTCTCGAAATGAGTAACATGTGATATAAGTCCAAAAACACATAGCAGTATCTATTATTATTTCTAAAGTATCGAGAGTGTAGCCGTTGGTTGTTTTTCTACACATTTATGAAAATAAAGCCAATTTCTTAAGGGATGCATGTAAAATAGTAATTTTAAAGCCTTTTTGTTATTTATATATTCCCTCATAGATCATCCTCGAACTCCAGAAGAACATCATATCCGAGAAAGTTTGTTTTTTGCTTCTAATAGCTTTTATTGAGTGTACTTGACTGTAAAATTCAAGAGCATTACAAAACATTAACTTTTATTGAAATTATTACTTAATGTTTTGCGCCTTAAGATATATGCACTTTACCAGGCCATTATAACATATGCACTTTACCAGGCTGATCAAGGGTATGCTCCCATAAATCCCGGACACATGGCTTACGATTTTCGAAAACACTTCCACTTAAACAATAAATTTCGAAAGTGCTTTAATAATCTGTTATCCGAGTGCAAAGTTGAAAAAACAATTTAAAGTTCACGCACATAAAATTCACACAGAAAAAACAAGAAAAGTGTTTTATTGATGTCCTGAGCGAGAGGAGTTGGTTGAACCACGGGTTTAACTCCTTCTTTGCCGGGTCATCAAGAGGGGTAATCCCGTTTGAAGAGGACAATCGTTTCCAACCCCAAACTGTTTCTGCGTATTTTTGCTTGTCAGGTTTTTTTTTCTTACTTCGGCGATGGCGTGATGTTGGCTTCACATATTAGCTGCTAGGAAAAGTACAAAACAGGGTGTAGTTCAGTGGTTCAGAATGTTATGTGGTTCTGTAGATAATACATTGATCTTTTATTTATTTTTTTTTGCACGTTTTCATCCATGACATGGATGGTAGAGTTATTAATATTGACTAGGTTGTTATGGAATTTTTCTGAAAGATGGAGAATTTGTTTTGGTCTTGCATTTAATTTAATTTCTCTGCAAACGTCATAGTTTATTACCATGGTGATCTATTGATCATTTGAATTGTACATTTTTCTTGCTCTCAGTAACACGCCAAGAATAACATTTTCTAAAACAGAAAATGAACTGGTTTCCTTACTTTGTTTCTCTTACATTAAAGAAGAAAGAACAAGATTGAATTATATATACAATCACATTGTATTATATGTATATTTATTACTGTAGTGATTGTAGTTAATACCTAGAACAAATATTTATTCAAAGAAGACATCTGTCTTACAGGGTCTTCTAAACAAAGGTTAGTTTTATGAGTAAGTAATATATATTTTGGGGTCTTCAAGACCGTTAAGTTTAATGCTTCAACAAACTTTCAAATGGAAAAACAATTCATGAATATGTAATGGTCTTCTGAAATAAACTTTGTGAAACTAAATTAACGTCATATTTTTGTCATCTCGATTGTTGTGGTTGATTTTTGACCAGCTAGCTCCCCGGGGAAGACCCCTTGAGGGTATTCTAAGAGTTTATAAAGTTGTGCAGCTAATAAATAGATTTAATTGAAACAAGTTTTTACATAAGGGAATAAATGCTAAAATTGGAAAAATAACTTTTTTGATTGATTCTTATATAATATTTCAAGCGGAATCGAATGGCAAGGCTACATTGAATTTGTGATTGAAATTTGTTAACGACCATTGTCATAAAGCAAAGGACAAAAATATTTTTTTCATTAGATGAGTGACAGAATCGAAACGTGCTCATTGATTTTTATTCTTGTAAGAAAAAAGCTGTCAGCAAAAGCTGTTTTTTAATAGTCTTTAGTGTTACTTTGTAAGAAATCGGCATGCTTCCTTCACTTGCCCACCGCTTGACGAAGGAAAAAAAAGAAGGGAAAGGAAGTTTCAATGTATACATTGTACTAGAGCTACAAAATGGGCTATTGACGACGGTCCAGGATCAATGCCGTAGGAGAGATCCGAGAATACTACTTCCTAACTTTTAACCACGGTCAGATGACGTACCTGACTTCAAACTTCAACAGCATCGTGAGGACAATTGGGCCACGACGGATTTAACGTGCACCAGTACCCTCTACACGGCGATCTTTGTTTACGAAAAAAGTCTGAACTTCGCCTAGTTTTTTAGCCATATTAAAATATCAGATGTGAAACATGCTAATCTTTTTGTTATTCAAGAACATTTGGCAAATGTAGCAAACTTTGAATTTTGCCTTCTTCTTGCAATTTTCCGCAGCATATTATCTAACTTATATTTTATTCAGAGTGCTTCTGAATTCTTCATTTCATATTTCTTAAGCCCCGTCCACACCGGAGAAGCCTAGCAAAACATGGATGATTGATTCACCACGGAGACAGGTTTGGTTAATCAATCTCTCTGATTTTCCTGGTTCGACAGCTCGGGCACAAATCGTTCCATGTGCTCGCGATCAATCTGGTTGGTTGTGCGTTGAAGTTAAACTGCAAACTTATTGTTTGAAGCAAATTGTTTAAAGGTCCCGTTCTTTACGAAGTCGGCGTATAATCGCGAGTGCAGCGTATATTATCATAGACGATTTATTAAAGAGAAATAGGAAGAAAAGTTCACAAAAAAAGGCGACATTGGGTGACTTTGAATATCTACTTGCTTTGACTGAACCGGAAATAGGAAGTAGGACACTAATTATAGAAGTGCTATATCTGCAAGAGAAAGGTTGGCAATAACTTTACGCTTCTTGGCAACTGGAGATTCCTTCACGAGTTTGATGATCCTCTTCAAAGTTTCTATACATACGTACTTGCAAAATTATTATTAAAGGTAATTGGTAGTTTTTGATTAACGTTGTACTAGAGCAACACAACGGGCTATTGACGACGGTCCGATATCAATCCCTTAAGCGAAAGATTCGAGGACAACACGTCGTAATTTTTGAACAACTGTCAGATGACGAAGTAACAACTGAGCTAACACCCCACTCTCCAAACGTCCATAACAACCCAACGTGAGGACTCTCGGTCACGACAGATTTAAGGTGCACCAGCCGCTTCTACACCATACGCTTACAAACATCCTTGCCCGGATCCGGATTTGAACCAGGAACTTTCCTATCTAGAGGCTAACACCTTTACCACCATACCGGTTGGTCGGCACAAAATTATTATTATTAAGCAGATTATTTCAATTAACAAGATAAAAATTTCTTACTGAATATTTCACTCATAATATGTTACATAATATTGAATGTTTCTTTCGATTCGGCCTATTTCGACAAAACGTATTCATATTGCCAGTGCGACAATTTAAAATTTTCTTCAATTGCAAAAAAGTGAAATACATTTTAACTAGCCTCATCTTCTTTATCTTAAATTTAGAAGTTCAAGAAATTTAGAAGAAGTTTAAATTGCAAAGTTCCCCAATACCACTCTTCGTCTAAATACACATGGATGGACACATCAATTTTGACATTAATATGGGCATGTTACATTTTCACAATTAAGTTTTAAACGTCTACGATATATGGCAAAACACAATGTTTACAAATGTACTACTTAAATAATAGTATGAAATGTATTCAGTAGAGCTTAACTTTTAACTTGCAAGAAATCAAGTAGAACTGTTAAATTTAAAAACAACAAACTCGAGCTGTTAAAAAGCGGTACAATTGCGGGACAACTGTCAGTGAAACTGAACTAGATGAGAACACTTCACAAACTACGGACTAACGTACTTAAAGTAATGGGGGACAGGTTTGGATAATCAACGGGATAATTACACTATATTTGTGAGGATAAATGATTTGAGGTTCCTATTATGTTTTCGGTGCTGATGAAGTCCGAATTAGTTGATTAACTTCAATGACTATAACGGTTTATACTTGGTCTTCAAATGTAATAATCATTTGTACACTTTTTTAATAGAATTCTCCTTTACAATCTATTTATTAATGAGTAACATATTTGCACCTGTGTGGTAGTTTAGTCATGCGGCCATTAAACCAGTTGAAATCTTTGAACTGTAAAACGAAACGATACCTTCCCGATTCAAATAATTAAGTTCATCAGGTATTGCGCGACCCTAATCACTGGATGAGCTTGAGGGACATTTCCTCCTTAAAATGTTCTTCCTCTATTCAAGATAGCATGTGAGATTTCCTGTATCATTTATACTATTTACATTAGAAAATCCATGTACACCCATCATACTGTTTAAGAACGGTCTGAATCAATTATCACTTTAAAATCTGAAGAAAAATAAGTATTTCTATGTTCAGATCCCCGACCCGTTTCTTAACGATGACCCCGGTGATTGATTGAACGTCGAGCAAGGGAACGATAAAACGCCGTCCAAATAGAGCGAGCACGAGCACTTGCTTTCCTTTGATGTACCGACAAGAAGCGGATCATTTTGCTCGTGCTTAAACTGCTCAATTCACCGTCTACACTGAACGAACTGTCAATCAAACCTGTCTCCGGGGTTAATCAATCATCCATGTTTTGCTCGGCTTCTCCGGTGTGGACGGGACTTTACTGTGGAAGCAATACAACAAAAACCAAAATTGCAATAAAATCTTTAAGAAACAATTTCAAATTTTGGAGATACTCCGAAACTTGCCAACTAAAACACCGCCGTGTAGATGAAGCTGATGTACGTCAAATCCGTCGTGGCTGAAATGTCCTCGCGTTTGCGTGGTGTGTAAGTTTGAAGTGTGGTGCTAGCTCAGGTGTTGCCTCGTTAACTGACCGTGGTTCTGTTCTCGGGTGTTTCCTTCGGGATTGATTCCAGACCGTCGTCAATAGCCCGTTGTGTAGCTAGTACGTCTAGTACGACGTAAATTGGATGCTCTGTTTCCCCCTTAAATTTATTTGGTTTGTTTCCGAAAACACTTGACCTTTAGGAAAGTAGGACAATTTCAGTAGCCTTTTCTTAGTATTATTTCTTATTTAGTGTTATTTAGTAGTATTTTTTAGTATTCAATGGTTACAGCAGGGCTCCTAACACGTCACTTTTTTGACTTTTTGTCACCTTTTCAGGGGTTTTAAGTTTTAAATTGTATTTGGAGAAGAAAGATTTTTCGTGCGCAATTAAAAAAAAATTCATTTCCTCTAAAAAAAAACAGGGTTCACACGAATTCAATTTCGAAACGCGCGCTGCGTTCCTCTGCAAGAACGGATTCAAAAACGTACCGTTTCATCTGTAAAAGGATACTTCACGTTCCTGTGATGTATTAGCAGCAAGTTGTGGAAATTTTCCCACGGAGAAAAAGCTATCAGTAAAACGAAGCGGCGAAGTTTAAGGGAAGCAGGGCCATCTGCATGTCCGACCCCTCTTACCTAATTACCTAACTTAAATGATACAGGGGTGAAAACAGTCAAAATGTAAAAAAGAGGAAAATATATGCAGCGTTATTTTGAAGTACAGAAATAGCTGAATAAGATTACTATATTTGTGTACTAATGTGTGTACAGAACAGTGGTGCAGCCAGAAATTTTTTTCTGAGGGGGTAGGCAAATTTTCAGTCTGATAAAAACCCTATAAAGTCCACTATAAACAATGAAATTTGTCTTTGAAAAGTAGGAGTGGGCACTTTACGTGCAAACTCAAATTTTGTAAAAGAGAAAAAATATCTAGGCAACTATAAACAGTATAAATAAGTTGGATGAAGTTGAAAATGTTATTTTTATGAATATTTTTGAACACCTCACCAATGCTAAAATTTTCTTAAGAGTTGCAATTTTTCAAAAACCTTGATACCAAAAATGAAATTAACAGGAAATCAAAATGCTGTTACAAAAGAATAAATCATATATATACTATTTTTATTAAATAGCATGAATTTTATATTAAAAAAAATAATTAGACACCAAAAATAAAAATGGTACAGCTTCAGTCTTGGTTTATAGAAATGGCAACGGACTTCTAGTAGCGAGTAATTACAGGTTAAGGTAACCCATATGTACAACGGTTATTGCGGATTTTAATACAACCAGGTCAAGTGGAAAATTTTTAAAATTGCATTTCGAATATTCCAGAAAAATCTTTTAAATTCCGTTAAACTGTCGTTTGATTTCATTGGTTCATTCGAAATAATTCTTTCCTTGGCGACTTAAGCCCCGGTACACATCCGGTTTTTCAACGTGCGGCGCCACTGCGGCACCGAAGCCCAACTATGCACACATAACCGTGAAATGACACACCAACTCATTTCGCGCCATTTGCGATAAATATTCTATCGAAGAAAACGTGTTTATTTCGCTTACTTGGCGTAAAAAAAAGTATATTTTGAAACAAAATAGACGTTACTGGATACAACCATTTATTAATTATTATTTATAATCTATTTGTTTATGAAAACAAGGTACTTCCGAACGGCGCCAACTGCGGTACAAATTGCACGCAAGTTGGACATGCGTCTTCCCAGCGGCGCTGGAGGCATGTACGCACTGCTGCATTGGATTTAATGTATCTCAGACCGCACTTGCGTTGCGGCAGCGGCGCCGCACGTAGAAAAACCGGATGTGTGCACCGGGCCTAAGTGCGCCAAGGGCAGGTCGTTGGCACAGCTATAAACGTAGACTGAAGCTGAAACCACGTGGTAGGAAAAATATTTCTTAGTTCAGTTTAAATTTACAACATATTTTCGAATATAAAATAACTTTTTTTTCAAAATCTCTATATTTTTCCGTAAATATTCTTATTTTCTATTTGAATTGAATAAACTTGAAAATAAAACAGGGTGGCTACAAAAATTGAAGTAAAAAGTTCCCTGAGATTTCCCTGATTTCCAGAGTATTTTTCATGAAATTCCCTGAGTTTCTCCTTTTGTTCGCAGAACAATTCTTCGGTAATTATGATAAACTTGACACTTGAAGAACTAAAAAACTATAGACTAAAAGATGAATAAAAATAAGATAAGAAAAAAATATTTTTACTGTATTCCATAATAGACCAAATAATATAAAGTTATAGATAGAATATTTAATGTTACGTTTTTAACTATTTTGATATGTTTGCAAAAGCAGCCATCAGCCCCTGAATCCGTCAATGGCGCCAGCGCTCGGTACATCTGTACTATTATAAACGGAAGTGTTTTTCTGTCTGTCCTGTACGCAGTGTCCTGACGAATCGATGGCACTTACAATAGGGAAATTTAGCAAACATGTGGTCCGAATTTTTTGCAATTTTTCAAGTGCGCCCGAATTTTAAAATTTAATCTAAAACATTTAAAAATTAATTAATTTATTATTATTATATTTTATTATTTTTCTTAGGATGGCATACGGTATAAAGACATGACATTCTAAATTTATTTTTTCCGTTTTCGTTGGATTTTCTCAGCAACGATTTTAGCTGACGAACAAAACAAATAAAGTTTTAACTGGAGTTTTGTAGTTCTTTTTTCTATCTCCTAGATCGCGTTAAAGACAGAAGAAAAATTTCAACGGATTTCAAATCTGCGGAAAATTTTACAACAGATTGATACCTAAACACATGATTTTCTTTAAATAAATAATTTTTAATTGTGACTTTTATATTTTTTCCAATACGAATTTGGCCGCCGGCGCCGTGAAGAATTCTACCTTCGTGGTTAAAAAGATCAGATTAATTCATTTTGATTTCCTGAGTAACGAATTCGAGTTCGCTCGTTCTGGTTCGAACTGGCGTTCTTCGTTGCTTTTTTCTATCTTTGCGATCGTTAAAGATAGAATAAAAATTTCAACGGATTTGAAATCTGCGGAAAATTTCACATTAGATCGATACCTAAAAATATGATTTTCTTTAAATAAATAATTTTTAAATTGTAACTTTTATATTTTTTCCAATACGAATTTCACCGCCGAGAAGAATGACCTTCGTTTGATTCGAGATTCATTCATTTTGAAAAGTAACGGATTCAAGTGAAGCAAAAGAAATAATTAAAGTTATGACTGGCGTTATTCAGTGCTTTTTTCTAAATCAGCGATTGTTTAAAATAAAATGAAAATATCAACGGATTTCAAAGCTGCGGAAAATTTTACACCAGATAGATACCTTATACGTTTGATTTTCTATTTTTCCGTTAGCCGGGCGCTATTTTGGACCAAAATCAAAATCGCCAATCTTAGAAAAAAATTATAATTTTTTTTTTAATGTTGATTCAATTGGAACCGGATGTTTAACTTTTGCAGGTTTTCCCGTCCGTTAGTATTTTTCAAAGCCGCAAGGCAATACGTTCCTATTATTGACATTAGGGAACGTGGCACAGATGTAGACTTAGGTTACAGGATTTCCGGCCGTTACAGTATACAATGTATACAACTCTTTTTTCTGGATGTTTACGTAAAAAATACACTTCTCATTTTCGGAATGAAAACAAAATTGGAGACATTTTGATTTTGGTTCAAAGTGGCGCCCGCATGGCTAAAGGAAAAGTACCAAATGGGTGCCATTTGCAAAACGAAATTCCAACTTTTTCCCTGAGTTAAACGAAACTTCCCTGAGTTTTCCCTTATTTTTCCAGAAAATGATTCTTCCCTGAGAAATCCCCGATTTCCCTGAATTCCCGGTTCTGTCGCCACCCTGATAAAAACTCTAATTATCCAAGAAACAAAAAAAAAATTTAACTTATTAAAACAATCATAAATATTGCCCTTAAAAGAAGCATCATTTTAAAAATAGTTGCAGTCTATGTTTAAAACGATGGCCACCGCCTTGGCGTACTTCTAAAGTCGCCAAAGAAAGAAGTTTTAACGAATTTTGAAAGTAATTTCTAGAATATTCAAAATGAAAATTTAAACTTTCCGCTTACCAAGGTTGCCATGAAAGACGAAATAACAAAGCATCTTATTTTCTAGTTGAAAGAAAAATCACATTAAAAGCTGATCAACTTAAAATATTTCATTTATACCTTTTCCGCTGCATCATGACGTTTCACGGCCTTTAGATAACAGCTCCGCTTTTTTAGGAAACCGTAGCTTTACCTACGAAATATGCAACAACGTACGCTAACTAGTTCAAAATCCAAGCTCTCCAGGTTTACCATTAAACTAATAAGCTTCTCACAAAGGATTCTTTTCAAAAAGGAATTAGCAAGACTTATTTGTCTTCTATAAACTTAAAAAAAGCTGATAAGGGCAAAAATAGGATTTTTTTTTGTAAAAAATGATAAAAATCGGTCATTTTTTCAAAATTTACGAAAAGTCGGAAGAATCTACTACCTGAAGTAAGGACACACTTTCCTTATTGTTTTTTTTTTTTTTTTTTACATTTATTCTTTGGCTGTAATTCCATGACATAATTTAATTCAAAGAAAAAAGCGGAAATTTTTGGAAGAAAAAAACGGAAATTCTCAAAAAGGGGAAAAAAAGCGGAAATTCTCGAAAGAAAAAAAAAAGCGGAAATCCGCGTAAACGCGGAAGATTTTCACCCCTGATGATAGAGCCGTGAGTGGCATTTACGACTAACATTTTCATTTCATAGTACGGTATGGAGTATCATTTGGCGCAAGATAGATATCACCGATTGACAGGGTCGAACGAAAGGAGGGAACCTTCTAGGAGGTCAGACGCTGACAGCTCGTTAAATGGTGATTGATGGCAGTGGTCACTTAAAAGGGGGGATAACGTCCATCAGGCTACTTGAGTAATAAGTTGGGTCACCGCTCGTCCCTGGGGCTGCCCCCTAGTTAGTTAAGATCCTGGGTACTCCCTTGTAGTATACCATGAATGTTAGCATTGAAGTCAGTGTTTGGAATCCTCAAAGAACTAGTGAAAAAGCCTATTGATTCCAACATTCTGGCCTTCTTTTGCACACGGACTCGTTTCACCCCCCCCCCTCCCCTATTTAAGAAGTCTGAGTACGCCACTGGGGCCGAGAGGTTTGCGAAGAACGACACATGAAAAAATCTCTCATGTTTTAGTTACAGCAACTTAATAGATGTTGAACTTGGAGATATGTCGAATATCGACTAGATTTTGAGCGAAAGGTGCTCACGTCGAACTGTACGGATCTATTGGAAAAACAAGCTTGGTTTTTATTGTTATGACTTTTCTTTATCAAGAAAACATTTTATGTAGTCGTGTTTATTAGTCGTATTTCGTTTTGGAAATATGTCTACTAATTAATTTTAATTTATCTTCTCAAACTCGTCTTTAAACAGTGGTTCGTGAAGGTGGTGACTTCAAAGAATGGTTTTTAGCAGCTGCAAAGAAAGGAAATTAGGTGATTCTTTTTCCACATCACCCAATGGGGTAAGAATCCAGACGCGTCTTTTTTTAAGAGGTATCGCCAAGAGCCCTGTCCTCTGTGCAAAAAAAAAAGAAAAAGAAAACTTACCTTCTTACCTTTTGATTGTCCGGCCCCTCTTAGACTTTCTATCCTAATTACAAAAATGTACTTGCTGTTGAGCTTCTGAGGAATTAACAATAAAATCTTATAATTTTTAACGACTAGGGGGCTCCGCCTCCTGCTCGGTAACGCTATCAATTCCCCGGTTATTGCTACACAATCCTATTTGGTTTGCTTTGAAAACCAACACTCCTTTCGCAAGCGTCTTGGTGAGGGTCAGGTGTGAATGTGTTTTGGCTCCGCTATCCAACACGCGAAATAAAGGCTTGCTTGCTGAGCAAGTTCTATTTATAAGGAATTAGTCCCAACGCCCGATATGACACAGGCCTGTCGCCTCATTCTTTCCCTAAAGGAGAATCGTCATTTGACCGTGGTTCAAAATTACGAGGTGTTGTCTTCGGATCTTTCCCTTAAGGGACTGAGCCCGGACCGTCGTCAATAGCCCGTTGTGTTGCTCTAGTACGATGTTAACTAAAATTACCATTACCCTAAAGGAGAAAAAAAAATTATTGAAGGAATCAGTCCCACCACCACCCGACATGACACGGGCATGTCGCCTCATTCCTTTCCTAAAAGAGAATTAAAAAATAAATTATTGAAGGAATCAGTCCCACCACCACCCGACATGATATGTGCCAGGACTCGAAATAAGATTTTGAAGCTGGCGGCAAATATTGCTGTGACCTTTTATAAGCTGGCAGAAAAATCTATTCAGCTCATGGCAAAACCTAAAATTTTAATAATGACGGTAAACTGCAGTTGTCAATTTTTCAGTAAAATTTAAAACCATTGAATGAAAATTGCAATGAGGAGAAAAAAATTGTTCACTTTTCTGGTAAACTTTCTGCAATTTCATATGAAACCCTAAAATACATCCGAAATAAAGAGAAAAATAATATACTGTTGATACACACGTTTATTTCCTTAATATCAAGTTTACGAAGTCATCAGTCAATAAATTAGGCTAGAGAAAATTACAGTTGTTTCGTATCTACATAGCTAAAAGCAAGGTCTGCAAGGATGTACGAAACAATTTCTGAACTGCTCGGTCAGCCTTAAAATCTGAAAGCGAAAGACCATCCGCACTTATCCTCATTAAAACCCATAGTTTTTTTCTTGAAATTTTTTTCAATGGCTGGTATTTGGAAAGAAATAGTGAAACATTTTGTGTCTCAAATGCTCGCAGCAAAACTTGCCGTGAGAACCGTTGATCGTCGCGACAATTTTAGCTAAGCTCACGCCATTTGACGTGGTTGCCGCGACTTATTTCGAGTCCTGACACGGGTATGTCGCCTCATTCCTTTCCTAAAAGAGAAAAAAAAAATTAAGGAATCGGTCCCACCACCACCCAACATGACACTGGAATATCGCCTCACTCCTTTCCTGAAAGAGAAAAAAGAAATTATTCAAAAAATCAGACTCACTACTACCCGACACGACATGTGGATGTAGCTTCATTCCTTACCCTGAAAGAGAAAAAAAATGGTGGTACCATGTAAATTTCGTAATTATCTGTTGTGTAATTTCTCGGGAGAGAAAAAGCGAGTTTCCAATCCTGTAACTGCGGCAGTAACTTTTTTTAATATGAAGAGATAAATTTTTTCTTGTATTATCCCATTATGCAATTGTATATGAACTTTCTAAAAGTTACAGTGTCAAAATCATCTATCAAAGGTGCATCGTTTAATTTTTGATATGCGAAGTAACAAATAAAAACGCCACAGTTAATATCGTCTTTTTGATTTACATGAGAAGGTAAAGAAAATGACCAATGTTTCGGAGATTTAAAAAATGAATCAAACATTTCCCTCCACTTTTTTATCAAATCAGAACATTTTTTACTTGGAATTTCATTCAGAGGATCATAAAATTCAAAACAATATTTTTCTATATTAACAATCAGTAACAACCAATGACTATCTATGTTAACAGGGAAAAAAATATTTGATTTGAGTGAGTCACCACTTTTGAAGAACTTAAATTCTTTGTTGTTATTTCGTGAAAGTGATGTGGACGAGAGTGATTCAATAAACATGAAATTTTTGGAGTTTTCTGTTAGTTTATAGAAGAAGGAATCTACAATTGTGTCATATAACCACCCTTTCCTAAACCACTCTGATGTTTCCAATAAAACGTTTTCCTCATCAGGAGTTATATTGACGTCTAGTGATTTTAACATAAAATTTGAGATATCAATGCTATTTACTTTAACTACATTATTTGACACATTATTTCTATCGACGTAATCGAATTTTAAAAAGTTACATACATCTGATTTCGAGAATTCATCAAATTTCATATTGTTGAATTTTTGGTGTGATTTTCTCCCGGTTAAAGTTTTATAAATATGCTGTCTAAATTCACATGTGTCAAACGCCTTATTGACATTTGAATTACTGATTAATTGATGCACATAATAGCATAAGAATACACCACAGTTAACATTATCTTTTTGTAAAATGTGTACTGGATGAACAATACTCCATGCATTGGTGGCGTTATCTAATTTATTTAAAATGGTCCTGCACGTTTCTAGACAAATCAGAGCAGTTTGGTCATTATAACTACCCCGAGAGTCAAAAAAATAAATTACTTTTTGTCTTTTACTTATAAAGATTAGGACCCAATGACAATTGTTAATACAAATCGGAATAAATACGAATTTCGACAGTGTACATATATTCCTAGCCAAAATCGGTTCAAAATCAATTTCAGAAAAAATTAATTGTGAAATAGATGAATCGAGAAAAGAAAAAAAAAGCGTTTTGTTCACACAACGAAAATATATACGCATCTATAATTACGTCATACACCCAGCTTTTCACGAAATCTGGAAAATTAGACCTGATAAAATGTTCTTCTTTTTCATTAATGTAAGGATCTAGAGATTTCAAGACATAATAGTTTAAGACATATGGACCTACATTATATAGTGATGGAGTTCCTGTTGTTTTACACGTGAAAGATTCGACACTAATTTTAGATTTTTTAGAAGGAGATTCATACAAATACGGGATGTCATCGGTATCCTCAATACTAAAATACTGATCTACCCTTTTTGACTTATCTAAAGGTTTTTTCGTATTTTTACGCTTTCTACTCGTTCTATAAAACTGAATTTGCTTAGTAAGCTTCTGATTTGGAAATACTGAAGACTTGGGCATAACTGATAAAGATTTTTCATTAGAACTTGATATTCCGTCACATGCAGCAACTAACGTGCTTAAGGTAGAAAAAACATTACTTAACATTAACTCTTGAACTGACTTATTTCTAATTTTTTGCATTAATTTTGAACATAATTCTTCGCAAGCTACAATTTTGTTATCGGCTGAACGAGGGTTTGAAAAATTCTCAATTTCTATTCTAGACTGTAGATCGCGATTTTCTGTAATTTGCGTTACACATATTTGAGCCCCATCAACATAAAAATCATTACTTGCTACAGTAGAATGTATTTTATGAATGTGCTTACATAAATAATGATTATCAGGGCAATTACAATGGTATAAATGAGTGCATAGAGACATGCAACTCAGTTCTAGGCATTTAAAATAGCATAAGTCGGACATATTACACTGTTCTTCTACTCGCTTCACTGTATACAATCTGTTTTTTACAGTCTGCGAACGAACAGACCAAGATTTACTATTTAAAACTACAACATCAGCATCAGGTATTCTTTTAGCCCTATCATGCCTAGACTTAACAGATAGAGAAAAGTTAGATTTAGGAGGAAATTGCATTATTTTTTTGTATTCGTGGTTTAAATGGAAGTCTCTTTCTACTTCTAGTAGTACTTTAACGAGTTCATCCATGCGTCGATTGAATTTTCGACCAAAATAATTCGTTTTCAATTGATTGTGAAACGATTCACAATAATTATTAGTTTCTGTTTCGGCGTGAGGAAAATCGCGATAAGATGCTGCCCATAACTGAACCCTATTACAGTACTCACTTTTAAAATAGTTTATGAAATCTGTAGCCTTTGATGCAAATGATTTTAAAAATTCATCCAAAAGATTTTTAAACTTATTTCGATCCTCTTCTTTTAAAATTTCTACTAACTTTGTATGAATCTCGTTCCTCAGTTCTTTATTGGAGATAGACGCCGATATTTACGACCTTCGCGAACTTTCATCCCGAGGCATGCATTTTGTTAGCCCTGTTTTGAATCATATATCGCTTTTTGTGAATCCAACACGCCAAGTCCTTCCTCGCCAGATTCTCGAGAGAAGGCGGGGGGAGGGGAGCACTCCCATAGGGAAAGCATGGATAGGAATTGAGGACATGTGTTGCCACCGGGATTGTTGCCCTTCTGAATGGGCGCCTTGGCGATGAAAACCACTCTTCTCTTGGCTACCTTTCGTTCATCTTAAATGTTGGTAACCATGTTTGTTTCTGAATGTACGAGGGATGGGGACAAGAAACAAATATATTCTTTTCAGACTTCCTGGAACGTGATTCAACAGTGACTTTGAAAAGGGAAGGGGATTGCATCTTCGGCATCCGAGGAAAATAGAGAATGCTCAATTTGATAAGACAATTAGTTTGAATTAGTTACTCACCATCATTATGAGAGAATGACACATTAAATTTATACGATATTCATGATAAATTTCTTTCAGAACGAAACATTTCTTTATTGCAAATCCCATTCAGCGGAAACCCAGCTGGCAGAGTCGCGGATTAGCAACCAGAATCGCGAGTTCGAGACTCGATCGAGACTAATAATATTCCCACTTTCCAGTGATAATATTATTATACTGTTATTTTTGATTCGCATAACTAATTTTTAGTTTAGGATTTACTGAAGAGAAAAAATGTACTAAACCAACAAATTTACTCTAATAACTGGATCAGCACTGTTTTCTCTATTGTTTCACGATGAGTTTTTGAAAGCCATATTACATCACTTTTGTTCTTCTTAATGATATTATCAATGCAATAAAAATTCCTTTTTGTCAAATTGAAATAAAATTAAGTTCTTTACTTTTGTGTTCGTGATATCACTAAATTAGTACAACACAAGGCATATTGGGTTGCTAAAAGCTTAAATTAAGCTGAGCACAAGAATTCGTTTGCTCAAATGAATTCGTAAAAACTCAACCATAAATATTATCAATTTTTTTGTGCAGTTCTCGGTTTACGTAACTATTACATTGAAAATTGTGAGTATACTAACAAGAAATTGAAGAAAGAGTGTAAAACTAGTTGACCATTGCTAACGAATTTGGTTTGGTTTGCCAAACGACAGCTCAATAGACCGGGACGTACAAATACCAACATCTTCGACCGGGATTCGAACTTAGAGCCTGTTGAACCAGTGACACTGATACAATAGCAAAATCTTTGAAAGTATTGTGATATTCTTGTAAAGTTCATGTGAATGTTCAATTTAGAAACGAGCTTCATCGCAGAAGGGACATGTAAACGAAATTAATAAGCAAGGATCTGTGGCCTCAAGTGCATTCCAAACCACGACGAACATTCATGTCAAAACGGGATTCGAACCCAGAGCTTGTTGAACGAAAGGTCAAGGCACCGACCCCTCGGCTGTCACTACCAGCTGTTTAATTACCTTTATAAAACTACAAATACATAACAAAGAAAATAATTATTATTCTAAAAACTGGTAATGTGCTTATCGAATATGCGTTATATAATTCATATTCGCTAAAAATCTCTACATAAACATAAAAGTCTATCTCTGCAAGATCGTCATATCTCACCGCCTCACCGCTCAATGTTTAGCCGTCAGAGAGCGCAGAATTGATATTTATTTTTAGTACATTTTATTCTACTTTTATCAGTGGCGGATTAAGCGGTACGCGGACTAAGCGGCCGCGTAGGGCCCCGAGGTCTTAATATGTATTTTCATTAGGGTTCGAGGAAAGTTGTGACCGGTAAAAAGTGATTGCGAAAACGCAGAAGATATAGTCCAGAAAGATGCCTCGATAGAGAAGACATCGAAGTAGTAAATAATATAGCTTTATGGTCAACAATATTAACAGATGCTGTTATTGACCATATTCTTAGTAACAAACCAAAAAATATCGGGAATATAGAGAATTTGAAATCAGTTTATAAAGACATAGATGAAGTGAAAAAGAGGACTTTCTTATGATAATTTTTACAGAAAGAAATAAAATGGAAAAGAGAAATTGGTTGATATTTTCAGAAACTAGAAAAAGTGTCTACAGCTACCCTTGCAAACTTTACTCAACATCAAGTCTAAATCAATAACTGGTTTGCAAAATTGGAGATCAATTACTGTTTTTTTACCGGACTACGAAGTTTCGAAAGAACATGTCAGTCATCTGTACTATGTATAAAAGATCAACAAAATTCATTAGAATTGCTACTCAACTATTACAGAAAAAGAAGTATGTTACTGGAGAGGTGTGTTGAATAGAATTATATCAACAATACAATTTTTGAGCCGCTTAGGATTAGTATTTACGATGAAAGCAAATAATTCAATGGGAAAGGAAATTATTTAACCTACTTGGACTCCTGATAGGTTGGAAGTTACACCTACAAAAATATACCAACAATGGACGAGGAAATAGAAACTATTTATCTCATAATATTTTAGACGAATTTGTAGGTCTTATTTGCAATCAAGTAAAAGCTGAAATAATTGAAGGAATCAAGTGTGCGACCTATAGTATAATTGTTGACTATACTCCCGATGTTTTGCATGTCGATCTACTAACTTTTGTGGTACGATGTTTCATCCCTGTGATGTTTCATAATATAAAGGACGTGTTTGTGGAATTCATTCCCATAGATCATATAACAAGAACATCAAAGAACAAAAAGTTTTGAAAACTTTAATAAAATTAGGAGTGGATATATATATATATATTGAAAACTGTCTAGGGAAATCAGTTGGTAATGCTTCTAATATGTCATGGCAGTACTCAGATTTGCAAGAACATATTAAAGAACATAGTCCAAGTACGGTTTTTATTCTGTGTGCTAAATCATTCCTTAAACTTAATTGGAAATTTCTCTGCAGAAAGTCGTAGCGCTGCAATTCAGTAATGTGTTTGTGAAGAATTTATTCACACTTTTTTCATCGTCAACCCATCGCTTGAAAATTTTAAATGGTGTAAACATTCCGTCTCAGTAAAAAGAGTTTCTAATACAAGATGGTCAGCAAGAGCAGATGCTGTATTAACTATGAAACTTGGTTTCACCCATATAAAAGAGGCTTTAACTGAAATATGTAATTCGGAAGAAGAAAAAAAGTTACTATAGTGGAGGCGACTTCGCTTCTGTAGAAAATGGACAAATATGAAATCGCCCTAATGACAGTTATTTGGAATACTATTTTACAAATAATAAATGCTTCTAGCTAATCACTGCAATCAGTGTGCAATGCGAACTATTGAGAAAGAATCTATCCTACTAAAGGGTCATTAGAAAATTTTATAAATAACTTCAGAGAAAAATTTGAAAAAGAGGTAACTGATTTATCAGGGCTATCTTTTAACGTGGAAGATTGAAAACCTCGCAGACAAAAAAAAAAGATAAAATGTTTTTGGATGAATACAAAAAAGTCGGACATGTGAATTTACAATAAGAAAAAATTCCAGAGTCAATTCATTTTGTGTCATATGTGATTACACCAAGGCAGAATTATTTCAAAGAACTCAGACGTATGAAGTTGTAGTGGAGCCTTTTCGAATATTTTTGTTATTGGGATTTATCAATAGAAGAAAAGAACAAACAAAGAATTTTTTTTAACAATTCACTTATCTAATACGTCAGTAGAAAGATCGTTTTCTGTTTTAAAACGTGAAAAAAATTATTTAAGGAGCATTATGGGAGAAGAAAGATTAAATACTATGGCCATTCTGTATATAAAGCAAGAATTTTTAAATCGAATTGATACTGCCAAAATAATTGACGAATTTTAAGAAATAAGCAAGACGGAAAATCATGTAAAAAATGTTGTTTTGATAAATTTATCTAATGTCTTATGGTATGACATTTTTGATTACTTTGTTTTTGTAAATAACTTAGTGAGAGTTTTTTTTTTTCTTGAAAATGTTTTTTCTAAATTTAGTTTGAGGGCACCGAAATTTTACCGCTTGGGCTTGGGGCCCCCACTTGACTTGATCCGCCACTGACTTTTATACTTTAAAATCACTCTTCTGAAAAATCACGTTTTTTGAAATGCAAGATGCAATCCCCTTCCCTTTTCAAAGTCACTGTTGAATCACGTTCCAGGAAGTCTGAAAAGAATATATTTGTTTCTTGTCCCCATCCCTCGGACATTCAGAAACAAACATGGTTACCAACATTTAAGATGAACGAAAGGTAGCCAAGAGGAGAGTGGTTTTTATCGCCAAGGCGCCCATTCAGAAGGGCAACCTTCCCGGTGGCAACACGTGTCCTCAATTCCTATCCATGCTTTCCCTATGGGAGTGCTCCCCTCCCCCCGCCTTCTCTCGAGAATCTGGCGAGGAAGGACTTGGCGTGTTTGATTCACAAAAAGCGATAAATGATTCAAAACAGGAATGACTAGATGCTTGGGCTCGGGGTTAAAGGTCAAAATGAGGTAAAATTTATGTCCTTTAGTTTTGTGTACGTGATGTCACTGAATTGGTACAACACAAGGTATATTGGGTTGATGAAAGCTTAAATTAAGGCCCATTGCTAACGAATTTGATTTGGTTTGTCATTACATTTTTGACACACGATAGCTTATTAGACCGGGACCTCCAGTTAAAAGTAGATTTTCTGAACCCCCCTACGAACATCTTCGTAGGGATTCGAACTCAGAGCCTGTTGTGAACCAGAGACACTGACACAATAGCGAAATGATTGAAAGTATTATGATATTCTTGGAAAATTCATGTGAATGCTTCAATTTAGAAATGAGCTTCTTTGTAGAAGAGACATGTAAACGAGGCTAATTAGACAAGGATCCAAAGTGGATTTCAAACCACGGCAAACATTAATGTCAAAGCGGGATTCGAACCCAGAGCTTGCTGAACCAAAGGCCATAGCACCGTCCCCTCGGCTGCCACAACCAGCTGTTTTAATTAACGCCTTTATAAAACTACAGATACATAACGAAAAAAATTATTATTATTCTAAAAACTGGTAAAGTTTTTTACACGAATTATGTGTTAATACATATTCTCTACATATAAAGAAGAATTGGCAAACACAGAAGAGAGACAAATGTACACCGCTTGACCAATCAAAATCAATCCATATATAATTTGGTACACATATCAGTTAGAGCAATGCGGGTAGCCTAGTCTACATATTAACCCCGTTCTATTTGGCCTACTTGAACAGAGGTGGCTAAAAACAATTCATAATCCCATAGGAATAGCATTGAATATTATTACTATTGCGGTACTCAGATTATTTTACCAATATTACTCGAATTTCAAGCTATCAATAATTTATAAATATTTGACTAATGGTACGAAATGATTTAAAACATTAAATTTTGATTTACCTACATTTTGTTAGCAAACGAGTCTATCTAACGCGAAAATCTCAGCTCAGGTGTTGCCTCTTCATCTGACCATGTTTCAAAATTACGTGGTGTTGTCCTCGGACATTTCCCTTAGGGGACTGTTCCCGGACCGTCGTCAATAAACCGTTATGTTGCACTAGTAGGACGTTAATTAAACGATATTCTACTAGAAGAAGTACACTTATAAAAACGATCCGTGTCATAGTAAAATTGTCGGAAAATCATGTGCTTGGGCTTACAGTTGATATTATTCTTTCTATGCACCAATATAAAATTATATAAACAATGTAAAGAATCATAGGCACGTAATTTTGAACCACGGTCAGAAGACGGGGCAACACCTGAACTGGTACCCTACTCTCCTAACTTATACACCAACCCAACGTGAGAACTTTCGGCCAATACAGATTTAAGATGCACCAGCCGCCTCTATACCATACACTTACAAATATCCATGCCCGGACCCGGATTCGAACCAGGAACCTTCCGATGCAGAGGCTAACACATTTAGTTGGTTCTTCAAAAAACATATTCTAAGTTAAACATAAAAAGCAAGCGAATAAAAATTTCACTTATATGCAGCGCAATTATTTATTTTTAATGTTTATAATGCCGTGCAATAGCCATAAAACTTAAAGCTGCGATTTCTCGTCATCAACAAATTCGATTATCTTATTCGAACTGAATGGGGGGTTGAAAAACCAACTCCCCCTGACTACGCATATGAATTAATGTACCATTGTTTCATTGATTACATTTATTTATTACACAAGTGAAGCATTAATTAAAATTAAGTTATGAATAGTTAATATAGAAGACAATGTTACACAACTGGGCTGTATAAGTTTTGGCAGGAAGGATATTTTACGAAATCTGAATATTGTATAGGAAACAACTATTCTTTTATTTCTTGGTTATTAATATTTATACAGTGCTGTTCTGTTGAGAACAGACAATTTCAAAAAAAAAAAAAACATAGCAAGAATCTCTTAACTTCCAAAGTCTAGGGCGTCGCTAGTACGCCCTCGAAACAACGACCAAACTCTTCTCGAGTCTGTGTCAGAGTCCAGAGAGTCCTCTCTCGCAGACCCAATCCTCCCTGCAGTAAGCCTCGAAGCTCACGACCGTGGGAAAAACCCTTGGGCAGTAGTTATCCATCGTCTCAAAACTCCAAGAGGCGAGCCCCCCCCTGTCTTTTCAGTTCTATTTCAACAGAGGGGCAAGCCAGCCATTGTCCGACAAAGAACGATTTCAGCCGGCTAGGCGACTGGAGAAACAAAGAGGTCCCCTTTTATCACTTCGCCACATTATATATATATATGCAAAATTGATTTTCTCACTTGAATGGAGGGGTTAATGTTCTTTACAACGCCCCCCCCCCCTGATTACGCATATGTAAAGTTCATTAACTAATTTGTATACACCATTTGTTACTCTTCTGGGATCATTATCACTAGGGCAACTTTTTTGTTGCAGTAAAAATGGGAAAAGTTGCATTTGTCATTCCCTAAAGTTGCATTTATGGAAATAAAGTTGCATTTATTTTTGATACACTAAATTCTAAAATAAATTATTCGTAAAAAATGAAAAATATATTGACAATTTTAGTCGTGTATAACAATATTATTATACATTCTTAAATACAGACAAACATTGAATGGCCGATCCTTGGCCAGTAATTTCTTTAACATTGAAAAACTGCGCCAGCCGCATTAAAATAATGTGCTATATTATATAGCAGAAGCGCCAAATCCTTTCGCTCAACATTCAGTGGATTTTGAAACGTCATATCTACAAGGCGAACAGCATATTTATGATTGACACTCACCTCGCAAACTCTGCAGTCGATTAAGCAAGTTTTCTCTGCATTATCAAGGGTGCCAACTGATGTGTTAAAAGTACTTCTTGCCATTTCACTTTTGTCTGTTAGGACAAACAGCTTCTTTCCATTAACTTCTTGTTTGATCGCAATACTTCGGCGTTCGCAAGATCAGACACACGTGATCGAATATTTGGTTCAGAGGGCAAAAAATAAAATAGTAACTTCATATTAATTAATTTTAAGCTAAATTTTAAAAAGTTGCAGGTGGTTGCATGTATGCAAAAAGTTCCATTTATGCAGAAAGTTGCATTTATGTTGCGGTTATAACTCACTTACAATACACCCCATGAAGGAGGAATTTTTGTTTTAGCATTTTACATGCAGCTTAGAACGTGTGAAAAAAAGTTGCATTTGTTGCAAAAAGTTGCCCTAATTATCACGGAAACTTCAACTGTACCACAAATTCTCACAACTAATGTCTTATCAACTGCTCTGTAAAAAGGTTACGTACAATTTATGAACAATCTTCAGACATATTTTGTCGAACGATAATATCAGAAATACAATTATAATGAAGGCTGTAATGGCGCTGAACAGAAAAATTTTCTGGCAATGTTTTTTCAAGAAAATATCAATATGAGCAAAGTGTGTTTAGCATTTCTTTGGTGCCTTTGCTTGTACTAATAAGGGTAAACAGATTATTTGTCACAATCTTCTGTTCCATCCTCAACTAGACCTTGTCGCTCCATCAAATATATTTTTGTCAAGTAATTAATAGATTTAACTACTAGGAAGTTATTAATGTGCAAGGTACTTTAAAGTTGACTGTTGTTTGGATAAAAATCA
Organism: Metellina segmentata; assembly: GCA_947359465.1. NCBI lineage: Eukaryota > Metazoa > Arthropoda > Arachnida > Araneae > Tetragnathidae > Metellina > Metellina segmentata. Next base: position 95,773,724 of record OX375873.1, on the reverse strand, counting down.
CTAAATATTAAACAGGGAGTACTAACGATAGAAACACCGCTCGTAGATTTTTTCTTAGAAATGTGTGTGTGTGTGTGCTTAGTATTCTGCTGAAATAACTGAGCTGCGTACCAGCAATAGTAATAATACTCAATGCTATTCATATGGGATTTTGAATTGTTTTTAGCCACCATTGAACAACTAGGCCAAATAGAACAGGGTTAATATGTCGCTCACTCCTTTCAACAATTTCATATCTCGAAAAACGTGATTTTTCAGGAGAGTGATTTTAAAGTTTAAAAGTAGAATAAAATGTATTAAAAATAAATATTACTTCTGCGCTCTCTGACGGCTAAACATTGAGCGGTGAGATATGACAATCAAACAGGAATATACTATTCTTTCAGGGCTTTCTGAATACAGGATGGATAAAAAAAAAAGAGATGTGGATTGGTTTTGATTGGTCAAATGGTGTAGATTTGACTCTCTTTATTTGCCAACTCTTCTGTATATGTATAAATTTTTAGCCAATATGTATTAACACATATTCGCTAAGCACATTACCAGTTTAAAAAATAATAATAATTTTCTTCGTAATGTATTTGGCTGACCAACCGGTATAGTGGTTAAGGTGTTAGACTCTAGATCGGAAGGTTCCTGGTTCGAATCCGGGTTCGGGCATGGATGTTTGTAAACGTATGGTGTAGAGGCGGCTGGTGCACCTTAAATCTGTCGTGGCCGAAAGTCCTCACGTTGGGTTGGCGTGGAAGTTTGGAGAGTGGGGTGCCAGCTCAGGTGTTGCTTCGTCATCTGACCGTGGTTCAAAATTACGAGGTGTTGTCCTCGGATCTTTCCCTAAAGGGACTGATCCCGGACCGTCGTCAATAGCCCGTTGTGTTGCTCTAGTACGACGTTAACCAAAATTATCATTACCTTGCTAATTAGTTTCGTTCACATGTCCCTTCTACGATGAAACTCGTTTCTAAATTGAAGCATTTACATGAGCTTTACAAGTATATCACAATACTTTCAATGATTTCGCTATTGTATCAGTGTACCGGGTTCAACAGGCTCTGAGTTCGAATCCCGGTCGAAGATGTTCGTATTTGTACGTCCCGGTCAATTAATCTGTCGTGTGACAAACCAAGTCAAATTCGTTAGCAATGGTCAACTAGTTTTACACTCTTCTCTTTCTTGTTACTAAACTCTCAATTTTCAGCGTATGAGTTACGTATACCGAGAACTGCACAAAAAATTGATAATATTTATGGTTGAGTTTTTACGAATTCATTTGAGCAAACGAATTCTTGTGCTCAGCTTAATTTAAGCTTTCAGCAACCCAATATACCTTGTGTTGTACCAATTCAGTGACATCACGTATACAAAAGTAAAGGACATAAATTTTACCTCATTTTGACAAAAAGAAATTTTTATTAACAGATGCCGATGCAGCTATTGGAGTAAATTTTTTGGTTTAGTACGTTTTCCTCTTCATCAGTTTTTCCTAAACTAAAAACTAAGTCATTTTTTATCAGAAATACCAAATTCCCACCCGGTTCAAAGATATTCACCCATTCCACTGTCAAGTGTGTGTCAAAATTAACGGAATACATTTTATACAATACGACGAGTATTTTCAGAGAGCAAAAGGATAAATATTTGTTCGTCATTATCCTTCTAAAACGAAGCAAATTCAGGCCGTTGTGCGCTACGTGAAAACCATCTGGACTTGAGATCTTCCCGGGATAGATATGCGAAAATTTACTTGAGGAAATTACGACCGCAAACTTTAGCCCCGAGACCAAGCATCTAGTCAGTCGTGTTTTGAATCATTTATCGCTTTTTGTGAATCAAACACGCCAAGTCCTTCCTCGCCAGATTCTCGAGAGAAGGCGGGGGGAGGGGAGCACTCCCATAGGGAAAGCATGGATAGGAATTGAGGACACGTGTTGCCACCGGGAAGGTTGCCCTTCTGAATGGGCGCCTTGGCGATGAAAACCACTCTCCTCTTGGCTACCTTTCGTTCATCTTAAATGTTGGTAACCATGTTTGTTTCTGAATGTCCGAGGGATGGGGACAAGAAACAAATATATTCTTTTCAGACTTCCTGGAACGTGATTCAACAGTGACTTTGAAAAGGGAAGGGGATTGCATCTTCGGCATCCGAGGAAGATAGAGAATGCTCAATTTGATAAGACAATTAGTTTGAATTAGTTAGTTACCATCATTATGAGAGAATGAAACATTAAATCTATACGATATTCATGATAAATTTCTTTGGGAACGAAACATTTATTTAGTGCAAACTCCATGCAGCGTTGGGGACCGCGGAAACCCAGTTGGTAGAGTCACGGATTAGCAACCAGAGTCGCGAGTTCGAGACTCGATCCAATCAATGACCGTAGTTGAAGTGGGGGCTAGTGCACATGAAACAGTCCTGACTTCAAAGGTCCTCACATTGGTGTGGTATGGACATTAGGAGTAGGCCGAGTTCACTTACAAAATTGAAGTTATGCAAAATTAAATGTTTTTTAACCTTTACACATAATTTAAAGATTAATAAAATTTTGATATTTTGGGAAAAAAATAACCTTTTAACATTGGAATTGGATAAGGTGTTGGAAAATCAACTCAGTATAAAAAATAGATGTATCCTATTTTTCTATAAAATCTGGTTTCAAATATTTCCACTCTTTCACTATTTGAACACTTCAAAGGTCCAGAACTTGAACGGGATATCACGATGCTATTCGATCTTTAGTGCTTCGGAACGGGCACGTATGTCTGAGTTGAATATTCTTTCTGAGAACAATTTCTTTCCTTGTACAGTCAGCCAATTAAAAATCCGAACACAGGAACCATTTCAAAACATTAAGCTGTGGCATTTTTTTTTTACAATGAATAGTTTCAATTTCTTCGATTTTTTGGAAAAACATAATAGCTTAAATCAAATGGTTTTTTCACAATGTTGTACTCGGTGCTTTGGCTCAACAAGCTCTGGATTCGAATCCCGCTTTGACATGAGTGTTCGCCGTGGTTTGGATTCTTGTCTAATTAGTTTCGTTTACATGTCTCTTCTACGATGAAGCTCATTTCTAAATTGAAGCAATCACATGAATTTTCCAAGAGTATCAAATTACTTTCAATGATTTCGCTATTGTGTCTGTGTCCTTGGTTCACAACAGGCTCCGAGTTCGAATCCCTACGAAGATGTTCGTAGGGGGTTCGGAATCCTCTTTTAGCTGTAGGTCCCGGTCTAATAAGCTCTTGCGTGGTAAAAACTGTAGTGAAGAACCAAATCGAATTCGCTAGGAATTGACCTTTATTTAGCTTTAAGCAACCCATCACGAACACAAAAGTAAAACTACAAATTTTACCTCAATTTGCCAAAAAGGAATTTTAATTACATTGATATTATCATTAACTAGCAGAAATACCCGGCTTTGCTCGGGTTGACTTAATAATAACTTGATTGAAAAATCATCAATTATTTTTCATAAAAGAATGTTAACATCATTTAAGTTAACAGGAAAAAAAAAATTCCATTTGAACTTCTCCCTTGCTTCTACAATTTACTTCGGACGCAAATATACATACATGTTGTATCCATCCATATAATCCATTTCATGTTCGTTGTACTTCTGCTGAAAGTTTTTTCTTTAATGTGACTGACTTTCTAATTTGCTTCTGACATGAATTGTTCAAAATACTTTATGTAACTGTCATTGTAAATGTATTTGACGAGTCCACAACAAATTGAATTGTACACCATGCTGTACATACATTTTTTTTTTTTACTCTGGAAATAAATAAGAAAACTTCTTCAACAACTCAAATGTTTTCTTGACCAGCTTGTGGTTTAAACTATGGTCAGGTGAGCTAATTTTTATTTCAAACTCCAGGAACTTTTTTGCAAGAAAAACAAAAAAACATTTGAGTTGTGTTTATGTTAAAGCATTTTTTTTTAAATTTTTTACTTTGATCAATATGTAGTGGTTTAAGAATTTTTTACTCAGGTGAATCACCATCCAAATAGTCTTGCTTTATGCAATAACCTTGGTATAAAACAAGAGAACTCGGGCATCATTTGCCTTGAGCTGAGCTCAACTGCTCTCTCTCATGATAAATAGAGAAACCTGTGAAGCTACCACAAGTATTGAATACTATAGAAGTATTAGATGGAAAAGGACATTTCACTCCGAGGGAAATAAAATCGATAGAATGGAAAAACTACATGTCATTCAAAGGACCAGTCATTCGTTTTAGGATTGGGTTTAAACGGTAAAGATGTAATTTCCCTCGAAGATATGTAGGAAATACCTTTTAAGGTATATAAATGTGAAATGGATTTCATGGTTGGATATTACCAAGACCTGGTAAAATAAAGCAATGGGGGAACGTTGTGTTATTACTCAGATGAATATTGTTGTTTACATTATGTATTACCAGGATATGTAAGATATACAGGAATGCACTGTTATTCATTTACACATGTATGATAACTGATAGATTTGTTGTAAATAATAAATGTATTTAGTTTTGATATTCTAATAAGGTGTCCCTTATTATATTTAAAAATACACACATTTTTAAAAGCAAAACATCAAGAATAGTGTGAATTCATTTTCTACATTGGAGTTTGGTTGACAAGTATTATTTACTCAAACAAAATTTTGTATGAATATAATATTAAAAAAAAAGTTGACTGATTTAAAACAGGGTTGTTAAAGTATTTCGAAAAAACATGCCTGATTAGATATTAACGCAGCCAAAAAGTAATTCCATTGGAATAGGATATTTCAAATAAATCACAAACTCCAACAGAATTTACCATTTAGCAAACACAAATCTATTAAAGAATAACACAATCCATGTTTAAAACTCTTCATCTCAACATGTTCAATTAAAGAAAAACAAAATTGCACGCCCATCAGATACATGTCTCACCCAAATTGGATGAAAGAATTTTGAACGCTAAAACAAAAGCATCCATAATAGCGTATTTTGAACAAATACTCTAAATGAAGCATATTCATATTCAAAAGCCTAAATTCCTATAAAAACTAACGTATAAAAAATGTAGAGAAAAGGGTATAACATTGTATTAGTATATAAAATTTTAACTTTAATGTTTTAGTATAATTTTTTAAGAGAAACTAACTTTGTAGTCAACACAAGAAATAAAAAAAGGTATTGTAAATAACAGGTATATATATATATTACATTGTTTAAAACTCTTCATCTCAACATGCTAAATTATAACAGGGAAAACAATTTTAAACAAGAATACGAAAAACATTGTCTCAATTAATTGTATTTATGTACTCAAGTGCATTCAGAATAGTATTTAGCTTTGCACTTCCTACTATTAGCAAAACAAAACTTTGCTTTGAATGACACTTTCTAATCGCACAGTACTTCAAAACCAGAATTGCTAAATTTAACCACAAAAATTACGTATTCTTAGAACTGCTCGAGATGTTTACAGTTAATTACGTCAACTACCATAAAAAGTACAAATGTTAAATAAAAACATGAAAATCAATGCACATGTGACACTTTTTGCATTTTGTCTTGCATCTTAAGATTGCTTTAAGTCTAAATATCATTGTTGACAGCAGGTATTTAATCAAATTGGAAGCAATTTCATTCTAGCTTCATTGAAGACAGATTTTCAATTAATTTCATTAATTGGTAAGACACAATGTGTGATTTTTTGTTTTGAACTTTTATATATGAATCAGACCTTTTGTATGCAAAGCACTTCATTTTTTATTAATTCCATGGGAGACCAAAATTTATACTTTAAATTCAAATTAACTGGAAAAATTTCCAATTAAAAATGTCTCACTACACTTTCAAAACCTTGCAAGTCTTGATAAACATGTTTAGAAGCAATGAAACACTAATCCAAAAAATTAGATTCAAGAGATTTTGACAACAGTACACACTGAATTTTGGTACAAGCAATAATAAGTGTATCGATTTCAGTCACCAGCACAAACACTCTACATTTGATAGTGAATATTGATCAAACTGAATTGAACTTCCTTCAAATTAAAAATTGATTTTTAATGCTGAGTGAATGTTTTTGATACTTATAACAAAAGAGACTGTGCATAGAAACTTGAATCATAAATCTATCAAATGTACTCTTGGTGCCATGTTACATATTCAGAGCACACTCAATACTGAATAGAGTGTACATTGGAATATATACAATTGGATGTATTACTAGAACTAAGATACAATGTGCACATTTGATAGTTATCTCAAGAAATTTGAATTTAAGTACAGATTTTGAGCCAAGACAGTAATTCAAAATTTACTGCTTTGCATACAAGTCTGGTTATTACATAAATGATAAATAACTTCAAATCTGACCTCAGTAAAATATTAGTATCCAGCCATTAGCTAAGGGGGTGATTCTCGCTTTTACAAATAGCTTCCACTTAATAAAAGTTATAAAAATAAAGAACATTTTCGTTCTGACACAAAGTGACACTTGAACTCAATAACCGAAACACTATTTGAGTGGAAAATGCAAAAAGAAAACTATCTGACAAGATTTTCACAAAATATAAACCGCCATTATGAACTGAATATCCGGTATGGTTGACACCTTTATATATAAACGTATCATGTTTATGACACTAATGAAACATTGACAACAGTCGCCTGTCACAACACAATAAATTAAAACAGAACAAATAAAATATATATACCAGGAAAAAGTCACTCGCCGAAATAATTTACACGATACACGAGACCACGCAAAAGCGTCAAGCAGGAATTCGGAAAAGCAACACACTAAATTAAATTGAATAAAATTCGACCGATTTGGAGGGAAAACATTCGATTCATTGCTAAAGGTTGCCATGAGATGGAAGAAGCCAAAGAAAGATATAGCCTTCACAAGAATTAAAGGTGAATGACCAGAAGGGTGATCAAAAATCCGGTGGCAACGAAATAGCAGCGTCACGACTTCCTGAAATGCGTATCTCCCGACTATTGCTACCTTGATAAAATAACGATTGTGACATAAATTCAACTAGTAGAATATTTGAATTTACGTCACACTGAAGGAAAGGAACTCAACTGGTTCAGGACCAATCTCGAAGGTACTGAAAAGATCTGAGAACACCTCATAATTTTAAACAACGGTTAGACAACGAGGTCAACACCTGAGCTGATGTTAATCTCGTCAACCCTTTTCAAACCTCCACACCACGTCAGGACCGATTATGACACTTTATGTTTTGAGTTGCGAACGACACTGCCAATTAGGCTACCGTGGTCCAATTGCAGAAGTTACGAGAGAAATTACTAAAAAAGGGACAAAAATGATATCAAGCTACAGGTTAAAAAAAGCCTGTTTGTTCCATGGAAGTAGGGTTTGTTCATGCTTGTTTACTATACAAGCACTTTCGGTTTCGAATTCATCACCTCTCGAAAGAAGCGGCTCAATCCCAAGATAGTACTTTACGCAAGTCCAACTTGATTGGCTAGTTTCACGGGCTTGGCTTCACTTGGATATCTCGCCAATCTGATTGTTGCAGCAACCATTTGAATTTGAATATGCGCGTTGTTTCGTAGAAATGCAGTCATCTGACCGTGGTTCAAAATTACGAGGTGTTGTCCTCGGTTCTTTCCCTTAAGGGACTGATCCCGGACCGTCGTCAATAGCTCGTTGTGTTGCTCTAGTACGACGTTAACTAAAAAATTACCAATTACCAATTCGTAGAAATGCAATACATACACTAGCGCCTGAGCGTACAGCGTAAGTGTCCGACAAGTTGACTCTGATTTGCTCCTCATATATATGTTGTATGGTTGTTGTTAGTAGTATTTCTTGCCAACTTATATATTAAGGGTACTTATACTTTAAAGAACTTCTTTTCGTGAAGCAACGATGGCCTCATGGCTTCCCGAGTTCGAACCCAGCTGGAGGAAAAAATTTTAGATCCTCCAAATTATTTTTTAAAAATTCCAATTTAATTCCTTTTCATTCTAATTTACTTTTCCTAATTTTTAATACCCTTTTCATATTTTTCCAAGCTTCCGTTGATTTTACATAAATAATCTAAGAACCACTCCTGAACTCACTACCAGCTGATATTTTTCCGCCCCTCTGCCGTCCCCTTTGCTTTAGGATGATGGTGTCGTATCCACCGCTGGCTTAGGACCATTCTGATGTAACAAAAAGCATACATAAAACACTAACTTATATAATTATTAACTTATATAATAAAAGGATACAATTTTCGGCTCCCACCTCTACCCAACCCATAGCCATGGATCTGAAAAGAAAAGAAGAAAGCAGAAAGGAAGAGATAAATCGCCAACAACTATAAACCTTGATAACATTAGTATCTAGGTCATGTGATCCGATTAGCCAATCAAGTTGGACTTGCGTAAAGTACTATCATGGGATTGAGGCGCCTGTCCTCTCGAACCAGTAAGATCTGATCTCTACTATTATAAAAGGAAGTGTTAGTTTCTTGCCGCAAAATCCTGACGATTCTATGGCACGAGCGGATAGATATGCAACGGTTTCCCCTGACGTCACAGAATCGATAACCAATGAGAAGAGAACCATGATAGTACTTTACGCAAGTCTAACTTGATTGGCTAGTTTCACGGGCTTGGCTTCACTTGGATATCTCGCCAATCTGATTGCTGCAGTAACCATTTTGATTTTGATCTCGCCAACTTATCCTAAGGTTACTTATACTTTAAAAGAGCAACTTTACGGAAAGCAACGATGGCCTAATGGCTAAAGTCACCTCCCTTCAGATTAACGTCTGCAACGGAGGATGACTTCCCGAGTTCGAACCCATCTGGCGGAATAGTTTTTAGATCCTCCCCAAATTATTTAAAAAAATTCCAATTGAATTCCTTTTGATTCTAAATTACTTTTCCTAAATTTTAATACCCTTTTTATATTTTTCCAAGCTTCCGTTGATTTTACATAAATAATCTAAGAACCACTCCTGAACTCACTACCAGCTGATATTTTACCGCCCCCTTTGCTTTAGGATGATGGTGTCGTATCCACCCCTGGCTTAGGACCATTCTGATGTAACAAAAAGCATACATAAAACACTAACTTATATAATTATTAACATATAATAAAAGGATACAATTTTCGATGATGATGTTAGATCAATGAAAATCATGTTACACACCTTATTTCCTTTTTTCTATAGCCTCTTGATTATACAACAGATCTGAATTTAAAGTTACCGAGTCAACTAAAATATATAACTAAACAGCAGCAAAGAAATTTATCCTCACATAAATTTCGAAGTACGCTAAAGGAAGAGATAAATTGCCAACAGAAAAATTCTGATGACATACGTATCTAGGTCATGTGATCCGATTAGCAAACAATTCCTCAAATGCTCCCATTCTCTTCTCATTGGTTATCGATTCTGTGACGTCAGTGGAAACAGTTGCATATCTATCCGCTCGTTTCTATGGCACACAGGTAGTCTGAATTAATTTGCACTTTTTGGGTGGCGGCGAATTTTAAAATTCAATCTTGAACATTTTTAAACGAATTTAATAGTTTTGTTCTCTAGTGGATTTTCAACGCGTTTATTTCGGTAATAAAATTGGTAATTTTTAGTTAACGTCGTACTAGAACAACACAACGGGCTATTGACGACGGTCCGGGATCAGTCCCTTAAGGGAAAGATCCGAGGACAACACCTCGTAATTTTGAACCACGGTCAGATGACGAAGCAACACCTGAGCTGGCACCCCACTCTCCAAACTTCCACGCCAACCCAACGTGAGGACTTTCGGCCACGACAGATTTAAGGTGCACCAGCCGCCTCTACACCATACGTTTACAAACATCCATGCCCGGACCCGGATTCGAACCATGAACCTTCCGATCTAGAGGCTAACACCTTAACCACTATACCGGTTGGTCGGCCGTTTATTTCGGAAGAAGAAACACCCGAATGAAGACTTTTCTACCCAAGTGACCTTGTTGTCAGCCTTTGAACCATACCAAATTTTTAACATCGCGGGGAACTCGGAGAAAATTAGAATTTTTTTCGTTTCCGCTTTGATTTTGAGCGGTTGATTTCCAGCTAGACGATAAATTTATTAACTGGAGTCACTTAGTTCTTTTTTTAATCTCCTAGACTGTTAAAGATAGTTAAATTTTCAAAGGTTTTGAAATCTGCGGAAACTTTCACTTCAGACTGATACCTAAAAATATGATTTTCTTTGAACAAATGATTTTTAAACTGAATATATCTTCAACGGATTTGAAATATGCGGAAAATTTTACACCACAGATTAATACCTTACACCACGAGCAACGCCGGACTAGTCCGAGGCCAACGGCTAGAGTGCCTATATAATAAGAGTAGCGACATACGGGAAACACTTTCTGATTGGCTTAGAGACCTTTCCTAACGCCAGAGGCGGTTTTTTCCTAGCTCGCGTAGACTAAACATGGGAACTTTTTGTGTGTTCGAGAAAAACGTGTGTACATTAAATAAAAAAGAAAATATAGCTTATTCGTGTTCTAGAATGTTTATTTATTATTATTTTAGTGTTTTGTTGGTATAAATTTGAAGATTTTTTTAAGTAAATAGCTTTTTTTGAACGTGGTGTTTCCCGCAATCTAAGTTGGCTCATTGTGCAATCCATCTCATCATTACGCATGTAATTGAGCGTTTATATGATTCATTTATACCGAATGTATTCATATTATAACAAACATATGCTTTTTGTTCTCCCTGAAATGATATATTAATTCGGCCAGCAACCTTCTTTGAGAAGATTCTGGTAGAAAAATGGCTGCCGCACATGCGCATTGGTTCTCTTGTCGACACTCTTATTATATAGGCACTCTAGCCTCGGCTAGCCACGCAGTGGATAGTCTAAGACAAAAGCAAGATATCTTATTTTCGGTCTCGAACAATCGCATATGCCATACCACAGCCAATGGTCTGACGTTAATTAAATACCCAAGATTAGGTTCATCAGAAATTTTACCTGCGCAGCAGCTGCAGATTTAATTCCTGTAAATATCTTCTCTATTTTTTTTCTGTGTATGTAAACTTTCCTTGGGTAATTGGTAATTTTTTTGTTAACGTCGTACTAGAGCAACACAACGGGCAATTGACGACGGTCCGGGATCAGTCCCTTAAGGGAAAGATCTGAGGACAACACCTCGTAATTTTGAACCACGGTCAGATGACGAAGCAACACCTGAGCAACTTTCCTTGGGTTTATCATTTACCCATACAAGAGGTTTTTTTTTGGGAAAAGCAATGCTTGGTCAGATTGAGCCGTTGCGCCATAAAAAACACAACCATCCATCGAACTTATGGATTTGACAGAACCTCAAATGTTCAAGGAAACGGTTGAAAAGCTCTACGGCACTATGGATGATTTGTCTCAGTGATTCAACAAGAAACATAACAAACAACGGACACTTTGAGTATTCATTGAATTTGGATAGGTACAAAAATAGCACATTAACTTTAGTACAGGGCTCGAAATACCCGGGTGCACCTGAAAATAAAATTGTGCACCTAATTTTTTCCCTCTAGGTGCACGCAGTGCACCTATCGTAAAAAAATCGGGGAAGCATATTTTATGTTATTTTGATGTCTGAACAAAATATTAGTATCGACCTCTTTCGCTCTAAAGGAACGTAATTAAAATTCCTAAATACACACTATGCGAAAACTTTAATCCAGAAAATGTTATGTTGCAATGAAGGAAAAATACAAAAAGAAGGGTGGACTCTAAAACTTATGGGTAAAGATCTGCCAAAAACGTAGACGTTTCTGATTGTCCACCAATGTCTGATGATGACTAAATACTTGTAAGTAATAATTTCACAGCTTAAAAAATTTATAAATATTTTTATTTACTATCTATCCAAACATACCCAACTAATAAAGTAGTTTACATTACATGAATGTTCTTATATTACGTTTTTTTTAAATATGCACCTAAAATATAATCTGTGCACCTAATTTAAAAACTTAGGTGCACCTGTATTAAAAAATCTATTTCGAGGCCTGCTTTAGTACCATTAAGCTTGGAAAAAAAAATGGTCACGCGTAAAAATTCAGGATTGTTTTCCTTGAAATCTCAAATAAAGGTAATGAGACATCTAAGGCGTCTGCCAAAAGAGGTTGCATTTTAATCATCATCCATTTGGGGGAAAGAAAATATATTTATTATCTCTAAAAGTTCTTATTTCTATTCCAATCTACTAAAGATGGAAAACTAAAATAGCTTTCTAAAACTTTACTACTGTCAATTTTTTTCTGTATTAGCTTGTGTGTGTGTATATATATTGCAATACATAGTTATTAATTCCCTTACATCGTCTCCTTGTATAATAAAGAATATGTCATCTGGTTATGCACAAGCTAATACAGAAAATATTTGATAAATGATTCCCATGCTGCAATTAAACTTCTTGGATTTCCAATATTGCAAGGCTCTAAGAAGCAATAGAAATGCTACTGAAGTTATTTGAAATTTCAGAAAATATTTTTTACAAAACCGGAATTGTTATTTTGATAGAAACTGGACAGTTTGATGGCATACAAGTTGATATTTACCTCTGAAAAGGAACTACAATAATTTTTTTTGGGGAAAAAAACACACAATCTACACTACTTTAAAACATATTTATTTCATCACTCAAACACTCAACTTCAAAAATGCATTTTGACTTATTGAAATGTTTATCTGCCAACTTTCCCAAGTCTTGTATCTGTCTTTGGGTTTGCTGTAATATTCTGAACTGAAACAATAATTTCGTTGATTTTCGTTTGGAGGTCTCGCAAATCATGGATAAAACACAACCTCAATATCTTTGCAGCTCTGTCAAGAACAGGATCTTTTGTTTCAAATCCAAGGGGCATTTCCATCACTGAAAATGGTTTCCCAGCTTTTTTCTGGCTCTGCTTTTTTTCAAGAGCTTCTTTTGAAAAAGATTTTTGAATCACAGTACAGCAAGCACTAAGTGTTTCTAAATGATCAGGATGTGGGGTGACACCCAAGAGATGTGCCAATGCTTTGACATGTCCTTTAAATTCAGCACTTTCAAAGTCCAGATTGTCTAAAGGATTTTTTGGTTTCACCTAAAAGAAAATAATTTACTATTAAAAAACATAACTTAATTAAAATTACTTTTTATCATTAACAAGCCACTACTTGGCCAGCACGGCGTTGCCCGTGACAATTCCAAAAAGGTCGAAAACGTTGGTTCAAGGGAGATAAAAGACTAATACATTCATAAAAAAATGTTCTGGATTAAATTTGAAAATTCGGACTGAACACAAAATAAAAAAAAAATAAAAATAAAAAAAGACTACCTGTGTGCCAAATTTTACTATCATAAAAAAGGAAAAACAATAACGCTTGCCAAAAAAACAAAGTTACTCCCGCAGCCGTCCGTAGGATTGAAAACTCGCTTTTTTCGCTCGGTTCTCAGACAGTCTCCCGAGAAGTACTCATCAAAAATTTATGAAATTAACATATGTTTTGTTCAAAATTGTACAGGGAACAAGAAGGAGAAGATTTTTTTTTTCTGATGCGGCTTTTAGTTTAGGGTGCGCTAAGTGTCAAAGTCGAAAAAAAAAAGAAGCGAAATTTCTAAAGCAAGTGAGCAAAACACGTACCAATTTTCACTCTTCAGCCATGAGTTTTTTTAGAGTACCTATCGACTTAAATTTTTGCACCACGCCGAGTTATTTTTAAAAATTTCAATTTGGTTCGTGGTAATATTATTACGGGAAGTTTTCGTTACTTTTTTGTTAAAACTGTCATATTTGTAGCTTATTAATTAGTTTTTAAATTTGAAAGCATCACAGGAAACCTTAGAATGTACTCTTTTTTTATGGTAGTTATTTTTGAAATTGGTTAATAAATAAATTAGATGCAATTAAAAGTTGGTCACACAAATTTCGGAATGTTAAGATCGTAATTTCCGATACAAAACTAAAACTGTCATATCTATAGCTCAGAATGCACTCTTTTGTATGGCATAACTATTTTTAAAATTGGTTCATAAATAAGTTTGATGCGATGAAAAGTATAATTTTGAGATGGTGTACAAATTTTTCATCGTTCTAGCTGACCTTGTGAAACACGCTGTGACGTCATGGCCCTGAAAGACGCTTGCAAAAGGAGTGTTGGTTTGCGATGCAAACCAAATGGGATTGCGTAGCAATGAACGGGGGTTTGCAAGCATAGGCGAAGCCCCCAAGAAGTGAAAAAAATTCGCCAGTTGAAAACTGAATTTTGTTTTCAAAGGAAAATAAGCACTCTGTCTAAGGAGTATTGACAAAAATATCAAGTATTTCTAAGTTCTTTTAGAAATGGAAGGTCAAAATAAGCACTTTCTAAGAACCGTGGGAACCCTGTACAAGTCATAATAAAAACCCAATTCCGTATTGCAGATTAGGTAGTCACTCAAAAAAACAAACCGAACCACCTCCTTTTTTTCGAGCTCTATTCAACCAAATTAAATTCAAAAATATAATTTAATGAGAATAATGTCCTCTAGAAATTCAAATAAATTGCATAAGAGGACGTCTTCATATCAAAATTTGGCACAAACAATGAAATTTCTAATGGAAACACCACATTTTAATACCATAATTAGATTCTGCACTGTTAAATTTTTCTAAACATGAAATTTCACGACTTTACTAACTTTATATTCCGAGATATTCAATACTAAAGTTAGTATCAATTTCAGGGATCATCTCAAAATAATCCAAGAATTATTATATTTATTATACAAGTGCAAATAATTTGAAAATTGCATTATTATATTTACTATGCAAATGAAAACTTATTATTATCCGAGGTTTGTCACACGTTTCTTAAACTTTTCGTTGCACCCTTAAATCGCAATGAGGAAAATTTAATGTTTCTGAAAAACTACTTATAAGATTGAGCTGAAATTTCGCATGGCCATACTAGAAGTTCTTCTGAATTGAATACCATCAAAATATGTATAAAGTCACCCCCCACCCAGTTCATAATTTTTTTCAAACATTAACAAAATAATTATGATTGCATTTTTGAAGCAAAATATTAGGAGGATTTAGGGCTATTTAACAGTACCATGGTATAAAATGTCCGTATTACTATTATAAAAGAAAGTGTTTGTGTGTGTGGACTGTTCTGACGAATCCATGGCACTAACAATAATGCGATTTGGCACACAGGTAGTCTGAATTTTGCAATTTTTCAATCGCGCCCGAATTTTAAAATTTAATCTAGAACATTTTAAAATTAATTCATTGACATAATTTAATTGTTATTGTTTTCATTAGAATTACAACAGTATGAAAACCATAGATTCTAAATTTATTTTTTCGGTTTGATTTTACGAGGAACGATTTCAGCTGACAAACAAAACAAAGAATTTTTAACTGGGTTCTGTAGTTCTTTTTTCCATCTCCTAGATTAGAAGAGATAAAGATTGAGTAAGAATTTCAACGGATTTGAAATCGGGTGGTATGTTATATCCGATACTAAACAACTTATGGCGATTAAAAGCCAAATGTGGTAATTTTCCATTTTTTGCGAGTTTTCGTACTTTTATCCATACTTACTTACTATACTTTTTCTGCCATATTTTTCTAATATTTTTTTACATTAGTTGTGTCTGGTTGCTCCGTTTCTTGCTCTCGAATTTCTTTGTTGATTCTTTCAAGTAAGTTGCACTTTTATTTTGCTTTGATAGGGTTTACCCCTCGCGAATTTTGACTTAGCAATATTAAAATATGAGATATATAAAAAGGATTAATTAAAAAGAAAACCGACAATGGACGAAATACAATGGAACAAATTTTAATTGTAAATCTAATTTTCCTGTGTGGTATTTACTCTAAACATGAACGTTTTTTTTTTGCGTTGTTTCATCAATTAGGTCCAGGTTTAACTTCTTAATTTTTAAAAATTGTCGGAAAAATGTAAAAATATTGAGAAATTTTTTTGCTCTATTCTTAGACGGTTTCACGAGAAAGTAGATAGGAAAATTACGAAACTAATATGGTTTGTTCAAAATTGTACAAGGAACAAGATGAAATTTGTTTTTCCGAAGCGGCTAATTAGTTTAGGGTGCATTAAGTGTTAATGTCGAAAAAAAGCGAAATTTCTAACGCGAGTGAATAAAAGACATACAAATTTTCAGTCTTCAGCCGTCATTTCCTTTAGAGTACCTCTAAATGTAAATTTTTGCACAACAACTTTTTTTTAGA
>OX375873.1:88962477-89234977 GCA_947359465.1 Metellina segmentata | reverse complement strand
GTGGGTTTAAAAGTCTCAAGGACATTTTCTAATATTTCATCTTCGTTGACTAACTTTGTCGACTAACAATTCGTCAATATATTCAAACGATAGATCATTGAATCCTACTTTTCCAATTGTGTATTCCATTGTAATGATGTTGGCAAAGTCGGTGGTATTAGGAACCAAATTCACTAAAACCTTTGATGATACATACATAAGATACCTAGAAATACACATTGGTATACGAAAGCACGCGTTTCAAAACGCACTGTCTTGCTGCTATGCAATCTATTCGAGCGTGTAATCAATGATACTATCATGCCATAAATGAAAAACATTTTCTTGGAATTTAGGCAAAAAATAATTCTTAGATAAATTGGCCTGGCCCGCTCTTGTTATATAAAAATGACGTGCGCCTAAAAAAGTAATGAAATATTAATTTTGAATTCGTGTAAAAAAAAATTCGTGTAAAAAAAAGTTCGTGCAAAAACAAAATTAGGTGCATAATGTAAAGCTATGTTGCGTGAACCGTCCATCGCTTTACAAGTGAAACACAAAACTCAAAACTTCAAGCAAAATGTATTGGTTTTCTAGATCCAAATGTGTGGTGATCTAAGCTTGTGAATTCCACCAAGCGTTTAGGGTCAATAACGTACTTGCATAAGTACTATGGAGAAATAACTATTTGTAGAATACTCTTCGATAACCAACACTTGAAAAAAAATTCACACGATACGTTTAAATTAAGAAAAATGTAATGTTTATCGACAAATAAAATAAAATCAATCCTAATTGTGGACGTTTTCCTAAAGTATAAACGAAGACAAGACGTATCGGATATATTGATTAGTACCAACGATAATGATATATGAAACGATTAAATAATTCATACCAATAAACGTTCCACAACTACTACTAGCTTGAAATATTTTTTTTGGACAAAGGAAACAATTCGGAAGTTGTAGAATCTATCATTTAGCTTAGGTAAAGTATAAAACTATTCAGGTGCTTTCTCAAAACATATTTATTAGTAGTAGTTTTCTACGTAATAATATTTGCAAACAACTGCTGATTCAAACCTGTAATCGTTTGACAACTGCCTACCTGCTTGAAATCTTTTCTTTATACGAAGCAAACAAAGTCGTGGAAACTATCATCATTTCATATAGAGGTAAAGTGTAAAATAATGAGTCCGATACAATTACCCTCCAACGGTTTTCCCGTTTTTGAAAGAAGCGTACGATGGACACTGAAGACGTAACACAAAGGTGGAGGGGCTATTCTCTTTTGATTTTTTTATGTCCCCGCTTGTTCGGTGATACCTTTCTTCTTTCAGGTCCACGATTTAGCTCATTTTAATAACAAAGGGGGTTATTAGATAGTAAATGGAATGTGACTCGTTTACATTATGTTGAAGGTTTTTTGTGGGGGAAAATTGTAATTACTGAAGAATACACTCGGTTCTTTTCTAGTTCCTCCCCAACAGCTTGTGATTCTTTTCAGAAACACAATGGGGCTTATTGACGGGGAGGACTTGTGCTGGATTCGGTAAATGTTCCACGTGCATTTTTTTAATAACCGCACTTCGGGTACTTAACTATCGTTGAAAGTAATAGTTACGTGGTAATAAGGCGCGTGGTTTTTGTGATGTATCGACCTTCTCTATTACAGAATAAATTGATTGGTTACGCATGGATTATCAATTTTGATCGATAGGTTGATTGGTGTCTTTTCAGTCTTATGGCGCGTATTTGGGCGCCGAACACAAGACAGGCGATGTCAACTAATAATTATTGTTAGATGGGTTCTTTCTGTTGCTTCCAAAACACAATAAGTCAGCAGCTTTTAGTCCCAAGATAATTTATTACATGAAAAGGGACACGATACATAACATGGACAAAACATAACCAGAAATCATTGTTGTGAGGTAAAGACGGTAGCGTAGACTATCTTAAACCGGAAGAAAAACCAATCTATCTCTTATTGCTCGTCTTTTTTTTCAAGCCTCCCTCTGTGATCCTCGCAACCCTTCTCCGGGTTGTCGCGCTTGTCACTCGCCAACCGCTCCAGTTGGCGACAGCTTCCTGACAGTTATCAAACCTGTTTAGATGTAGGTTTGACAAGATGTCATTCGAAAAAACTCACCAGATCTAGATCTCGTCATCAATGTTACAAATCTCTATGGCGTATTATCCATAAAAACGGTAATATCTTGAGAGAGGTAGGTATTTGATCAACGTCCCACTGGAGTGACACAACGGACTTTTCGGGACGGTCCAGGATTAAATCTGAAGGGAAAGATCCGAGGAAAACATCACGTAATTTTGATTCACGGTCAGATGTACAAGGTTACACCTGATATTTTACCCCACTCTCCAAAATTCCACTCTACGATAACTTGATTAAATTTGTAGCCTCCACAGATTTAAAGTGCACCAGCCTCCCATGTTACACGATGGTCTTCGGTTGAATTCGACTTAGCAATCCTACGGTTGCTTATTCGTCTATCTCCCATGGCAACCACGGCTTGGAAATATCTTGATGACAAGATACCTCTTCACATTTGATACCTCCCTTTCGAAATTGGTTCGATCTCGATGGATGATATGTGTCGTTTAAACCACTTATAGGGTTGAGATGGATAAGAATGTATCATGGTTTGATAATTAAAAATCTAAAGAAAATTTAAGTACAAAATGTGCATAATAATAATAAAATCATAGGGGAATGGCAAATATGAATGATTTCACCCACCAATCTGTAAAGTAGCCTAATTTTGAAAACAGTGTATTGTCTTACTTCTGACTGACGTGTTACTTCAAGATATTGCTTATTTGGGCTAATTTGATCAAGACCTATAGTTTAAAATGGATGACGAACATCCTTGCCCGGACATCCTGATTCGGACCCAATGATCACATTGTTAACCACTTGGCTACGAAGCTGGTTTCTATTTATGAAACTTGGAACATCTTTCTTTGTTATGAAATAACTTTATACCTGTAATCAATATCCGTAAGATTTATGATAAATGACCGTAAAGCGACAGGCTAGAGTGTGATAATAATTACAATTATAATTATTCTTACCCTGTAGCCTGCCACGTTCTGGTCATTTTGTGCTGCAAGAAAGCTAACTTGTTGGAATTCAATTCAAAACCACTAGAATTCATGCCAAGATCGGGAGTTGACTTCAGTGTCTATTAAATCGAGCAATGGATCGAGTCCCAACAAGGAAAATAACCCCACACTAAGATGGATACTCTGAATTTCTGCTGGAGAGTGGGGTGCAAGCTCAGGTGTTGCTTTGTCATCTGACCGTGGTTCAAAATTACGAGGTGTTGTCCTCGGATCTTTTCCTTAAGGGACTGATCCCGGACCGTCGTCAATAGCCCGTTGTGTTGCTCTAGTACAACGTTAACTAAAATTACCATTACCTCTGAATTTCTGCAGTGTCCAAATACTTTTTTTGATCGTGTATGTTTCACTTCAATCGCGGGTAATATACAATTCAATATTTAAACACGAGAAGAAAAAAGATATTGTATAAACACGACAGAAAATTTGAAAAACCTGTTTGATCTTTATAGAAAATTTTGAAGTCCTACCAGATATGGCTATGGTCTTCTGTTTAACTATATCGTTGGCTTACAAGTGTAACACATGGCTAAAATATTCAATTATGAGTTATTCAGTTTTTCTGCACGAGATTACGGAGAAACAAATGGTGAAGGCAATTTGTCTTTGCATAGAATTAGATTTTTTTTATCGAGAAACCTACTTCATACGTTTATCTTAGTGAGTAAAATATCGTGGTAGACTGATTGTAAAAATAATGGACGAGCAACCGGATAATTGTGAGTTCAAATCCAACCAGAGACAGTAGTGTACAAAGGGGGGGGGAGCACCTTAAATCTTTCTATCGAGTCTTCAAACGCCCTCATGTTGGTGTGGTGTGGAAGTTTGAAGAGTGGGGTGAGATCTCAGGTATGATCTGGTCATCTACTCGGAACTTTCCTTTCGAGGTTTGATCCCTGATCGACGTCAATAGCCCGTTGTATTGCTCCAGTGTGCAACATTTATTAAAAACCTAACCATCTTAGTGAGTAGATTTCCCCCTTTGTTTCCTTAGAACTGCTGTTTTACATGTTTGCGACACTTTAAGCCAATGTTAAATCGCCATTCCCAAAAAGCAATGACACAATTAGAATTCTTCGATTCAGTCAAGGTAGGAAGATAGGTATTATATTTTATAACATATGTCCTAAAAAGCACTTGAAGGAATAAACTTGAGCAATAAAAAAATTTTTTTAGTCTTGTTTCACATTTATTAACCTTTACGCTGCGGCAGGTAAACAATTGCTACCACTACAATTTCGTTTACACCAGCGGCATGGTATTGATATGTGTACGGTGAATGTTATCCTCCTTTTAAGTGACCGCTGGCATCGATCACCATTTACGAGCTGTCAGTGACTAACCTTCTGGGGGATCCCTACTTTTGTTCGGTACCCTATCCTGTCAACCGTGTGGTGTGAATGCTTTGGGGGAAAGGCAGAAGGTCGCTCCTATGAAATCTCTGTAGCACCAAACAATACTCCACCCAATACTATGAAAGGAAAGCGTCAGTCGTAAATGCCACTCAAGGCTCAATAGCTCAAGTTAGGTAATAAGGTATGGGGGGGTGGAGTGGACATGCAGGTGAAAAAGCCGTTCCTGGAGACGATTGAAAAAATCTAAGCGCCCCAGCGTAAAGGTTAATCGTCTTTAAAAGATACCTATTTGAACCAAGGTTTTATCTTTTACTATTTTATCTTTTATGTTTAAAAAGCATAAACATGACTTGTGTTCGAAACATAATAGAAAAAAATTAATAACAAGTCTCTCTTCTGAATTAGCCTTTCATTGGATCCAAGTTATAACTGGGAAAATATCCGCATGGAAAAAATGTCCAGGGAAGTATTTCATATAAGGTATTGGATGATCAGCATCGGAGTCACAAGGTAAGTAATGTGGAAGAGAGTCTCGCTCCTCCGCATTCACGCCCACACCGAAAGATGTTCGTAAGAAAAGTGGAAGAAGTTGAAACGCTACTGCACAAGCCTCCCAATCAATACACATACACACATTAGTCCACTGCCCTCCTTGCCTTCGATAGACAGGGGGATCGGCCACAAATTGAGAATCCACGTACACGGAACTCGATCTATGTTTTTTGTTTGTCGCTTTAAAAACTAGACTCGGTTCTGATTGTGCGTAGGACTACGACTTGCAGAACTTATATGAACTGGTTGCGTATTATTTCAAATAGTTTGTTTTGTTGCAGGCAACATGGGATTATGATGAGTAATAGCGAATACAATTACGTTCGTTCTGAAGTTTTTAAATATTTGCTTTGAACTGCTGTAATGTTACTCATATACACTACCCTACAATAATAGACCGGACAGCAAGATGTGATAGTATAAGGGAAATAATACACGCTTTAAACACCGAGATGTTCCCCCACGTGCTGCAATTACACTAACAACCCTTCTGGGCATACTTTCAACAAGGTTTAGATACACAGCTATGGGTGTTTATGTGCGTTCCTGCTGCAAGAATGTCGCCAGCTCAGCTGTAGATTTCGGACGTGGTTCCCTGGTCCGTAAGCGTCACTCTAACTTGTCCCACAGAAGTTCTATGGGGTTTGTCGGGATTCTGAGCAGGCTACAGAATACGTTTGAAATCCTTATCTCGATACCACTGCTTGACCGAGGCTGCAACATGACATGGAGAATTGTCGTCGTGGAGGTAACATTCGTCCATTCCATAAAATTGCCAGAGCGTAGGAAGAACCTGACTGTCCAAAATGTTCTTGTAGACGTCTGCGTTCAAGTTGCTAGGAACAACATGCAAAGGTCCCAGGCCATCCCACGAAAAACACCCCCAAACAAGCTGTCGGTTTTTATGGAAATCCGCTGGCGTCCGGTTCATTATTGTAGGGTAGTGTACTTGGATACACATTGCTGATGGTTTTTAAACAATGCCACACATAATTGTTTTGCACTTACTGTTGTCAAGAGAGACAGAGTCTCAGAAATGTTGCATCATTTTCTCAACAGACAACAAGGGGTGGGGGAGAGCCACACACGTGATGCATTATGCAGAAATCGAACTTCATACTGTTTACGAATACGATGGTAACTTGATTGCTATTTAGCACTATTTTTAACGATGTAAAGTTTACATTTGAGACATAGTTTTGTCACTAACATCCCATACTAACCACACTATAACAGTCGTCCAAAACTATCCACGGTGGTTCGCCGTAATCCTGCGTCAAAATTGTATAATAGCCCGTTGTATTCCTCCAGTTCGACGATAATTCAGCTACCTACCTACATTAAAAATCCGGTGTTTTTTTTTGTTTTTTTGGCCTAAAGAATCATGAATCTATGTGTTATATGGGCATTGGTGATATCATTTAAGTTGCATAATTAAAGAAACTAATGTAGAGGTTAAATCGGCTGTAAGTTTTAATTGCTTACAATTAAGTGTTTACTTGAATTTTCAACAAATTAGATCGAGTATTAAATACTGACTTTCATCTAATTGTTATTGTGTAATTTATAATTAGTTACATTATCTACGTATAATTTAGAATCATTTATATAAAGCATGGTTTTTATTACTCGATGAAACTTAAAAACTGCAATTTTCTCAAGTGTGGTTAGTTCCTCACGGTCTTTGGAGAGTAAGGTCGTACCAAACAAAGACCTGCGATTTAAAGTGGATTTTGATTCACTGCTAGTATTCATGCACGATTGGGATTCGAACTCAGAGTATCTGTTTAATAACGGGTTAGATCACCAATCATACCTGTTACTAGATCGAAATTTAAGGTTTAGATCAGGAGATACGAATTCATCCTCTAATGCTCCTATTTGAGATGAAGGACCTAATTAAACTAGATCCATGGTAAACAGTACTAGAGGTCTTTTAGGAGTAAACTATTCACTAGCCACCTGTTTATCGTCCCTTAGCAATGCTTTGGAACATAAGGAAGCTCAACAGGGGAGAGGGTGTATCTTACGAATTCACCTATCAGATTGAAGCGAAGCGATTCCAAGTCTGAATCTAAGAGGCAATAGAAGGACGTAGGAAAGAATTCCGAATAATATTGTACAGTTGACGAAAGGTGGATCATACAATAACCCCAAATGTTCGAGAGGCCGTAGAAGCTCAGTGGGTATGTACACTGTGCTAGCGAATAGGGATGCGACATCGACAGCAAAACATCGATGTTGATAAAACATCGTTCCAAAAACATCGATGTTTTTAAAATTCAGTGTATTTAAACTTTTTTCCCCATTTCTTAAAATTGGTTTAACAACTAAGGATGCAACATCGACAGCAAAACATCTATGTTGGTAATGCATCGCCCCCAAACTATCAATGTTTTGAAAATTCAGTGAATTCAAACTTTTCCCCCATTTCTTAAAACTGGTTTAGCACCTAGTGATGCTACATCGACAGCAAAACATCGATGTTCAAAATTGAAACATCGATGTTGATAATGCATCGCCCCCAAACTTTCGATGTTTTTAAAATTCAGTGCATTTAAACGTTTTACCCCATTTCTTATAACTGGTTTAGCAACTAGTGATGTGACATCAGCTCCAATGCATCGACGTTTTTTTTTATAAACCATCAATGTTTTGAAAACATTGACATCGATGTCGTATCCCTACTTTTCAGACCCTTCACCTTTGGTCACTTTGGTCTAAAAGTATGTTCAATTTGCTGATTATGATTGGTTATTTTTTTTAAATTTTTGTAACGGTACTTTTTTCATTTAAAAATAAAACATACACAACGTAAAAACATCGACAAGTATAAACATCGATGTTACAAAAAATCGACCTGAATACATCGGTGTTAAATACATCGATGTTTTGAAAACATCGACATTGACGTCGCATCCCTACTAGCGACTAGTGAGTTATTGGTTGTGAAGGTTCTATTCTTACCTGGGTGTATTTCTCTCTTATGTGTTTTTAAAATTTTATTTGTGCATATCCATTCTTGGTATTGTCTTGTTTCTGGCCCAAAATAGCCAAATAAGACCCTTGATCCATAAAACTCCCACACCAATTAAATGAACCAACCCAGATATTGGTCTGAATAGTTGGATGTGAACGAATGAATTGGAAGCACTTCTATTGTTGTGTTGATTTCAGTGCGACGTTAATTCGACTAGTTATATAACCGAAACCACCTCTACTTGTAAGCGGCTCAGGTTCGTTTCATGTAAATTACTGCGGGTGTGGTTCTTTCTTCTGTGTCAGTAAACATTTACTGCAGCATGCATATCCATTACTCTTTCTAATGTATTGGTGCAGCTTGGTCAAATATGGCCCTCTCCCGATAACACCCAACCAACCGAAGCCTCCTTTACATCCAAAGAAGGTCATTCTCACTGTACGTTGGGCAGAGGTGTCCCGGTTGAAAGATTAACGGATTAGCATCCGAAGGGTAGTGAGTCAAATTCTTGGGTGGCGGTAAATATCCTCACGTTGGATTTGTGTCGAGTTTTTCGAGTAGAAGGTCAGCTCAGATGTCCTCTTGTCGTCTGACTATGGCTCAAAATTACGTAGTAGTCCTCGTATCTTTCCCTTTCGGGGGTTGATCCCGGACCCTCGCCAACAGCCCGTCGTGTTGCTCAATTGCGATGTTAGTTAAAAGACATACCTACCTATGGCAGAAACATCTCATTGCTCTTGCCAACCGGAGGTTTTCTGAGTTCGGAACTCCAGCCAAAGACAATTGGGTACTCGGAGACATGTGCTTGTTAAATCTGTCGTGGCCTCAAATCTCCTCACATTGGCGTGGTGTGGAAGTTTGTAGAGTAGGTATCATCTCAGGTCTTGTTCTCGTCGTCTAAAGATGGTTTAAACTTTCGAGACGTTGACATTGTATATTTCCCTTCCAGTCTGATTTTTGACCGTCACCCGTTTTGTTGCTCCAGCGTGTTGTTAATTAAGTACCTACCTATGTATCGTGGTCCGTTATCCGTATAATTTATCATTATTTCCCCTATAGGGTCCAAACCGTAACTACAGGTGGTTTCTGCGCAGACATACGGAAAATATACAAAAACTGTGCATTAAGCAGCCAGCACAGTCAGTAGACATGACCTTTTTTGTTTCAGGACCAAGTTGTATATCGAACTGACAACCACAAAAAGCATATTAATTATTTGCTATACGAAATTGTTGTTATTCTCCTCATTCTTCAGGTGTCTTTCTTCAATGCTTTTTCATTTTTACCCATACCTGAATAACATTTTGTTGAAGAAAGGCTTAGCAAGTATACATCTGTCAGACTGTGGAAGACTAACACATATTTCGATGCTGCATTATTCAAACATGACATAACCCGCCTACTCGTTGTCAACGTTGTACCTGATGATAATTGATTTTACAAAACAAGTATGTTGCTTGCTTTCCGTTCTTACTTGTCCTATCATCCTTAAAATCGGCCATTTCTGTTGCGACAACACACTGTTTGA
Organism: Metellina segmentata; assembly: GCA_947359465.1. Classification (NCBI taxonomy): domain Eukaryota; kingdom Metazoa; phylum Arthropoda; class Arachnida; order Araneae; family Tetragnathidae; genus Metellina; species Metellina segmentata. The sequence goes on along the minus strand of OX375873.1, from coordinate 89,225,443 downwards.
GTCCATAAACCCTTGAAAAATTGTTGGTTTTTAATTTTCCAATGTATACATACTTTTTTTTGCCAATTTCATCCCAATTTTCTTCTTGGCCGCATTTGAATGAAGAAGGAATTTTTTTACCCAACACCACCGAGCGAGTTTTATCCTGCTTTACTGCAAAGCTTTTCTGTACAACTTCTTTCACTGCTAGATCACTATTATTGCGGAGGAGCGGAGTTCACATCTGAGAAACTGGTATTCTTGCTCTGTATGCGTATTTGATACGCTTGTAAACGTGGATGTGTTCATCCTAGATTCGGCTTACATATTAAACAGCTTTTATTCATCTGTTTTTATTTTAGAAAGGTTTCAAAAACATTAATGTTCATGAGAAAAGAAATAATCATTCTTATTATGTTAACATTATTCGTCTAGCATTATTCGTCTGTTTTTTGTAAATACTCTGAACATAGGTTTGATATACTTTCTAAACATTCAAAGAAATCTATTTCAGATGAAGTTTAACAATATGAAAGCATTAGTAATGTTTGAACAATATGCATGTCTTTTGACAAACTAAGTTCAGATGGCTCAGTACTCTAAAACAGGTGTTGAGGAGTTACTGTCCAACGTTTAATTTTATTATTGTTTGTATTTACTGGTTGTGTTACTGAGTTCAATTCAGGTATTTGTTGAGAAGTTGAAAGTTTAAATTATAATATACTGAATGGAAATTACAATAGTTTTCCTTTGAGAACAACTTCAAATAAATTCTATTTTTTATTTCACTAATGAATGTTGCTTAGAAATCGAGAGTATTTAAATATAAACGAATGACAAAAACGAAAATATACAATATGAAGTCTACCGTTATGGACTCCATTCGCCTATTTGCTCTTACTTTAATTGTGATTGAGGTTAGCTATGAAGCTTTCCAATATTTCTAAAGCTATATATAATGGATTTACAGCAAGAATACCACTCTATGATATTATTCGACTGTCTGATTGCAGAGTGAAATCTAGATTATCAAAATCAGCGCAACGAAATGCTATATATGTTTGGATGCTTTTATTTCTGAGTTCAGAAATCCTTTTATGTGAACATGGATGCTATATTCATTTCAAACGGATTAAAATGAAACATAAAATTTGAATAACAGTTTTCCATCAATAGATGTAAACAATTACCAAAGTTTAGGACAGATTTGTATGCCCGGGTCTGCTAGTTCTCCCTTTAACAAGAACGCGTTGGGACTGTGTCTATAGAACTAGACAGTGTCTATAATATTTATACTGTTTTGTTTTGATAAAGAGTACTGTTTTAGAGACTTTGGACTTCAAGCCAAATAATTGGTTTGGAGTAAATCTAGTTTCATCTATTTACTAAAATATTTCCTAGCATCCACGGTATCTAATCATCATATTACAAACCTCGACTCGTGCTTGTCTAATATTTGCTATTCCACGTATTTAATATTGTTAATTTTTAAAATAATTCCTTAAATGTGATATAAGAATTGTTCAACTCTAGATCCCAGTCCGATAAAATGTCATTTACAGAATCATTAAAATTACTACAATTTGATCTTGTCGGATTGATCTACATGCTAATAAATTTGAGGAAATGTAGATCAATTAATCAAAGACGCTTAATGAAACTTGGTACTAGAGAAGACTGACAGCTTGTTGGATTTAAAGTAAACTTTTCCATTCCAAATTTACATTTGCGTAAATGTGGGATTTTGGAATTTAACTTTGTGGTTATAAATGTGAATCAGGCTTAACTTTTGTATTATCAACTGTCAAGTAGGTTTTTTGGTATCCTATTTTGATAGTTAGTACGTCCTTTCATAGTAATAGAATTCAAATCAATCTGAATCCAGTAGAAACGGACTAACGTATATTCAAGTACATTGAAGTAGGTTTTTTGGTATCCTATTTTGATAGTTAGTACGTCCTTTCATAGTAATAGAATTCGAATCAATCTGAATCCAGTAGAAACGGACTAACGTATATTCAAGTACATTGAAGTAGGTTTTTTGGTATCCTATTTTGATAGTTAGTACGTCCTTTCATAGTAATAGAATTCGAATCAATCTGAATCCATTAGAAACGGACTAACGTATATTCAAGTACATTGAAGCGGAAAGCTTCGGATTCAAGTAGTGCTAAATACTTTTTATGAGCTTGCTATTTCTTATGGAAGTGACTCTCCAGAATCTTTGTCAACATGTTTCTACTGAATTTAGATTGACTCGAATTCTGCTTTTGTTGCTTTTTAGAACTATGTTAAATCATTTCGTTTGACCGGTCCTTAGACCAAATGCTGTACTCATGGGTTCACTACGCTAGGATTGCCAAACGATCTTTCTTATCTATTTCACTTCATCCTTTATTTTCGCAACTACTTAACATTGTCTGTCTTGAGTTTGGTGTAGCTTGGCCCAACATGGCCCTTGGCCAAACACCCAAATCTCAATCATACCGACCTGATATGGTTATCTAAAAAGATCTATCATACCCAATCACCAAACACAGTTCTCCTAAATGTTCATGACCAAATACGGGCCGTAAGATAGGTTTATCTGGCTAGGATCCAGATACGGTTAATAGATAAGATACAGCTACTGTAGGTTTATAGCGGTGGCAACGGACTTGGCGATGTTTTGGCGCGCTTCTGGTAGCGAGTTACGGTAGGTAATGGCAACCCATTTGTGCTTACGTTTATAGTGATTTTCATTTCAACCTCGGCAAACAGAAGCTTTTAAATTATTATTTTTATTATTCTAGAAAGTTCTTTTAAAAAATTCGTTTAAGTCGTTTAATTTCATTGGTTCGTTTAAAATTTGTTTTCTTAGACTCCATTGGTTATTTTAATATTAAAATATCCTTTGATTGCATTGGTCCTTTTAAATTTGTTTCTTTGATTTCATTGATTCATTTAATGGTTTTTCTTCAGTTGCGGAATTTTGTTTTATTATAATTTTTTTCACAGTAGTGTTCTGACATTTATTGGTTTTTCTCCATTTGTGGAATTTTCTTTATTAATAATTTTTTTCCCGGAACAGTTTTGACGTATCAGGTATTATTTCTTGCTTCTTTTTCTTTTCCAACTTGCCCTCTGTATTTAGTGTAATTGATAAGTTTCAGTATATTCTTATCCAACATTTGCAGCTTAGTTTTTCTGCTGGTTCACAAATGTATTTAAGCTTATTATTTTTTGTGCAAGGTCTAAAAAAATATACTTTAAAAACGTTCTCGAATGTGTTTTCCAGATTTCTTTTCCGTTGTAAAAAGAAAAATATTTTTGAATGAAATAGATTTTTGAAATAATTATTTCCTTGGCGACTTTAGAAGTGTGTCAAACAAATCAACAAGGCCGTTGCCATCGCAAGAAACGTAGACCGTATCTTTTCTCTAGAGAATCCTAGAGGGATACTAATTAATAAAAAAAATAAATATTTACAAACCCATCAATGTAGACCCTAGCGTTATTCCTCAAAATTTCACATTGGAATTTACACTTTATTCTTGTTAGTTTATGTTCCATTTTTAAATTAAGTTATTAGCTTATGATCATGGACACTTTGTTTCTTTTGAGTCATCAACACCTTTACTACATATAAGGTACTAATGAAGTAAAAACTATCCACTTACCACACTCTTTAGGTCTTTCTGTCATGTCAAAAAGTCACATTGGAATTTACACTTTATTCTTATATACTTCCCCATACTTCCTCAAAAAGGCCAGAGATTTGAGAATTTACACGTATAGAATAGTAAAAAATGAATGAAGATACAAAATTTTAAAAATCACTAAAACTAAAATTTTTGTGGACCAGGAAGTAAAAACGGCGGAACAAGTTGAACTAAGTCGACTTAATAGTTTCTTCGAAACGATACGTTATCTAAATTCTTCATGGCCTTTCGTGTAGAAACTAAGAGCATTCAAATGCTGCATTTACATAACACGAAAAGCAAATAATTACGATAAAAGACATGTATGTCAATGGCCTTGAGATGTAAGTGCAGAAACTATCGCATGCATTAAAAGTATTTTATCCTAATAACGGAAAACCTTCACAGAAAAAATATCGGGGGAGAGCGCCATTAAAACCAAATTTCCTTTCAGACGACTCTAATGTTCTGAAACCTATTTCCTCCTTCGGTAATCTTTTTTTAAGACGAATCAAACCACTTAAATGCTATTTTGTCTTCATTAAAATTAACTTAATGCGCTTCTCTTGGAAAACGGTTTTTAATGCAAGAAGTATGTTTCGATTTAATGTCTAAAAGTATATTTTATGTCGGTGTCATACAACGTCGTTGGGTTTCGAATTAAAAATGTTCCAACACCGAGATTGCATTTCAGGTCGATTATCTCTCAAGGATCGTTTGCTTTAATTTTTTGTCTTTAGGGTTATCTGAAATTTTATAGAGTTGGCCAAGCACAATCTTGTATCGCCCAGAGGTGAATTATCATTTTTAACTCAATATGGTATTTTTTACCAAGTACATAATTTGTGTTTGATCTGTTTTCTAATTAAATAATTTGATTTCAATCAACACGCTAGGTTTATTTGCATTAATTAGTTCATAATTTAGATAGTTTTAAATACGAATATACTACACTTTACTGCGTATCCGTTTTAGCGTTTCTGCCCCGTTTATATAGCTTAAAATGGTATGTTTACATCGTGAAATTTTTTTTTTTTAGAATATTTCTTTTAACGTATAGGTATATTTATACCAACGTAGGTTGGTATTTAATTCACGTCGCACTAGATCAACGCAACTAACTATAGGCGACGGTTCGAAATCCAACTACAAGGGAATGATTCGAGGACAATACCGCCTAATTTTAAGTCCCGTTCAGATAAAAAAGGTCACACCTGAACTTGCACTCATTTGTCCAAACTTCCACACCACGCCAGCGTGTGTTTTAACGTTAAGCGATCATCTATACCGAACTGTATATTTCATTCAAAATAGTTCAATATAGAAGCTTCACACAGGGGCACATCTCCGTAAAGTGTGTGCCGGATTCACGTATTCTTGGTGCCCTAATGATATCCCCATGCTTTTTTAACCGTCCGTGTTTTTTATGCGATGGCTCGACCAAAATGTTCAATTTTGCTAAGAATGTGATACATGGTGTCACGACCAAGCTGCCCTATTAATCCAAAGGTACGAAGATTCAAGTAGAGAAACTATAATTATCCCCTGACCCAACTCGTGACAGTTTGAAATAGGTTTTTGACCTAGGGGCTGGACACTACAGGGCAGTTTTCGATACATCGATACGAGACCAGGATGGTTAAATTAGGTTGTATAATCCTTTACTGCATATCATTTTCGGCGTTGTTTTATGAGCAATATACTGGTAAAACAGTTTTATTGGAAAACCTAATTTTTGATCAACACTGGCAAAATTATGAGCTGCGCACCGCAGTCGTTTTATAATCAATGTTATTTCCATGGCGATTTCGAATATAAACATTTTTGATGTTTCGTTTTTCTTTTAGCTCGTAACATCACACAGCCAATCAAAACAATTAGAAACTCCGCTTACGTGTGACGTCACACAAACCAATCAAAACTTTAATAGTCATGGAAACGCAAAAAAAATCCAACATTTTGTATAACTCCCATTTCAAATTTAATAGGTCCCTTATATCCAACTGACACTGAAAAGAGTTCCTTAATAGTAGAACCACCAGGGGCACATTTCCTTTAAGTTTATATGTTAAGTTTAAGTGCGGGCTTCACGTACCCGAGGTACCCTAATGATCTTTTCCTCTCCTAAACACAGTGTACTGTCTTTAGTGAACACGAGGATCGAGGTACCTCAGTACCCAAACGATCTTTTTCTCCTTCATACCACTGCTCCCATTCCCCAATCTTCCTTTTTTCTCCCTTTCACGCCATTTTTTAACTCGTGTTTGGCGCAGCTTGGCCGGGATATTGCTCCTACTAAAACTTAAAACCAACCAGCGGTAGTCCGTATGAAAAAGTATCGGATTAGCAACCGGTGGGTTGCGAGTTCGAATCCAGCCAGAGACCGTCATGTACAAAGGGGGCTGGTGCGAATTAAATACGTCGTGGCATAAAATGACCTCACATTGGTTTGGAAGTTTGGAGAGTGGGATGCCAGCCCAGTTGTTGCCTCGTCATCTGACTGCGGTTCAAATTTGCATGGTGTTGTCTTCGGTTATTTCTCTTGTGGGTTTCATCCCATATCGTTGTCAATAGCCCGTTGTTTTGCTTCAGTACGACGTCAATTACCAATATACCTATACGATATATATATATATATATATATATATATATATATATATATATATATATATATATATATATATATATATATATACACATACACATACACATACACATACACATACACATACACATACACATACACATACACATACACATACACATATATATATATATATATATATATATATACCTAAAACCAACCATCCGAAGTTTTAAAAAAAACTTTCGGGTTTCGAAATCTTTTGTAAATTTTTTTATGTATCATTTATACTATTTGCAGAGGTAAAAAGTTCTTGTAATTTCCCTTAATACAGAGAGGGAGTTTAAATTGGAGATCTCACCCACGCGGAACCACTTTTAAAGAAACTGTTAATAGCAGGTAGGTACTGAACTTGAGTTGATTTTTTAATTCAGTCCTCGTGTGGATTTCTCCTGGTTTTTTTTTCATCTCCTTTTTTCGCCAGAATCGTCTCTTTGCATCCTGAGGGAGAAAAAAAAAGTGAGCCACGATATTGACACTGTCACCTTGGCGCGTTTCTGAATAAATTGAATTATCGCATCTGGCATTCCATTCTGCGAGATTTCTGAACGGCAGGATATCCCAATTTAATTATTTACTCGTTACGAGTGTATAAAAAAAGTGATTGAGGTTCTTTCTTGCTCAGGATTTCGAAAGAGTGATTATTTTGAATGGATAAAAAACTGTTTGGAGTTTAAGAAGAGTATTTTAGTAACTTGGAACTTTCTTTTTATATTTTGATTTCTTTCTCTGTTTTGTATAGTCAGAATTTTTTTATTAATTTGATGAGTCTATTCTATTTGTTTTTTAGATAGAATGCTATGGGAACCTTTCTTTTAATATTTCAAATGATATTTGAGTTTTTGTCATTTTAATTTCATCTCAATTTTAAGTCCAGAAAGCATAATAAGCTAGATATTATTCGTATGGGGGTTTCGAATTTTTACCCCTTCTGTACACCTAGGACAAACAGAATGGGGTTAATATGTAACCTGTTTCTCGCAGGGTTCTAACGAAGAAGTGCATCAAACTTGATGTTAATTGGTCAAATGGTGAAGATTTCTATAGAGAACATACAGACACCAACATTGCTTAATATAATGAGTTGCATTCCTTGTATAGGACTGCACACGATTCTGCATAGTTGTTTCTGTTAGATACAAAACTTTTAAAAATCGATCAACACCCATTTCAAGCTTACCTCCATAACAGAAGACGTGTAGCTTCCCTCAATGATTTACCGTCTCAACAATACCCAGCAATTGCACCGAATTACTCGGATAACCCATAAAGATCAGCATGAAAATAAAAATGATGTAACAGAAGTTAACTTCTTGTTCAATAGAGGGCAGCACAGTCAACATGACCTTGACATTGTTGACCTTCAGGCCCCGTTCACATGAGGCGCGTCTTTCAGGCTCCCGCTCTTCAAGGTCGCAAAGATAGAAACTTGAATTAGAGAAATAAAAAAAAAAACTTTATTTGATGGCGGGACCTCGCTAACCACTCCAAACACGCGTTGAAACGCCTCATGCGAACGTAGCCTTACTAATCAAAAACAGCTCTAATTTGCTAGCGAACGTGTGTGCGCGGCGTAGCCCCCATAGATATCGTGATATTTGGATGCCTCTGACAACATATCAATATGTGCACTGTGTCCACGTTATGTAAATAGTTAAAAAAGTACTTACGAGTGTCGTGTTTGTCGCTTGTTTGCCAGTAATTAGGAATTCTCTACACGCGATCACAATTATGATTTTAGCCAAGCTTTTTTAATGCCTATTTGTCATCTGGGAATCAATAGAATCAGGGAATAGTCAATATTTTCATCTACTAGTATACAAGATTCATTCCACAATGCCCAGCTAAAGCAAGCAAGAATATTGTCCAAGCAAGTAAAGTCAGGCTTCTGCCTTGTGCGGGTGTTATGTGGTAGTCCACCTCATGGAACAATATTGTTAACACTAAATATATAACCAGCTGCAAAGCACAATACTATCGAGAGTTATCTGAATTGCGCCTGATATATTGGAGCGCAGGCGTTCTCTGTCAGACTAAGTAAACTGAACTCGAAAATAAGGTCAACCGGCTGGGATTGGATGCATTCTCAATTGAGGATACTATGTATTGTCTGTACTATAGTGATCGTCCTGTGTGATCTTGTACACTAGTGAATGATTTTTGCATCAAGTACTGCTCACAGACATGAAATATAAGTAGACTGAGCAGTGCTATTGAGAGGAGTTTCAAAAAGTGTGACCCTCTTGAGTCGTAGTCACGTGATTGCTCTGTTTTAAAATGACTTGTTTGGTCCCTTATCGCATTGGTTGGTGGTATAAATAGTACGCGTGTGAATGCGCACTGCTATAAAGTGGCAACACAAGTGGCGAAATCGCCGAAGTGTACAACTACGTTGCGCGGACCAATCAGGGGATGAATCAGTAGACGGGCATTTTCTCGCGTCATATGAACCAATCAGATGAATGCTCGTTTCCAGTCGTCAGGCGAATATTGTCCAAGACTCACATTAACTTAAGCCAAAGCCAGGGTGTAAAAATAGTTAGACGAATAAATAGGGATAAAACTCTATCCGTCCACAGTATATAGACGCCCATTACTATCCATGTAAGGTTGACCTGAAGGGAACGCACCTCCAGTTACATACGACCACTGAGCAACCTGACGGCCCGCAGTTGGCAAGTGATGTGTGATTTTTGTTTCCACAACCATGTGAGAAAAGTTTTTCGTAAATAACTTGTCGAGATCCAAATTTTCCGAGGGCTATTTCCTACATCTGTACTGACTTCAGCTAGTCAGAGCGGGGCAGTAATTGGTACAAAGTGGGCAGCACTTGGTACAAAGTGGACCGTACTTGGTACAAAGTGAGCAGTACTTGGTACAAAGTGGACAGTACTTGGTACAAAGTGAGCAGTACTTGGTACAAAGTGAGCAGTAATTGGTACAAAGTGGGCAGTGCTTGGTACAAAGTGGACAGTACTTGGTACAAAGTGAGCAGTACTTGGTACAAAGTGGACAGTACTTGGTACAAAGTGGACAGTACTTGGTACAAAGTGGACATTACTTGGTACAAAGTGGACAGTACTTGGTACAAAGTGAGCAGTACTTGGTACAAAGTGACCAATACTTGGGACTAAGTGAGCAATACTTGAGCCCCAAAAAATAAGAGTTACTACTACTTTTGGTAACATGATCTTGGGCAGAAAAAGGTTGCCATTGCTAACTCTACTTTTATATATCGACCAACCGGTCTAGTGGTTAAGGTGTTTGTGAAGTTCCCCGTAGCCTCACCAGGTTTGGGTAGGGCCGATGGACACGGAGTCGAACTCTACGGGGGTCCCCCCTTGTGTATGTGAAAAGAAACCCGTTTGGAGAGAGGTGAAAAGAAAAAGGGCTTGCGAAACAGCCAGCGAGGAAGCGGACGCGTTGTTTTGCGCCGGAGATCGATGGGGATTATTCCCGACCGTGTGTGATAGACTGAATGATCCTGTAAATAATATTTGTATCTCAAATAGTCAAGAGTTGCTAATAAAGGTTGAAATATGCTCATGGACTAGTTTTACTGCTTGGGGGACGACAAGTCGGAGGATTAGGAAATCCGCCTAATGAAGAACCGTCACAGTGTTGACCTCTGGATCGGAAGGTTCCTGGTTCGAATCCGAGGTCAGGACATGGACTTAAATGTGATGTCCTTAGTTAAGGGTAGTGATGGCCACCCACTGGGTACCCTATTACAATTGGCTCATCTATTCTGATCATGTAGTGGTGAATGATCAGTGATCAAATGTACGCCGTAAAAAATATAGGAAATAATATCTATGGTACTACTGCTAGAAATAAGAGAAATAAAAATTACATTCCTTAAAAACCACTGCTGGTAAACAATCAATAAGATCCCCTTTTTTTATAAAGCAATTTTTCTTTTTCTGGCCAGAATGATTGGAGCATCGAAGTCTTAATAATAACGAGAGAACACATTTTGCCGCCAGATACACTCATCCGGTTTGTGACTCCTCGGGCATTTGCTTCACGTCAGAAAGAATTTTGGCATGTCGCGGTCCACTCACTTATTTAATAAACTTCAGGCTGTAAAAATAAATGATATGGAGTTTTATTTTATCTGTTAAGAGGCAGGAGACGTTTTACAGACTAGATCTGATTTGGAATGGATCGGTGGATGTAGTGTACAGTTCCCCTAAGTTTAATAACCCAGTGATGGTTCTGCTGTACAGCTATCTGGATTTGGTTTTTACCTAAGCTTCTAAGGATTTATTTCTTTGAGTTAAAATAGGGAAAACATTTCGTCTCCGTTAAAACATTTTTATTTTATTATCAGTTAATGCTTTGGTTTGAATCTATGAAATTTTATTAAAAAATAGAATTACGTTGAATTTGTTAAATATGGACTCAAATGTGGTATGAGAATAACCTTCTTTCATAGAAAATGCTTTGATATTATTTAAGTCTAGGATAGGTAGTTAATTAACATCGCATAGGAGCAACACAACTGGTTATTGGCAACATTCTGCGATCAATCCCTAAAAAAAAAGATCCAATGACAAAGCCTCGCAATTTTAAATGACGGTCAGATTACGAGGTCAACGCCTGAGCTTGCGTTCAACTCTGAATTTTCACACCACATCAACGTGATTATATTTGAGGGCCACGGCAAAGTCAACGTGCACAACGGCCCGTATACACAACGGTCTTTGTCTGAACCAAGTTTCGAATTCTCATCCCTCCGGTTGGCAATTCGTTACTCTTACAACTAGGATACCCCGGACCTATATATTTTTCCAAACACCATTTTCACTGTTTTATAGCTTCTACAATTTACTTTGGACGTAAATACGTACGCTTACTACATTCATCCAATTAATCTTATTTCACATGCATCGCACTGTTGTTCAAATTTGTCAAACCTTGATCAACCTATGTAGATTTGTCTAGAGAACAGACAGACATGTATGTATGTATGCATATATGTGTGTGTTTCTAGTGCTTTTCAATGTTTATATATATAAGTCATTAGAATATGGTTTAAACCTAAAATGAAACTAATCTCTAAATAATAAACTAAAGTGTATTCATTAAAGAATATTAATATATAATTAATAGTTTTTCATTCGAGAATTAATTATTTCGGAGCTAGAAGTCCCGTTAATGGAACAATTTTGAGTATCAAGCATTTTCCGTAGGCATTTATGTAATCAACATTCATCAAGAACAGAAAAATATAGAAGTTGCATGTTACAGTGTGTGTCATCACAAAATTAACTAAAAATACCGTTATAACTAGGTAAGCGTAGCTTCTAATCAACTTCTTAATCTAATCTCTGATGTAGCATCTCAGTATAATTTAGTGAACTTATCTTTCATTAATATGTCTAGAGTGAAAATATAATTAATAATTATAGTTATTTTCGGATCCCTTCAAAATTAAATACCATACTGATCATTTTTTGGACGTTTTCAGTCCCTACCTTTGATGCGATTTTGACTAACGGTTTGACTGCTTTATTGAACTTTTCGGAAGTGGGTATATGAGGTTTATTGAAAACTAGCCTTAAGTCCCATTGAGGTTAAAATATAGCTCTAGAAATCACTTAGTCCCATTCAAGTTGTCATCTTTATGAAATGGTATGTAATGAATTCGCATTTTTATTTATAAACTACACTCTTCGTATATACTTCATTATGCTCCCAGTAAAATAAGACACTTCTTATTACTGTCCCTGGCATTGCACAATAAAAAAGTGTCTTTATACTCGAAATGTGCCCAAATACAAGTACATGTGCTTTTATTTGCAAAAGTCGTCTTCATATTTATGCCGTCTTCATATTTATTTAGAAATTATTTCCAAAATTTCCAACCGAAACACCCTTTTATAAAGTCATTAAAATATTTATCATTTCAATTTTACGTTCTTCATAAATTTTTGTGTAAATCGGACCATAATTGCAGGAAATAAAAGAGAAATTCATATAAGGTGTCTTTATATTTAAAATTTTGAAAAGCAGATCACGCAGTCTTTTAGCATATTTCCCAATCTGCTGTAAATTCTTCAGTTTCCTATACTTTATGTTTCATTTAATAAGTATCTATTTCGATGAAACATTATTAGTTATTTCATATCAAACTAGATTGAAAAATCGCCAAGCAACAGAAAAGCTGAAAATACTTTATTTTGTTTAATACGTTGTATTTAATAATTTACAATTCAATAAGAGGTATACTGATTGCTTTTAGTTGTTACGTATTGGATTTTCCGAGGTAAAGAATCCATTGAAGTGTGCACTAGGTCTGGAGCACGTCTACGAAACTAAATTGCAGCACAAGCTGATGTTCGAAGACTGAGTATTGACATTTTATTGAACACTTGACCTTGAAGTATTGCTACCAATGTTACAATTGGGAACTTAAAAATCGCATGAAGAAAAATATTTCACCAAATAATTTCAAAATTCCATTTATAAGACAAACCCTAAAACAAGTTTTAATGATGCAGTTTTGAATGCAGGACTGTGTCTCTAAGAAATTAAACTAAATTTTTGCACACTTGGGTTTGAGACACTGCTTATGTACTAAAACTTAATACACCTATAAATAAATCACTTTTCACTTATCAATTAATGTGATTGATAATAATTGGAAAATTATACTTTGATTCTATAATGGTAGGTAGATATTTTAATTAACTTCGCACTGTAGCAAGTAAACGAGCTATTGAAGACGGTCCGGGCTCAAATCTGAAGAGAAAGATTCAAGGACAACATCACGTGATTTGAAGATGACGGTCAAATGATGAGGTCACACCTGAGCTGGCACCCCCCCCCCTCGAAAATTCTACACGACGCGAATGTGAGGACATATGAGGTCACGACATATTTAACGTGCACCAGCCCCCTTTACACACGACGGTCTTTGGTTGGATTGGAACCCGCAATCCGCAGTTTTCTAATCCGTTACTCTTCCAACCGAGTAGCCGTACCCCGAAACTAGAATCAGGTATACATCTTGCGTTTTTTTACCAGTTTAATATAAACACACTAATCACTTCGATCAGCTTATTACTTTGCACGGTAAAAGAAAGACAAACACCAATTTAACATTGGGTGCTCTGAATTTCAACCACTCATAGCTACTTACAAATGTGACTAAAATAAATATATTTTACATGAAATCATGCTATTTTTTATCTAGAAAGTTAGAATTGGTAATTTGGTAATTTTTTTAATTAACGTCGTACTAGAGCAACACAGTGGGGTTTTGAGGACGATCAGGGATCAATCCCCTAAGGGAAAGATCCGAGGACATCACAATTTTGAACAACGGTTAGATGATCCAGAAAATTGGAATCTGAAAATATAAATATTTTGTTACCCTTTTAAAAAAATTGAGTCAATCCAGAATTTAAAACAAAGACGGATCTTACAGAAAACTAGCCACTGCGTGGCTAGTCCGGCGTTACCCGTACCCGTGATGTAAGGTATTAATCTGGTGAAAAATTTTCCGCAGATTTCATATCCGTTGAAGATATATTCAATTTAAAATTTATTTATTTAAAGAAAATCATATTTTCAATCTAAAGTAAAATTTTCCGCAGATTTCAAATCCGTTGAAATTTTCAATTTATCTTTAGCCTCCCCCCCCCTCCCCCCCCCGATTCCGATTTTATAAAATAAAAACTTAACAATCCCAGTCAATATGTTTTTTATTTCTTGCTCTCATTGAAAATGAGAATGGAAGCGAAAATGGAATAGGACAGGAAATGTAATCTGTTTCCTTTTTTAAACGCGAAGGGCAGAAGATGCAAGCTGTTATTTTTTCTTTCCAAAGAGGAAGTTCATGTGACGTCAAAATCTCTTGTGAAAATATAAAAGATGAAAAAAACTTGGCATGGTCCCAAGACCAACGTGGGTAGTAAGCGCGTAAGTCATCCGCGTTTGTAGAATTCATTGGAGAATAAAACTATTAAATTCATATAAAAATCTTCTGGATTGAATTTTAAAATTTCGCCGCGACCCAAAAATTGCTAAAAATTCGGACTATCTGTGTGTCAAATCTCATTGCTGCAAGTACCATAGATAAAACAAATTTCGTATTTGTGTATAGTAGACAATATTCCAATTCAAATGGATAGTTCAAAATTACGTTTTGTTGTCCTCGTACCTTTCCCTTGGGAGATTGACCCCGGAGCGTTGTCAATACCCGTTGTGTTGCTTCAGTAGGTCGTTATGTAAAATATCTACTTATACCTATCCAGTCCAATGGCGCGTTTGATTTGATTGTACGGTTCCGAGGAATCGAATAACTAGAGGTGTTCAGATACGTGTTTGACCGATTGTGTATGGATATTTATACAGTTCAAAATACTCAGTATATCAACTCATAAATTTTACAATCTGACCGTGGTTCAAAATTACGAGGTGTTGTCCTCGGATCTTTCCCTTAAGGGACTGATCCTGAACCTTCGTCAATAGCCCACATTGTGTTGCTCTAGTACGACGTTAACTAAAATTACCAATTACCATGAATTTTACAGCTCAATAATACACGCAGGTCTCAGTAATAAAATTCCGCAAAAACTAGGAAATACAAAACTCAATAACTCAAACTCAGCTCAAACCTACATCTCAATTATTCTAAATAAATGTAAGAAGTGAACATTTTACTAGCGTTGCCAGATGTAAAATATTGCATACTTTTGAATAACTTTGTAGCGTTTTAACTATAAATATCGCTTGCGCATAAATGTTATCGCTAAAATCACTCTTTCCTATACATTTCTGTGGTGATTTAATATTTATTTACTGTGGAAGAGAGCAATTT
The DNA here is from genome assembly GCA_947359465.1 of Metellina segmentata. NCBI lineage: Eukaryota > Metazoa > Arthropoda > Arachnida > Araneae > Tetragnathidae > Metellina > Metellina segmentata. The sequence goes on along the minus strand of OX375873.1, from coordinate 89,210,310 downwards.
CCGTGGAAGTACTTAACTAATTTATTTAACTTTTACCATGACAGAAAGAGGATATAAAGTTTCCTCGTCTCGAGTCTTGCCTTTAAGTTATAGGAATGCCATAAATTATGAATGGAGCCAAATTTAGTGTTGCAATCTGTCTATAGTACAGTAAATTGGATTATTATAATTTTTGGCTTGAATGCGTCTCTTAAATCGGAACAGGAACGCATGCAAGCAAATTCTAGCGTTATAACTGTTTGGTCGTGTGACTTCAGAATTTTGAGAAAAATATTTAGAAGATAGATATAACGTCGTGTATACAATGGATGTTCGTACTGACATGACCTTTAGACTAAGTGCACAGCAGTACTTAACGTAAAGTGGTCGAAAATCTTCGATGCTGGATGACCTTCGGGATAGTGTAATTACGTGGATTAAGAACTGCCAAAGTAGTGTCATTCGAAACCTACCGAACCAATCTACGATTGATATTGCACAACAACAATTGTGCGAGAGAACTTGGTCATAGTGTAGTATAATTTAAATAAACATACGTTTCCATATGATTTTAAAACTAAAAGAACTATCAAGAAGATAAATGGTTTGCTGAGCGGGGGAGGGGATTTAACAATACGTCGAAATTCTACGGTGCTAGGCGATGTTTGGGATAGGGTAACTTTATATAACGGTGGATTGAGAACTGCAAAAGTAGTCATTGGAAAGCTACCGAACCAATCTGCGATTTATATTGGACAACAACAATTGTGCAAGAGAACTTGGTCATAGTGCAGTATAATTTAAATAAATATACGTTTCCATATGATTTTAAAACTAAAAGAACTATCAAGAAGATAAATGGTTTGCTGAGCGGGGGAGGGGATTTAACAATACGTCGAAATTCTACGGTGCTAGGCGATGTTTGGGATAGGGTAACTTTATATAACGGTGGATTGAGAACTGCAAAAGTAGTCATTGGAAAGCTACCGAACCAATCTGCGATTTATATTGGACAACAATTGTGCAAGAGAACTTGGTCATAGTGCAGTATAATTTAAATAAATATACGTTTCCATATGATTTTAAAACTAAAAGAACTATCAAGAAGATAAATGGTTTGCTGAGCGGGGGAGGGGATTTAACAATACGTCGAAATTCTACGGTGCTAGGCGAGGTTTGGGATAGGGTAACTTTATATAACGGTGGATTGAGAACTGAAAAAGTAGTCATTCGAAAGCTACCGAACCAATCTGCGATTTATATTGGACAACAACAATTGTGCAAGAGAACTTGGTCATAGTGCAGTATAATTTAAATATATATACGTTTCCATATGATTTTAAATTTAGTAGAACTATCCAGAAGATAATGGTGTACTGAGCGGGGAGAGGGTCAACAATATGTCGAAATTCTACGGTGTTGGGAGAACTTTATATTACGTAGAGTGAGAACCGCGTAAGTGATTTCATTCAAAAGCTACACTACAATTATTATTGTGGGCAGCAGTTAATACCAAACTCCACTTTAATAGTTCGAACTGTAAGTTAATTGTTGAATATTTATACTATAAACAATTGTTCAGACTTTCTGTGTCTAATTCTTTCTTTCCACAATTCAACATCAGGCCTGAATATTCACGTCAAATTTACGGTTTTTTGTCCTCGAGACAACCTACCAATTTCTAAATTCTGTGCTCAGATGACAAAATGTTAGAAGTTACTTTTACCAAAAAATTGAGTAAGTCCCATCCTGGAGTCTGATTTGTTAATGTTTAGAAGGTGGCAAAATGTCGCAAGTCTTTTTCTTTCAGTTTATGAGAAAACAAAGGTGATAAACTATAATAAGTCGAAAATCACAGAACCTCATGTTGAATCTTTAATCTTAAAATTGCTGTCACATAAAATTAAAAAAAAGTGACTTATAACACATTTTGACACCTGAGCACAGAATTATATTGTATGCATAAAAGTGGCTAACTTGCGAACCACTGTTGAGCTTGTCGTTAGTTGTAATATCTAGTGTTATGTATAATGCTCACGTACCTCAAGATGCTGTTTATTTTTTATGTGTGGCTGTGGTACTAAAATTAAAATCACCAAGATTGTATCACAATAATTGGAAATAATTTTTACCTGCATACCCAGTAATAATGTTATACAACGAATGACATTATTAGATGTACTAAGATTATCGCCGACATTTCTTAATTGCTTTTTGCCAATCCTCGAAATTGCTAATATCTGTAGAAAAATATGAGTACTTGTAATGGAAGTAAGTGTAATTTTAGAAAAGGTTTTTGGAAAAGAATAAATCACGCACGTGATATTTACGCAAAACCTGTCTTCGGAGAATCCCGCTGAATCATTGAATTGTTGGAATATTTCTAGGCTTATCTAAAATGTAAAAACTATATTTCATAGAAACGAGATTATGCGTTCCATTAAAATTTTCAAGGAAAATTTATTTTGAGTAAGTCCTGGCTTTAAGTATTATAAAAATCTCAGATTACGTTTTTCCAACTTACATTTCGTAAATTTCTATGTTTTGAAAGTATTATTTTAGGTTTTTATTAATTCTAATGAATCCATTAGTTTAGATCGTAATATCAAATGAACACACTTTTTTCATTGATATAATGGTATATTTTAAACCATGGATTCGGTTCACCGAATTATGTAATTTTAATTTGATGATTAATTAAAAAAAACTTAGCGAATTAAATGTACTTAAAAAACATATATAGAACTTAGATAACATTTAGAGTTGGTTGTTTATGCCATGCATGTCAAATGACGTGGATAACCGAATGAAAATTTAGATTACAAAATCTGAATAGAAGACAGATAGTTTCTATAAAAGACTTTAAAATTCCTCTCTATATACAGCCTATTATTGCGGTTGTTAAAACGCTGTCCTTTTCTACCATATCCTACAATACTTAGTTCAAACTTCATACAGATCTAATTTAGCTCTCGTGTAGCACAAAATAATCATGGGTAGGTCGATACTTAATTAACGTCACTCTGGAGCAACAGAACGGGCTATTGACGACGCTCCTGAAGGGTAATTGGTAATTTTTTTTAGTTAACGTCGTACTAGAGCAACTCAAAGGGCTATTGACGACGGTCCGGGATCAGTCCCTTGAGGGAAAGATCCGAGGACAACACCTCGTAATTTAGAACCACGGTCAGATGACGAAGCAACACCTGAGCTGGCACCCCACTCTCCAAACTTCCACGCCAACCCAACGTGAGGACTTTCGGCCACGACAGATTTAAGGTGCACCAGCCGCCTCTACACCATACGCTTACAAACATCCATGCCCGGACCCGGATTCGAACCAGGAACCTTCCGATCTAGAGGCTAACACCTTAACCACTATACCGGTTGGTCGGCGCTCCTTAAAGGAGAAATCCAAGGACAACGCCTCGCGATTTTGAATCCTGGTCAGATAACGAGAATAACACCTGTGCTGGCACCCCACTCTGCAAACTTCCACACCATGTCAACGTGAGGACAGTTGAGGCCGCGACAGATTTAACGTGTTCTAGTCCCTTTTCTACACGTCGATCTGGTCGGATTCGAACTCTCAACCCTCTGGTGTTAATCCGTTACTCTTCACATAGCACTACCATGGACTTAAAGGCCAGATGCACATATCCAATGTTCCAACTTGCGGCGCCGCTGCGGCTCCGAAGCCCAACTATGCACACATAACCGTAAAATGACGCAAGTACTCATTTCGCGCCACTTGCGATAAATATTCTATCGAAGAAAACGTGTTTATTTCGCTTACTTGGTGTAACAAAAGTATATTTTGAAACAAAATAGACTTTACTGGATACAACCATTTATTAATTCTTATTTATATTCTCCATTTATTTATGAAAACAAAGTACTTCAGACCGGAGAAGCGTGTACGGCGCCGCGGCAAACTGCGGTACAAATTGCACGTAAGTTGGACGTGCGTCGCCGCAGTGGCGCCGGAGGCATGTGTGCACTACTCCATTGCATCTAATGTATCTCTGACCGCACTTGCGTTTCCACAGCGGCGCCGCACGTTGAAAAACCGGACGTGTGCACCGACCAAAATGATCGTAGAGCGACTAACCAAACCAAACTTAACTTTACAAAAAAAATACACAAATTTACGCTTTTCATGGCAGTGTAAAGGGAAATACGTTCACAAACTTTTATTGATTCAACCCCTGTGATTTTTAAATAAAATTATTTTTATTCTGATAGAATATGGTGTTAGGAAGGCAAATTTCATTCGTTTGCCGTATATTTCTTTTCGCGATTCCACGAGAACTCGGGATGCATTTTCTATTATTTTGAAGTTAGTGTTATTGCTAGGGTAGTCTAGTTTTCTGGATACAGCTATATCAACCCGTTCAGGTACAGCGGAACTTCTTTGCTCCCGTATCAGATTGATCTGTTGCATTGGTCGAAGGAAATAATACTCCCTCCAATCTCTTAGAAGCTAAGTCTCTGTTGTGTTCTTTTATGGAAACTATAGCACTAACTGTTCAAGGGGCGTCTAAAGTCTAATTTGCAACAGCGAAGATAGATTTAGATTTCGTAAGTAATATCTCAAATGTTCGTAAAAGGAAAAAATCGACTAAATTTAGTCTTTTACGAATTATATTTATCTCTGCGTGTGAGTCGACCAACCGGTATAGTGGTTACGGTGTTAGCCTCTAGATCGGAAGGTTCCTGGTTCGAATACGGGTCTGGGCATGGATGTTTGTAAGCGTATGGTGTAGAGGCGGCTGGTGCACCTTAAATCTGTCGTGGCCGAAAGTCCTTACGTTGGGTTGGCGTGGAAGTTTGGAGAGTGGGGTGCCAGATAAGGTGTTGCTTCGTCATCTGACCGTGGTTCAAAATTACGAGGTGTTGTCCTCGGATCTTTCCCTTAAGGGACTGATCCCGGACCGTTGTCAATAGCCCGTTGTGTTGCTCTAGTACGACGTTAACTAAAATTACCTTACCTTACCTCTGCGTGTGAATTTTTTCTTGCCCACTGCCAGTATAAAAATATCCCTCTTCAAAAATCCCTATTTAACTGAATAGTCAGAGGAATATAAGGAAGACGAATACACACACTTGATCTTGATTTTGTTTTGCTCTGTTGAAGTATTACACTTTTTAGACCTTTCCACATTTTTTTACGATCGACAGCTTTAATTTCAATAACGGCGATTTTACAATGATATTGCATTTGATTTGAATCGTTCCCAGATACTTGATTACAATGACTCTCGACTCGATTCACAAGAAAGCGTTAGTTCACGTTCTTATTTTTCAGTTTAGGTTCTTGATCTCAGCTTTCGTAAAGCCCAGATTCAAATTCTGGCACTTATTTTCATGTTAAAGACGCTGGTCTGAATTATTTTCAATTTCTAACAATCTGTGGTAAAAGGTTACTTGCGCGAATTATGTATTTTTCCTTTTTACATTAGTTAAGAATGTTAAGTCTTCGGATAAAGAAAACGCTTAGTCGCAACAAAACTGAATCGCTATAGCAATCTGCTTTGCTCATGAAACTTTATAATTGACTATTAGATTTCAAATTTTCTTCAACCCAATTTGTTAATTATTTATTTTTATTAGCCATTTTACGTTTGGGTAGTTCGGTTTCGCTATTCCAGCGGCTTATGATCTCTGAGTAATCAAAACTACTCAAGAACAAAGGCAAAACACATAGTTGGTTTGTTTTGGTGTTAGGTGTTTTTATATGTGCACTATCCATGATTAACTGGTCGAATTCCTCCGCCGTATTCTTTACTTTTCGGATCTCGATTCGGCGGAAAGGGCGTGATATCGCTAAGTGGTGTGGTGACATCAGTCTGCGTATGAAAATCAGTCGCACGGCTCTGGCAATAGTAAAAAACAAATTAGTTTTTCTTTCAGTCGGGTTACGCGAACTGGCTGCAAATTAAAGTATTTCTAGAAAGTAGCGACGAAGGTCGATTGGCATATATTAGCTTCTATGTTAAGCCTCTTAATTTGAGTGCAGACGCTATGTTGATCAACAAGCTACCTTATTATGTTTATTTAATTTATGATTAATTTTTTATTAAAGTTATATTTTCAGTTGCTTTTTTTCATTGAACGAGTGGACATCTTCATACGGCTATGGGAATTAACACCTACCTAGCCATAGTAGTTTTTGCAGTATTACTTTTGGCTAATAATTGAATTAAATTTTGTTCAAGTGTCAGTTTTAACTCTTCTTTGCATAATGGTGGAAATTTCCATCATAACATTGAATGCTCAAAAATTATATAAAAGAACAAGTTCACTTTAAGTTGATCGTGTCTGGATACCTTTTTAATGTCCATTGCACAAAAAAAAAACATAGCTGTCACAAATAAGCAAGTGTCACTATCAGTAAAACGAGCTTGAAGTTGTCATTCCGCTGTTTGTTGTAGTTGCAATAAACGTATGATTTCGTTTTTAATCTATATATATAATTCTCTTACGTGGCACGCAAAAAAGACGTTATTTGTAATCGCGTTTTGGCAACACTGTACGATTGTTTGTTTATCGCGAAGTCTCGCGCATCGATTGAATTTATAGCGTTATCGGATTAAATTTTATTGAAAAAAAAAAGGAAATTTTAGTGAGCTGTTGCAGTTAGTTTTTATAATAGAAATCAAAGAAAGCGGAGGATCTTTTCAAGGCCATTTAAAAAACGGTCCTTTTCAGGACCAACAATTATAGTTCAACAAGACGCTTGCACTACAACTTTCGGCAACAAACTCAATGAAAAAGTGTGGGTCGTTTGAGTGCTGGGAAAATGTACACACAAACAACATGCTGGGTATTCAATTTCCAAAGCAACGCTCACATTTCGAGTCAAAATTTGCACAAAGTTTTCATTTGAATTCTGATTTTAGAGATACTGTATATATTTTTTCTGTAATACAGCAAATTTAGATTTGAAAAACATTTTTTTGGTAACATGTTTTGTAAATAATCCATTCTGCTAGGACACATGTCTTCATTGAGGCGAGCGAAGCGGGCATAGGTTCGCGCAGCGAACCAATGAGGATTGCGAAGCAATCCTCCGGGGGTTGTTAGCGTTAGCGGGCAGGGGGCAGGCCCCCTAGTTTTGTTTTATTATATTTGAGTTTCTATTGCTAAAAAAGTGAAAATGAGTGGAAGAAAGGTTTGTAACATGTGTTTCTGTTATTTTTAGAGCAATTTCTGAAAAAGTTTGCGTTTAATTTAAGAAATACCACATAATACCATCCTATTGTTTTTTGCTAAATTTATACCATAAATATATACTAAGATTTTTCAAACCATTTTTCCTTTAATTTTGAACATGAATTATATCACCTTGATTTATTTCACCAATAAAGAAAAAATCATGCAAAGAAGGGTTAACCCTCCCAGTGGTTTCGATGAGTTATCTCGGTAATCAAGATCCGACCAGTTTTCCTAATGGCGAAATATCTCGTCAACAAGATGTTGCCTTTTATTGGAGACGATGAGATCAAGATCTGGTAAGTTTTGCTAATGACGACATATCTCGTCCTGTAAGATTTAGTTAGCTTTGATAGAGACGTTATATCTCGTCGAACAATTAAATCCACCAGGAGGGTTAATTATAAAATTTAATAAAGCAGTTACAGATAGTGATCTACTTTGAGACAATAAGTTTACCCCAACCTCTTAATTACCGGTTATATATACTTTTGGAAGGTCATACATTTTAGCTTAGAGAATTTTTGAAGAAATGTTTCATATAAAGATATCTTAGTCTTATATTCTTCCTGTAAGCCGACCAACCGGTATAGTGGTTAAGGTGTTAGCCTCTAGATCGGAAGGTTCCTGGTTCGAATCCGGGTGCGGGCATGGATGTTAGTAAACGTATGGTGTAGAGGCGGCTAGTGCACCTTAAATCTGTCGTGGCCGAAAGTCCTCACGTTGGGTTGGCGTGGAAGTTTGGAGAGTGGGGTGCCAGCTCAGGTGTTGCTTCGTCATCTGACCGTGGTTCAAAATTACGAGGTGTTGTCCTCGAATCTTTCCCTTAAGGGACTGATTCCGGACCGTCGTCAATACCCCGTTGTGTTGCTCTAGTACGACGTTAACTAAAAATTACAATTACAATTACTTCCTGTAAGATTTGTAACAAAATTATTGGCAGGATTTTTTTATTATGACAAAAGGGGATAGAATTGCGTATTTAAAGTCTTATTCATAGATTAACTCATAACTTCCATGAAATTTTCTTAAGTGATCAAAACCATTTTGTTCGCAGGTAAATTAAAATAAAAGCATTGGAGTTTGGTTTGGGGCGATTAAGTTATGCCGTTACTTTCTGCTTTTTGTTTCTGCAGAAGAAATGGTGAACTTAGCGATGTTTAGCATCTATATTTTGGGGTGAATAATAATTGGTAAAATTTGGATGCGAATTTCAAGGTATCCGTTGACGTTTTAACAACTCAAAATATAGCCAGAATTACCCTTTTTAACAGAAAGTACCGTTACCTGCTTGTCGGAAATAACTACACTCAATTGTAAAATTCCTGTCTCTTTTCAGCACTGTGCTTCTAGAATTATAAACTTTTGGCATCATTAAAATGTTAGTAGTATCCGGATAATTGGTTCAAAAAAGTCCTATTTCAAATTGTTAACAAGATAAATATTTGAAAATATAGTAAAAACAGCACGATAAAAAACCCAAAGGGAATTGTGAAATATGGTTGGTTGGGTTTGAGGTTTTGCTTAAACTGCAAGTTTTTTGTTTTTATGCGTAGCCAGGAAAGTATCGTATTTAGATTACCCGAAATTATTACACTTGTCTCTTCATATTAAATACATCAATATTCAAAATGCATTTAAAGAGGAAATTATCAGGTAAATAGGTAATTCATTAACGTCGCATTTGAGCAACACAACCGACTATTTGGAAATTATCTTGAAAAGGTCTTTTTTATGATACAAAGGTCGCTTTGTGTCTTAACTTAAAATAATCATTTTAGGTTTTCATAGGTCCTACACCACAAGTTAGATATTTAAGGAGCAGTATAATTTATATATATATTTCATTAGCAGATTCGAAATACTGAGTACAGAACTAAAAAGGTAAAAACCTAAGAATACGGGTTTAATTGTGAGTTAATGTTTATTTATTACGGTTTATGGGTCTCAAAATAAAACAAGCTACGAGTTCATGTATTAATGTTTTCGGAAAGAAGGCTTTCGTTTACTTGTTCTCTATTTTTTCAAGTCATTTACATTTTTGCTTTCAACAAAGACTTTTAAGTGTTGAAAGATTAATTTACTTCCTTGCGTTTATTTTGTAATTTTAAGCAATAACTAATTGAATACTATGTGTAGAGATTACAGTAACCTTTTTCGTCAGTAAGTAAAGTGCTGAATTTTAAGATACATTTGGATTTCTAAGATTTTTTTGAGGCGATCTTAAACTCTGAATAATTTAAATAAATTGGTAATTATGAAAAACTAGATACAGGTATGCATTTTGTATTGATTCTACAGCAAAATCCTCCTGTATAATTTCGTCACATTTGTATTTACCTAAATTATCCATTTGTATTAGGAAAATGTGTAAAAAGTTACTTTTGATACATCAACTAGTTATCTTCAATTTTGCATTGTAATCGTTGTATTCATTTTAAAGTATCATTCCTAAACAGAAGTCTTTTGAACAATAATTCTATGGTACAGACATGCAGTTTACCTTAGTATACTGTTCAGTTAAAAATCAATCAATTATTAATTGTTAGGAATTTGTTTGGAAACACATTACCCATGATTTATTTTTCAAATATGGAGACTTTTGAAGACTTTATGAAACGTCCAAATTGGTTCAGCTAAGGGAAATGAATCTATATCGTGAATTTTCATTCTACAAAGAAAGCGATCATTATACTATCGTATTGATATCGCCTCAGACCTTTTCTGCAGCCTCTGCGATCTTTCGGAGGAAATTGACACCAATTACCCCAACTTAGTTGTCCAGAACTCATTAAGAACTCTTCGCATTCAGCTATTGGGGTTTATAGACTGTCTCAGTAGCTTCTCTTGTGTTATTCTTTCCCTTGTTATATTTAGTTTTACTGCAATTTTGGATGCAGTAGTCTTTGCGATTCCGCCTGTGTAAATTTTGAAAAAATTATTATACTTTATTGAATATTGTTTGTTTAAATTGAGTGTACAAACTCACTTTTTTATATAACTTCTCCATGCAACAATATATAAATGGTTATTTGTAGAATCGGAGCTAGTTTTCCCTGGAGCTATAGAATGTTTTTATATAGAGGTTGGTACAGGCAGATTATCAACGCCGCACTGAAGCAACACATATTGGAAACGGCCGAGGATCAATCCTGAAGGGAGAAATCCAAAGACATCTCGATATTTTCATCCTCGGTTAGATGACGAGAACAACGACTGAGCTGGCACGCCACTCTCCAAACTTGCACACCGCGTCAAAGTGAGGATATTTGAGGCCACGACAGACTAACATACACATGTCCCCATGTATCCGACTGTCTTCGGCGGCTGGAGTTTCCAACTTACATCCCTTTGGTTGCTAATCCGTTGCTCTTCCAACTGTGCTACCGCGGCTATTTTTCTATAGAATCAGATATCTCTCTTCTCGATTGAAATCTATAGAATTCTGAAGAACCTTTTTCTATCGAAACAAATTTTCGTTTCTCTATAGCAATCTTTATAGAATTCTGTCGAATTTTTTTTCTATTGAAATGAAATTTCGTTTTTTTATAGCTATCTGTATGTTTTTTCTGTAGAATTTTTCGTCTATCGAAATGTGGAAATTTCGTTTCTATATAGCAATCTTTATAGAATTCTGTAGAATTTTTTTTCTACGGAAACAAAATTTTGTTTCACTAAAGCAATCGGTATGGAATTCTGTAGAATTTGTTTTCTATCTAAACGAAAAAAGTTCGCATCTCTATAGCAATCTCTATGGAATAATAGTGAATTTTTTCTATCGAAATTAAATTTATTTTTCTATAGCAATTTCTATAGAATTATGTAGAAATGGTTTCTGTCGACACGAAATTTCGTTTCTCTATGTTGTTACTAATCCCCGACATGGTCTCTTTAAAAGATTAGACCAAGTACACGTCCATAAATCCCCAATAAGTCCAAGAAAAGTAAAGGTTCCGAAAAAAACTTGTCCATTGTAAAGTCAATACATTTTAAAATATGAGCTGGCAAAGCCTGATCAGCTCCCGCTTGGTACAAGTCCTGAAAACCTTCTGGCCCTGTTCGTAGGAGAGACTCCTCAAGTGTTCACTGGCAAATCGTGAAATACAAGTCTGCTGACTTCTATGGCCCTCAAAGAGTAGGGCGCCTCCAGTACGAATTCTCGAGTACCAGTCATGTACTGGAGGGACATTCCAGATATCTTTAGATGTTTTCCTGCACTCAACACTTCACTATAAGTACAAGGCATATGTGACTGTAGAGTCTCCAAGAAAGCAGCTTTTGCCTGGGAATCCGCGATCTCGTTGCCACCTATACCTACATGGTAGGGAATCCATTGGATGTGCACCTTGGAATTTACTAAATTCCAAGGTGCACATCCAATGGATTCCCTCCCATGTATAGGTGGCAACGAGCATCAGTATAGGTGGCAACGAGCAATCTATAGCAATATCTATGAAATTTTGTTCTATCGAAACAAATTTTGTTTCTCTATAGCAATCTCCTATAGAATTCCATGAAATTCTATAAAATGTTTTCTGAAATTACTCTCATTTATCTTTAAGTTTTTTATGGCAACAAAGTACTGAAAGATTTATCGGAAATATTTTTTTTCTCTCATGGTTAATCAATCCCCTGGCTGGTCAGTTTCCAAACACCAAAATCTCGCGTCAATAATTTTCACTGCTGATAATCCATCTTATTTATTTTCATTTCTCGTCCGAAGGCTTCCATAAAGTTGTTTACAAGCAGGGCAGAATGCCACTTGGAAGAAAAATTAAAAAAAAAAAAAAAAAAAAACTAAAATATAAGGGTAGCGGAGCAACAAAAAAAACCCCGAACCCCTAATCAACTGCAGTCCCGTCTTTGTCAAACGCCTTCCTCCTCACAGGAGTCCGGAGACGAAAGAAAAAAAAACATTTTCGCGAAACCTCTTTTATTTTTATCATTTTCACAGTATTATTTTTCTTTCTGATTACGGGGTCCCAAGGTTTTAGAAAAGGTCTCCATTGAGCGAAACTCGAGGAGATAGAAGCAGCGTAAAATAAAATGGAAACAAGGATATAAGAAGAAGGGGAAAAATACGATTACTGGAAGAGATCGAGCTGGGATAAAACAGACATTAACGTCTTCTTCCCAGCGCTATTGCCCAATTTTTTCCCCTTCTCTTCTCTCTCTCTCTTTCTTTACTTCTTGTTTCGTTCGCGAAGTCTTTTTGTCGATCTCTATTTTTGTATCTTTTTCCTCCTCGGCCGTCCCTCTGAGTTGTTATGATGCAAAATAAATGGAACGTGGGAGGAGATTTAAATGTCCTTTGATGAGGATTTAATGTTTTAAAGCATGTAGGACAACGCATTTTTCCCTCTATCCTTCCCGCTAATGTTTCGGCAAGAAAAATGCCAGTCTCTCATCGTGGTCTTAAAGGGTTGTCAAAACTGCTGTTGTTTTTGTTTGAGTAATTTAGCAGCGATTATAGGTCTTGAATGCATTGGCTTATAAAAATGTTAAGTGCGTGTCATAAAAAGGGTTGAAGCTTACTATCATCATAAAACAGCTATCGATCGAGCTGTGGTTACATTGAGAATGCTTCATTCCTTGTCTCGACGTTTAAAGAGCACTATGTTAAAAAGATGTGGAAGTAGTGAAGTATATTTATGTTTGGTTTATTTATCGGGTATAAAATTGCCATCGATCGAAGTTTGACGACTATGGGTTACACTGATCATGCTCTATTCATTGACCGGACATTGTGTTAACATTAATGTTAAACAACTGTAGAAGTAGTGAAGTGTATTTGTGGTTGGTTTATTTACCGTGTATAAAACTGCTATCGATCGAATTTTGGAAACTGGTTACCCTGGAAATGTGTAACCCGGTCTGCAGAGTGGTGAGTTAGCAAACGGAGAGTTGCGAGTCCGAGTTCAACCATAAAACGTCGTGTACCAAAGGGGCTGCTGCACGTTAAATCTTTCGTGGCCTGGAATGTCCTGACGTCGGAGTGGTGCCTGTTCAGATGTTATCTCGTCATCTGACTGGTTCAAAATTACGTGGTGTTGTGCTTGAATCTTTCTATTGGGGTTTGATCCCGGACACTCGCCAATACCTCGTCGTGTTGGTCCAATGCGACGTTAATTAAAATACCAATCTACCTACTAGTAAATGGGTAGATGTTTTACAGTGCCAAAGGGTGAAGAAGGCATTTGAAAATAAAGCAGCTGGATAGGGCATTTTGAAAATTATTTTCTTTATATTACTGAATGGAATTCATCAAAGAAATCAAAATACTTATCTAATTAATAGGAAAAAATGCTCTTATGTGGTGAAGTGCACTGAGTCGTTTTTTTCTTTGCTATGAAGATTAAATTTCTACTTGAGAACCACGGCTTATGAGTTTAGCTAGTGCAGAGTGATTTCGCGTATTTTGATGTAGTGTTTCACCTTCTATGTCGACAATTTGTTAGCATCATAGCACTCGTCAATCCATGTAACAGTGATGGATTGTCTCGACTAGATGTGAGGAATGGTTATTTTCAGTTTTTATACCCCGTGGGTGACAACAACCCTTTTATTATGTCCGACGGGCATAACCCTGCGAGGGGTGCACAGGCACAATTCCACCTTGCAACCTGCAGTCTGCCCTGCATGATTTTGTAACTTGTTTTGACCTTCTTAAGCTATAGACTTTTTCTAATTGTTACTATTCTAAGAAAGGTACCAGTAGAATTTTTCCACGGAATTCTATTTGAACCCACCAAGTGACTTCTTGACTGGTTTTAACTTTGTTAAGCTATAAACATTTCTAATTGATTCTATTCTAAAAAGGTAACAGTAGAATCTTTACTCGAAATTTTATTTGAGCCCTCCAAGTAATTTCTTAACTGGCTTTGATTTTGTTGGGCTAGACTTTTTCCAATTGATTTTATTATAAGAAAAATACCATTAGAATCCTTCCATTTTAAGTTCTTTTTTGTTTCATTCTTCCAAGTGGCTTCGACGAGATATCTCGTCTATCAAGGTATGACATATTTCGCTAGTGACGAGATTTCGTCACCAAGATATTGTAAATTTTGTATGATGATAAGATCGATATGGTCAGTTTTCTTCTAATGATTGATATCCCATCAAGAACTGGTCAGTTTTACTAATGACTACCTACTTCACAAAGACAATCATCAGGAGTTCTAAAACCCATATGGTATTCGTGACTTATCACTGCTTGGAATCTCCCGCTCATCCTATCAGACCTGTCTAATTCCGAATTGTTGTCATGCACCGCCCTCAAAACCAACAAAGGTCTCTAGCTGCAGGTGACGCGCACCTAATTCGACCAATCGCATTCCGATAAAGCCCCTGGACGTCAACATTTTCCGGTATCGCCATTTGCATATCGCTCGCATGCGTGGAATCGGCTTATAAGGTGTTACTATCTGAGCGTTAATAACTATTTCAATTTGGAAGCCAGCCGACGTCCACCGCTCTAATCATTCGGCTTTGCAATTCATTAACGAATGCCTTTCCATTCATTAACCGAATCGGGGCCCCCGCGCTGTGTAAAAGGACGGCAACATTAATGGCCAACTCGTTCGCTGGTGCCTTTTGCATGCTACCGGTGTATTACTAATTGGAGGGGAGGAGGAAAGTTTTGCAATTTGGCCTTCTCTGAATAAAAGGGGCGACGTGTTTTATTGATTTTCGAAAGGTAAAGTTCGGTTTTGGACATGGTTTCCGCAGATATTTTCTTGCTCATTTCTGAATTCTTTTGCACGTCCTCCGTTAACAAGAGGTTGCCTAGGCTAAGTAGGTTTTTCCGCTGTACTAACAGTCTGAAAATTATATGCAGCACCGATTTCACTCTTAGTGTATTTCTGTCTTCTATGTCAGTAAACCTTTTCTTGTGTGTGCGTTCATTTACTTACGTTATTATGGGCAGTTAACGGAGGGGGAAACGGGTGCATGGTAAAACTGTCTTGATCCCATATATCCTAGGGTTCGTGTAGTACGGAAGTGTAGAGAGTGGTGTGCCGGCTCTGGTGTCGACTTTGTAATCTGACCGTCCATTCACAATTACAAGGTGTAGTCCTTAGAACCTTCTCTGGGGGGCTATTCCAGACTGTAACTTATGAACCGTCGTGTTACTCCAGAGCGATTCCCATTAACTATTTACCTACCTTGTGAAAGAGAATTTCATAACATAGGTTAATCTATGAAATGCGAATTATTTTAAAGAAGCTTCATGGATATACTTTTGAACTGAAAAATATGTAGTATATCTATATATTCTATACTAATCTGGTAAGAATTTCTCACATAATTTCCATCTTCTTTTCTCTGCTTTATCTTTGCTTGATCGATTAATTCAACCTTGGTACGTCTAGCTTCCAGGTACAATAAAAAACTCATGCTTCAGTGTATTATAATATAGAGTTAATTTATTACTGATTTATAGCAGTTTATTGTCTGTCTAATTAGAAGAATATTTAAATTACCTAAAAAAATACTTGTCTGATGACACATGAATTTTCTATTGAAAATCCTACGGTCCTCCTTTTAAGCATAACCTTTTAGGGAATTTCACGATTTCCTAGTGGACATTTCCGTCACTACTAAAATCATTGTTGTTTTCTACAGACATCTTCGGGATGTTTGTTTCAGCTTGGTCCGATTTCACCTTTGCGTCATACGATACCGGCTAATTCAAGTGTGCTTTTGCACCGAAATAATACAGTATTAAGAATTCGTTTTACAGAAAACAGTGTTTTTGTACTATAGAGGTGAAAGGAAATACATTTTATAAAAAAAAACGTAGAAATTGCTCATATAAACCTATTAAACGTCGAAAAATAAATTCAACACAGATATTATATTTAGTAAAGCTTAGCATCTATTATGAATTTTGGATCAATTGAGCTGTATGTTCAAATTTAACAGTTTTGTTGAATATATTCAACAATGAATCAATTATTTTTGAAATTGTCCAAAATATTTCTAAAGTTTGGTACGTGTTTCTTTATACTTCACTTATGAAGATTGGGTACAGCTACACTCTACGGTTATGAGCGGTGGCAACGGCCTTGGTGATATTTTTAGCGCACTTCTAGTAGCGAGTTACAGTAGATAAAGGCAACCCATCTGTCATTACGGTTATTGTGGTTTTCATGGAAACCTCGGCAAACGTAACTTTCAATGTTCCTATTGAATCTTCTAAAAAGTTCTTCAAAAATCCGTTGAAATCGTTTGATTTCATTGGTTTATTTGAATTTTTTTCTTTGCTTCCATTCGTTATTTGGATTTTAAAATATTCTTTGATTGTTATGTCCTTTTAAATTGTTTTCTGTGGTACCATTGGTTCATTTATTTGTATTTCTACAGTTGTGGAATTTTTATTTTATTATAAAATTTACAAGAAACATTTAAAAGTTTTGTTTTTTTGCCATTTGTGGAATTTTTGTTTTTTATTATTTTTCCTGGAACATTTCTGACGTATCAGGTTGTATTATTTCTTGCTTTTTTTTTTCTTTCAAAAATCCTTTCATTTTCAAAAAGCCAACAAAATTTAGTGTAATTGATAAGTTTCAGTGTATATTCTTACCCAACATTCGCAGCTTAGTTTTTCTGCTGGTTCACAAATGTTTTTTGAAATGTGTTTGAACTTACTACTTTTTGCGAAAGTTTTTTAGAAACATACGTTTCAAAACGTTCTCAAATTCGTTTTCAAGCTTTCATTATCCGTTGTAAAAAGAAAAATATTTTTTAAAGAATAAGAGTTTTGAAATAATTATTTCCTTGGCAACTTCGCCAAAGTAATCGCCAAGGCCGTTGCTACCGCTTATAAACATAGACTGTAGTTATTTACCTCATTCCTTTCTCATCCCATTCCACAGCTCCAGTATACAATGCGCATATTTCGCGGTTATACTAATATCTATTTTCTACGTGCAAAGTAACCTAGTACATGTAAATATTGCTTCGTATCCCATTAAAATTCAATGTTTCTGCACTCCTAGTTCCTGCTTTGTAACATACACGTCATGATTTACAAATGTAATGAGAAATAGTTTATCTTGACTACTTCTGTTTCGATATTCACCACAATGCTTATTAAAATACTGAGTTTCTATAGGCTTTGTTCCACAGTGAATTCTAGAATATAACTAATACAAACTTGGTTCCTGAAGTTCGCTTTTGCGTATCAAATTGTATTTAACAGTGTTGCAGCATTTACTGTTTTACACTGGAAAACCTTAGTTTTGAAATGTTGCGATCATCGTTCAAATGATGAAACCGACCAAAAAAGGATGAAATAGAACCTAAATAATGCATGTTATTGAAGGAAAGACATATATCCTAACCTATCTGCCAGGTAGTAGTATTGAGAATTCACATTAATTTATGTATGTGTCTATTAGTCAATGCAATCGCCTTAATTGGTGTTGAATTACAAGATGAACGTATTATACTCAACGGGTTGAGTAAATCAATCACAAACTTTAGTTCATTTAAACTACCATATTTAATTAAATTTGGATTCTTTTAATAGTATTTATGATAATTCGCTAATTTTTAATTAACGTCGTACTAGAGCAACACAACGGGTTAGTGACGACGGTAAGGGATCAATCCCTTAAAGAAAGATCCGAGGACCACACCACGTAATTTTGAACCATGGTCAGATGACGAGGTAACTTCTGAGATGGTATCCCACTCTCCAAACTTCCACACCATCCCAACTTGAGGACTTTCGGCCACGACAGAAATAAGGTTCACCAGCCGCCTTTACATCATACGCTTAGAAACATCCGATATGTATGTATGAAAAACCCGATATGTGTGTATATAAGTAGAGTAGAGACAAAACACCCCTTATATAAATGTTCGTTTGCAGCTATAGAGATAATTTATTAATTCACTGCACTATAAGTTGGGACTAATCATCTTTGTTCTGTAAGCCTGGTTTTCGAACTAACTGTACTAATTAAGAAAATTCCTTTTTTTTTGCCGTTGCACTATGCAACACATCTTCTAAGATGATAGACACGAGCTCTTTCAAACATCGCTAACAAAAATGCACGAGCACTTTCCAGCCCTTCCATGGTATAATAGAACAGCGTCACTGAAATTTATTCTCCCAACAAATGAGTGTGCCAATACAATAAGCATTTCATTTGGGAGAAGAAGAGCAAATCCGCAAAGCATTGTTCTCCGCACAATTGTTCGATGATTGAAATAAGATACGCAGTTAGCCAACCCTCTATTCATTGCACAGTTTTTTCTGCTCGCATGTAATCAATAAACTTCCGAACATCATTCCTTTTTTTTTTCTTTTCGAACATCACCTGCATTGTTCGAGCGTGTACGAGAAAAATCTCTCGACCTCGCTGCTTCTGCAAGGGATCTTGGATGTGAGTATTTGCGTAATGAATTCTTGCTGTACCCACATACGGAAATGTAGTGCTAATGACTGGGTGATTAGGGGGTATAGGGCAGGGGTTCTCTTAATAGGGGTTTAACGACTTCCCCCCTGAACGAGAGATAATGATTATGATTTAACTTTGAGCGTTATTTTCCGGTAAGCTCTGTGTCGAACACCATTTTTTAGGCTAATTTGCATTGTGGCAATTTTCGTTTCCTTCGGAACGGACTGACATTTTGGTTTCCAACCCCAAAATGCACTTGGTTAATAGGTTTGGATGTCTATGGTTCACTGTTTGCTTAATTATATGTGTACAGTGAGTAGAACTCGTTGTTTTGTGTGATCTGGAATTAAAGCAAATGCAGCAGGTATGATTTTGCGACTGTATCTAGAAAAGACAATGGTCATCTGAACGTGGTTCAAAATTACGTGGTGTTGTCCTCGAATCTTTTCCTTTAGGACAGGGATTCCCAACCGCTGGTACGCGTACCACTTGTGGTACGAGGCAACGTTTCAGGTGGTACGCAAGGATTATACGAGCGACCCAAATATTCTACGAAGTTCGTTCGATTTTTTAGTATGTGCAACCACGTTATGCTATTTCTTATGCCATTTGTTACTAGTTACTTGTGTGAGAGTGGTTTTCTAAACTTTTGTGTATAAAAAAATATTTTTTTTTATCCTACGCCCAGCTCAAGGCTTTTTGGCCATACGCTGTCTTGCCGTCCAATATAGCGACTAAAGTCCTTGGGGAGAAGTATCCCTGGTGTCAATGTCCTGTAAACTAGAGCACTCCGCAAGGTGTTGTCTGTTCATAAAACCATCGCTACAAAGCGGACAGATCGGGGAGGTAGCCACCCCAATCTTATGTAGGTGTTGTTGGAGATAATCATGTCCGGTTAATAAGCGGAAACAGGCCACTCCAATCCCTCTTGGTAGATCAGTAGGGATTCTTCCCTTGTTACTCAATAGGCAATCCCAACTCCTTCCCTGTATCGAAACAGAGTCGGTGTCGAAAAGGATTTAATAGTGAAGTTAAGCTCCATTGCACCTGATATTGATATTTCAATAAAAGGCAGTTTCGCACTAAAAATTGATTTTTGATTATGTTAATCTTTGTTTACTTAGTTTATACTAATTGCATAAAATTATTTGTTTTTAGACCTGTGAGTAAAAAATAAAACTGTAATTTTCAATAATCGTTTTATTTTTTCCTTTACTAAAACATCATTAGTACGAAATACAAGTGCATTAATCATGAAATATGAAGCTTTCTTAGTATTTTAATTAAAATAAAACCAGCCATTGGGCACTTTTCTGACATTAGATACACGTTTCTAAAAATATATAGGACTGGTGGTACGCCAAAAATTTCTAAAAACTTCAAGTGGTACGCAGTTACTAAAAGGTTAAGAACCCCTGAGGGATTGATCCCGGACCGTCGTGATTAGCCCGTTGTGTTGCTCTAGTACATCGTTGGTTAAAAATAACCGATTACCAGAAAAGACTACTGCCGTTCGGTAATGTGTGTGTGTTTGTAAGCTGAAGATTTGTTAATTAACGACAACATGGCGCATGTCGGATGCAGTACCCATAGAAGAAGTATGAAAGTAGAGTGCGCAAAGTGTAACATTTTTATCTGTCCAGGATCATGTACTACTAAACTGGTACCAAACTAGTAGTAACAGGACCATTAGATTACGTCTACTGTGTATGGAACCTACATTCCAATTTGTCCACGGGTCGGGAGAAGAAACCCATCCACTGATTCATCATCTTTCCTAATTTTTTTTTCCTCAGAGTAAGTATGGGAATGAGTACATTTGTAATCTTGTAAACAGAATGACGAAAATTCTTCTATTTTCTATTAGATCACGTATCGGTTTAGTAGTGGTAGGTATTTTATAATTAATGTCGCACTAGAGCAGCAGAATGAAGTATTGGTGAAGTCCCGTGATGCACACCAAAAGGAAATATCAGAGGGCAACAACATGTAGTTTTAAGTAGGATACCAGTTCAGAAGTTGCCTCGTTATCTGACCGTGGTTGAAAATTACGAGGTGTTGTCCTCGGATCTTTCACTTGAGGAATTGATCCCGGACCGTCGTCAATAGCCCATTGTGTACGACGTTAACTAATAATTACCAATTACCGTAACGGTTTGGTGAGAAATCGCCATTACCGGACTATACGAGTACATGGTCTGTGATGGACAAAGGAACTACAAACTTTTGACGCTATTTATATTACATGTTACAAAAAAGGCCCTTACATTTATGATGAACGGGGAAGATAATGCATTTCCATTCCTGAAAGACTTGGTGGTTATTGGACTTAAACCTCCTATACAGTAATAAAGATTCATGCAATTTAAAAACCTCTACAATTCTTTATGAAAAGGGTACAAAGTTCCGATTCAATTCGATCAGTAGGATTTAAAAATACGAATGGCTATAGGCGAAAGGCCGTAGTTTCGTTCAAAGCGCATTCAAAATTCAATTGATTCTCTACTTTCCTTTGAAAAGGAAACCTCTGAAGTTCATAGAAACTTTAGATATAAACTATTTACTGGTCGGGGAAATTCTATTTAAATAACGTGATTTGCGAATTTCTAAATGTGAAATTCTTGTGGGACACTATACTATCTGTATTCTGTATATACGAACTTCCTTTTAAAATAGGCCTTGGTAACTCAGTTTGTAGAGTCGAGCATTAGCAATCGGAAGGTTGCGAGTTCGAGAGACCTTGGTGTATGTGTATCACTTTAAATCTGACTTAGCCACAAATATCCTCACGCTGACGTAGTGTGGAAGTTGCGTGTAATTGGACCTTGGGTAGTTGGTAATTTGGTAATGGAGGTGGAACCTCAGGTGTGACGTCGCCATTCAAAATTAGGAGGTGCTGTCAGCGCATCTTTCCCTTCGGGTTTGACAACGGATCGTTACCAATCGGAATAGCCTACTCTGTTGATTGATTGCGATGAAAATTATGATACAATATATCTGAATACTGAAGTACGAATCCTATTTAATGAAACATTGGCTCCCAAACTCGCCGCTTACGAACATCCATCCACTGACCCGGATTTGAACCAGGGACCATCCGATATAGAGGCTAACACCTTAACCACCAGACCGGTTGCTCGGCGCGCTCTTATAAAATTGGTAAACTTAAAGCGTGTGATTACCAATTCGAATCTCATGTGAACCGAGTCGGATTGTCCTTATGAAGTTCCCTGATTTCTTCACGGGGACGTAAATACGGTCGGCTTCTACAAAATCTTCCAGTAAGGCATGTCCTACCAACATTTCTCAATGAGTGCAATGTGGTATCACCTCTCAAGGTGCATTAAAGTTGAGCCTGCCATTTTCTCGCTAATTGTTTGAAGATTTACGATTCATTTAAGTTGGTATTGGAAAGGAAGTTTTTCGCCATTGAACAATGTAAGAAATCACTACAATACAGTCGCAGAAGATGAAGATTTAAAGTATCCGAACTCATGCCTCAGAATAAATAAGTCGAAACGATGGGTTCTTAGTTTAAAGCAAGATTGTTCTTTTGTTTGTAAGAATTAGACTCGTATTGTTCTAGCAATTGATATCACCTTGTAAAGGAAAGTTGAAACTATATAATTAGTTTCTTTTTTCCTCTGTTTATCTGCTGTTAAGTTGATTGCTTTTCAGCACTTCTTGTTCCCCTGTGCGAAATAACCATTGGGATTCTGTCATTTTATTTCAGATACAGAACTGCTTTGATACTGGCACATTGCGACGTTTCGTTTCAATTCTCACGGGCAAGATCTGGATTTTGTTGACCTAACAAATAAATAAAATTGTCCTATAAAAAATTACCTAAAAATTATCGAAAAGAACCTAAACATGGAGAAAAATTAGATAACAAATATAACTTTCGATTGCAAAATATTTTCTTATATGTGTGTGTGTGTGTGTGTGTGTGTGTTTGTGTGTGTGTGTGTGTGTGTGTGTGTGGTTGAAAACTAGAACACATATATAGGCATTGTGTGACGATAGTTAACCCTTTTGGTGGTTGTTTCGACGAGATATCTCGTCAAAACAAAAACTGACGACCAGATCTTAGATCTCGTCATCATAAAAATAAATGGAAACACCAAGAAGACAAGATAACTTGTTATGTGTAAAATTGGTCAGATCTGCATAGACGTCAAGACCGTTTGTATGGTTAAAAAGATATTGAAAATCAGTGTTCCAAACATGTTTGGATGCTATTGTTGTTTTGTTTTGATGTCACATGTTTGGATGCTACAGTGTTTTTCACATGTTTAGATGAATTTGACAAACCCAAGCACAAATTTAAGATCCTCACCGTTAATGTGTTTCAGAGCAGTTTAATAGAGAAATCTACTTGCCAAACAAAATTGATCATCTAAGAGGGTAAATCCGTAAGGGATATATCCCTTTTTACAAAAAAAATTACCTTAGGCATGACCAACTAAACTAATTGACCTTGCATCATATATATCTCTACATAAAGCAAAGTTGGGCCGATGCACATTAAATTTAGTTCACGTATTATTCTCACTCGTTTGCAGATAACAAGCTACATATTATATCCCATTGGGTTTGTCCCGAACGGACTAAAAGCAATTAGTAAGCCCCATTGGAATAACATTGAATATTGTTAAGATTTTGGTTGAATCTTAGATGTTTTTTGGCAATATTGCTCTTGACAATATTTTCCAAACAGCTATTTTCACAATTTTGATTATTTTACTTATATGTGAACTTATTTTGATTTCTTTTCAAAATTGTTATTCATATTTACTTGACGATGTATAAAAATATTTAAAGTGTATTCAATTTTGCGAAATCCAAGCTTGTAAGGTGGGTAGTTGAAGTAACTTGAGAGACACCGCAAGGCAACATCAAAGGCTGTTGGTGACGGTCCACGATAAATCCCGAAGGTAAAGATATGAGGACGCCTCGTAATTTTGAGCGGTGTTTTCAGATGAGGAGGACAATACTTGAACAGGCATCTCACTCTACGACCTTCCTCACCATGCCATCGTGAGGCATTTGAAACAATGGCAGATTTAACGGGCCACGTACACGACGTTCTTCGTTAGTCTTCCTACCAGGTTTCTGCGACCCCCGTTTTCTACGAAGTGCTAACCAAAAGTTCACAAAGTTCGATCCCTGTACATGAATGATAAGGAGCCTCACAAGCAGTACTCTGCAAAAGTTAGACTCGCCCGTCAATCCCCCATTAAGTTGCTCCAGTACGACGTTAATTAAAATTACCTTTTAACTGCAAAAGTTAGGCAATAATTTAATCGATATGTATGGGAAAGCATTTCTTCTTCTCGCTCATAATGCCCAAATAATATCAAATTTTTAAGAATAAGATTAAACTTCTAAGAGCAATAACTGATTATTCTGGTAGCTTTCGTATATAGAAATCATTGCTCTTTTTATTTCTATTATATTATTTGGCAGGAAGTGACAGCAAGGTCTTCGGTTAAGGTCTCAACGAGGTATCTTGTTACTAGCAAAACTGAACAGATCTTGATAGACGAAATATCTCGTCCAACAAGCTCACATAGTCTCTTGTCAATCGAATAAAACTGACCAGATCTGAATTTCGGCATCATGATAAAATGGTAAATATTTTAATGATATCATCATTAAAATATATTCATATGATTACATATGATTAATATCATTTAATCATATCATTAGTAGAGTTGGTTACAGATTTGGATGAATAATATCTTCTCAAACTTACTTGGAGTTTTAAAACATCATGACTTGGCAAAAAAAAGATTTGTCTACTTCAGAGACAGAATCCTTTGCGAACTACAAATAATTTATTTCATTGTGGAATACAAGTAAAACTATACCATTTTTGAAATTTTATCGGGTTTAATTAAAATAATGTAAGAGCTTCATTAATGGTATTCAATTCTTGTTTACCTTGAAATGTACTATGTATTTATTTATAAAAATCAAGAGAAAATGAAGATTTTTCTTTTTTTTTCTGAGAAACGTAAAAATTTGCATCTTATATACAACTGTCCTTTTGTTTAGATTGAATTAAACTTTTTCAAAAGGTATACAAGTACATAATCCATTTTCAGACCAATATGTAAAATTCAATTAAGGGTTAAAGAGAGTGGAGTTGAATCCGTGTTGTTTTTAATCAAACCTAATCAGTTTACACGAGCAAAAATATTTCCAGTATGAATGGTTTTTATCTGTTTAAAAAAAACGTATCCAATGGACAGATGTGGAGTTCTTTTACTTTTTGTGAAAACATGAAGGAATTGAATGAATAATGAATTCTGATTATAAAAAATTAGACTCGTGAAAAAAATGCATCAGTGAAGTAACATAAACGAAATGCCACACACCCGGTAAAAACTAACCATCTCTATAAAGACTTAAGTCTTGAAAAAGGAATTGCTTTTGGAAAGATGAATTGGCGCTTGTTTTCTTATGTCGATTAATAACTATCTCATCCTAGTTCTATACGTTTATACGTACGAACATACGTTTTAACCAATTTTGTACACAACTATTATCTGTATAGATTGATTGATTTTATACATTACATTATCTGAATGAAATAACATTTTTTGTATACAATAACATCTGTATTAATTACATTATTTTCGTACTATAACATTCTCTGCATTAATTACATTATTTTCATACTATAACATTCTCTATATGCATTAACTTATAACTTAACCTATATGGTTTTATAGATGCCATTTATGATTTCTAATATTCAGAATACTCAAGTAACCTAAAAGTTCTATGCATTTATATTCACTACATTTTCTTGTATTATCTTAAAATCTTCTTAAAATCAATATTAATGTAATGCCAATTTAACATATTCTATTGCACATCAGTAAAATCTATAACTGTAGATTAACTACATTTTTGGTAATTGGTAATTCTTAGTTAACGTCGTACTAGAGCAACACAATGGGCTATTGACGACGGTCCGGGATCAATCCACTGAGGAAAATATCCGAGGACAACACCTCGTAATTTTGAACCACGATCAGATGACGATGTAAAAACTACTTTAAACTGTAAATTACTTTTTTACTTACCATATTCAGAATAAATTTTTATATCCTTCCAAAAGAAATCATTCTGGAAACACATTTTTGTGTTTTTCTGTCGACAGATTTAATTTGAAAGTGGAATAAAGTGTTGCTTGAAGTAGTCATTGCTATAAAACTATACGTAAAGAAATGTATACGTAAAAAATATATATGTATAAAACAACTTAATTTGTTCCGTATGGGATTAATTACTCTCTAGGGATCTGTAATTGAACTCTACCTAAAGCGAAGCAAATCCAGCCACCAACAATTCAACTACCCTATACGCCGAGCGTTGAGAGTGTCACGGCTTTGGACTTTATTTTCTAAAAAAACTAGTAATTACACAATTAATAAATACATTATCTTGCACTACTTATTTTACAAATAGAATACAAGTAGACATTCGTAAACCGCATAGTCATTTCTTATCCTTTTAGATCTAAACGAGCAATACCAGATCTGGGAGTTCATGCATCTTCAATACGTCTAATACGATCATAGGATTAATATTCAAATCCTCTCTGGATAGTCCCAGATGATCAAGGTAACCAGGAGACACTTGCTTCATACTGCATTTCCGATAGGTTGGGGAATCCTTAATACCATGATAAAATTGATCTCAGATGTCTACTCGCCAGTCTAGAGATGTCGGTCTATTTACCAGTACCACACCAAATTTGAGGGCCCCTTCGGGATTTTCTGGTGTCTGCTATGGGTAGGAGGAATTTACAATTTCGAAGTTAACTGTTCACTGAAGCATTCAATTGATTGAACTATCTTGGTATTTGGGAATTAGACACGTCAGTTAACCTTTAGACCACGGGAAGTACAGCAGTTGTACCATGTTTGCGCCAAGAAATAATTTAGACAACGGTCAAGTACATTAGTTGTACCTTGAAAGTTATAAAAATCACGCCAAGAAAGAATCGCGTTTGTTATATCTATAACCGTAGTTTAAGGATTAATTAGTAAATGTGACCAGTACTTTGCTATCCCACTCAGAATCAGTTATTGGTATTTTATTATCTCATTAAGACACAGTGTAATGATTTAACTCGTAAGTCGTTTCGATGAGATAGGTCGTCCATCAAAATCTGACCTTTTGTTAATGACGAGACACTTTGTCGAGATAAAACTGCCCTATGAAATGAAGTCCCGAATTGTTGGCAATTTGAAACAGATTTACACGAAGAGGCTGGTCACTACAAGACAGTTTTCGACAGGAAGATAAACCATCAAGTGGGTTAAAGTGAGTGTACATTCGCAGTGGTTCAGTTTCCCAAGAGATATTGTTGTACAAGTTCTTTTTTCACGAAAATTCCATGTGAAAGAAGTATTTGATTGCAATGACTCATAGGTTCTACAATTTGGAACAGGGTTTTGTGGTTTTGTATAAGAGGCAGGTCAGTATGCAGTTTTGACGCTACGATAAGCCATCAAGAGAGTTAAAGGGAGTGGACATTCGCAATGGTTCAGTTTCCCAAGAGATATTGTTCCACAAGTTCTTTTTTCACGAAAATTCCATGTGAAAGAAGTATTTGATTGCAATGACTCATAGGTTCTACAATTTGAAACAGGGTTTTGTGTAAGAGGTAGGTCAGTACGCAGTTTTGACGCTACGATAAGCCATCAAGAGAGTTAAAGGGAGTGGACATTCGCAATGGTTCAGTTTTCCATGATATATTGTTCCACAGTTTCTTTTTTACCCGAATTCTATAATTCAAATAAGTAATTGATTGAATGACTCTTAGATTCGACGATTTGGAACATGGTTTCGTATAAGAGGCTGGTCAGTGCGCAGTTTTGACGCTACAATAAGCCATCAAGAGTGTTAAAGGGAGTGGACATTCGCGCAATGATTCAGTTTTCCAAGAGACGTTGTTCTGTAAGTTCCTTTTCCACCAAAATTTTATAAGTAAAAGCAGAAGTAATTGTTTGCAATGACTCTGAGATGTTCTCCATAACCCAGCTAGGATAGTAGAAGAAAGTGGACATTTACAATGGTTCAGTGTTCCTAGAGATATTGTTCCTCAAGTTCCATTTTCACCAAAATTCCATGTAAAAAAAGTAATTGATTGCAATATATCTCAGATTTGGCAATTTGGGATATGGTTTCGTATAAGAGGTTGCTCAGTACGCAGTTTTCACGCTACAATAAGCCATCAAGAGTGTTAAAGGGAGCGGACATTCGTGCAATGATTCAGTTTTCCAAGAGACGTTGTTCTGTGAGTTCCTTTTCCCCTGAAATTTACTAAGTAAAAGAAGTAATTGATTGCAATGACTCTGAGATGTCCTCCATAACCCAGCTATGTGCCAGTTCTAAAACGCATCCTCGTTACTCATTAAAAGTTTATATCGAACAAAGAACTTAGTACAGAAGCGTTCTATCACTCAAATACGGTTCTGGAAGGCACGTGCTTTCATAATTGTTTGGAAATTTTTGAATGCCGAACTTTTTTTTTTCCATTTACCGGTTTTTGGCGTGGGATTGTGCGCTTGTCAAGACCCATGCCATAAAAATGATGAATGGGAAAACACTTTGCATATACACCTACTTCTCCAATTCAGTCTTCTCTCCATGGTTTATTTCTTTTTCCCCCTTTGGTTCGATTCCTTCCCTTTATTTTTTCTATTCCCTCTGCAAACCCTTAGCTGCCACGCGACATATGGATGTCATACAACACTCCGGTCATGTATTATTTATTATACTTTAAATTTTTTTCATTTCGAATTTTCTCAAACGCGTTCCCGAAATGAGAAAAAAAGGGAGTTTTTGACGCTCATTGTCAGGGGGTCGCGCAGATATCGATTGGGTTGGTTATTTATGCGAGCTCTGAAAGCGCGGAGGAATTTTTTTTCGATCGTCGTCTCTTAAGCAAAATGGTTGGTGAAGTAACAACGGAGAATTTCAGTCATTCGAGCGGATGGATTGAAATTTTCGAATCAATATCCATTCTGGTTTGCCTGTGCGGAGCGGTTTTGAGTTGTTGTAGTGGAATGGTAATCCACTGCCTACGCGTTGTCAGGGTTATATTTCCTTGTAAATTTCATGGAGTGAGTTATTCCATACAACTCACCCTCTATTCGAGTTTATTTTTGTATTAATTCGAAATTGGTATTCTTTTCTATTACAAAGCAGCGTACGATGTATAGCTGTGAGTGAAACGAAACACCTTTATTTCTGCAGAGTTCTCGATAGTGAAAATTCGTCAGATATATTCGATGGAAAATGACGTCTTTCGTAAATTCATATGCGTGAGGTTTGTGGGGCTGTCTTCATATAAAATTGGGTATATTTGTAATTTTCAAAAGCAGCCAGTTCTTAAGTCCAATATCAAATTGATTTTAAAATTTAATCGCAATGATGTTATCGAAATCAAACATTGTAAGTGTTGCTAAAGTACTCAAATTGATTCCAATACTTATTTTCTTCTGTTGCAAAAGCATAATCATAACATAATACCCCTCAGTGGTTGTTTAAATATGCTTGCGTTGGGTTTTGATGACGCAAGGGAGGGGGAGAGTTTAGCAAAGCTGCAGCAAAATCAAAGACATTTAGGAATGCACTTAGGTATCAGGTAAGGTAATTTTAACTAACATCGTACTAGAGTTAGGTAGTGAAAATTCGTCAAATATATATTAGATGGAAAATAACGTCTTTTGTAAATTCGTATGCGTGAGGTTCGTGCAAGGGGCTATCTTCAAATAAAATTCTTCTAGAATCTTGCATGAACTAGAGCATCACAACGGGCTATTGAGTACGAATGCACACAGAAGATAGAAATAAACCCAGGGTAGAATTGACTCTGCGTCTATTACAACTCATAGGTTGCTAGGGCAGTGGACAAACTCACTAATCCACAATGACTCCGGTTTCATGAAGAGAGAGGGTGAAGCCATGGGGTTACGACAGGGTTATAATTATAAAAGTTATGATTATAATTAATTACATTACCAAAATCTTCTGAACATACTCCGTCGCTATACATTAAATTCGATTTCATATCTTAAAAAGGTTATATTATTTCAGGACCAACATAATCTTTGGATCTTTCTTCGAAATATATACCCTGTAACCAAGATGGAGCGGGGCTCGATCAACTAGGAACGGCGCTGACTGGGGACGTATAGTCTTTAGTGACGAGTCCCGTTTACAACTGTCTCCTGACGATAACCGCAGACGTGTCTGGAGTCGTCCAGGGCAGTGTGGGGGTCTTGTTCTTACTATAACACTCTACACATGCCCACAACAAGGCGTTATGGTCTGGGGAGCCATCTGCTTTGATAGCCGAACCCCTTTGGTAACCATTTCTGGTACACTTACAGCACAGCGGTACGTAGACGACACTCTACGACCGGTTATGTTAGCTTTCCTTTTGCGACATCCCGGACTTACTTTTCAACAAGATAATGCCCAACCGCACACGGCACATGTTGCTATGAATTATCTTCACGCTTTCTCAACATTTCCTTTGCCATCTAGGTCTCCTCATCTCTCTCCCATAGAGAAAATTTGGGACGTTATGGGAAGGCGATTGCAACCATTTCGGAATGTTTACTATTTAATCCGACAGTTGGAAACAATTTGGCAAGAAATTCCGCAGGACACCATCCGGGAACGTTTTCAGTCTATACCTCGCCGGGTGACAGGTTTCTTCCAGTACAGAGGTGGACCAACCCCTTATTGACTTCCTCCCCTTGTAACGGCCGAACTCTGAAATAAATAATTCAGTTGTTCTGAAATTTTAATCGTTTGTTTTTCTATGCATGTTTTTCACATTCACCAATTTTTATGCCGACCAACCGGTATAGTGGTTAAAGTGTTAGCCTCTAGATCGGAAGGTTCCTGGTTCGAATCCGGGTCCGGGCATGGATGTTTGTAAGCGTATGGTGTAGAGGCGGCTGGTGCACCTTAAATCTGTCGTGGTCGAAAGTCCTCACGTTGGGTTGGCGTGGAAGTTTGGAGAGTGGGGTGCCAGCTCAGGTGTTGCTTCGTCATCTGACCGTGGTTCAAAATTACGAGGTGTTGTCCTCGGATATTTCCCTTAAGAGACTGATCCCGGACCGTCGTCAATAGCCCGTTGTGTTTCTCTAGTACGACGTTAACTAAAATTACCATTACCATTACCACCAATTTTTATTACAATCGGACAACTCCTTCTTGGTGCGTCGATTTTTTGTTATGGAGTGTACATATATTCAGGACCGGATTTAAGAGTATGCCGCCTATAGGCTAAAGTCCATTTGCAGCCCCCTCTATAGTTCATATTTGCTTAATACATTTGTTTTATACAATAAAAGGATATAGTTCATTGATGTTTTTATCTTTTTTAAACATAAAATTTTTTGTTTGTTTCAGAACACGTTCTTGTTCTTGAAGTTTCCGTTTTGTTCGTTTTTTTGTATTCAGCGCCACTGAGTCTCTTCCTACCGTCACTCATAGTAGCTAGTAGGGAGTTACTTGTAAGAGTTACTAGCCGACTTGTTAAAAACTGTACGTTATGTATTGGAATACTCTAAACTATAAGGTAAAATCGTAACAAACAACACGAACACGCATCGCTCAACACAATCATCAACGAACCCGTTGTGCCCACCGATAGACATGAATGACAGCGTCAGACTCAGACAGACTTGACTGATACTACACTACTGACAGCGGGACCACTGGGCCTTCCACCAACAGTGTTGCCAGATCGGCTACAGTGTTGTCAGATCGAATCGCTGCGCTTGTGCCAGTGTTGTCAAACCAAATTAGATTGCACTACAAGAAAGTTATAATACAATATTACTTGCTGTGAATTTGTATTATGTTATAGTTTTTTTTAGAAAGTAGGCTATATGGTAGGACTAAAACATATTTTTAAGTTACATGTATTCTTAAATTTGTACGGAAAATATTATTAACGTCTGAAATATTTCATTTCTACTTTTGACTAAATTGCCAAACTGCCGCCCCTGAAAAATTTGCCGCTCTAGGCTGCAGCCTACTTAGCCTATTTAGAAATACGGCCCTGCATATATTGAGATGATACGCGTGAGATTTATATAATTTTTAAGATATCAGAGCTCCAACGAGAAGGCACTTGGTACAGTCGATTTCTGAAAAGGTGCGAAGGATGGTTAAGAGAAGTCTGCTATTCGGGACAGCATGGAGGGTTATTGCCTTGGATGGTCCCTCAGGCATCTCGTTATCACTTTTTTAATCGGTTTCTGCATCGAACGATCCACTCAGAAACCGAGTCCGCTTAAATGCGATATATGTGGTAGTGGCGTTTGTTTAAGTTTCGACCTATTACGCAATTTAAAGAATAATTCACTTTCCGTAAAACATATTTTTGTCTGTGAGTGAAAACAGTCAATGAAATAATCCACTACTGTGGTTTACTTTATTTTACTTTTCTTTTAATGCGTGATAACAGTTAAACTAAACCAAAAGCAGACAAAATTTCACATCCTGCTCTTGCTACCATTTCACTCGGTTCTTATATCGGTTAACTACCAAACGCCTACTCCTGCGGAGTCGTGCATATTTCTTAGAAGACATGTAAATTCTTTGAGTGCGAAAATTTTCCTGTTTTGTTCGAACAACTAAATCCGCAGTCTCCAAAACAACCTGTTTATCACTGACAAGACTCAAGACTACTTCTTGCGCTACAAACGACATTTTAGACTCTATAATTCTCCGTAAAAATTTAATTACTCTTTTAATTAATTAATTAAGAGAAGACGTCGTTCCGTTTCTCCGCTTCGGAATCTCGGCCCGTTAACAGAACGGAGCCCAGCGAATCTTCCTTCACCTTCCCACACAGTTGCTACTCCAGCAAGGAGAAATAGCTGTTGAGTTATTCAACTTCATTTGGAGGCCGGGAGCCTAGAGCCGAGAAACCTAGCGGCCCGTGCCGCGAATATAATCTTCTTAACAATAAATTATTTTCATCTTTGTGTGTCGCGTCTTTTAATTCTTTCTTCCACGGGAACTCATGATGCTGGAGCTGGGAGAAACAGATTATGAAAAACAATTTCAACTCGGCCTAAACCATTCTTTGGAAGTGTGATGGGAGGGAGGGGGGTTGAAAAAACAAAGAAAACGGGGAATTTCTCCGATACCTAAATTCCTTTTGTTTCGATGTTCGATCGATTTGGGGAATCTTTTTCTCGCCCCTTTTAATCCTTTGTGACGAAGATCTTCAGCGGCGCAATTAAATTAAATGAAATCGCGGTTTTGGTGGGACTCATTCGATCGAGAAATGAAAGGGAAGGTCAAAATAAAAATTGCCCCTCCTGCTGCCTTCCCCGGAGAGTTGAGAGGTAAAATTCCTTCATGCAATTAATCATTTCGTCTGTCTTTGTTTGAGTAGTTCACTCCACGTGTAGTCTGTCGGTATGGATAAAAAGGGAAGGGGTGATTTTGATGCAGGTAGTGTCGCTCAACACCTTTATGGATTTCTTAGTTTTGTTTTTAAGACTCCGCTTTTTCCGTTGAAGGTGCTTTAAATGCATTCATTAATAGACTTTCAAAAGCATTTGAACCAAAGCATTGTGATCAATTCAGTTTCCAACATCTTATGAACGCAGGAGTGGTTTTCATTGTAGAAATATTTCATTTTCAACGGGATGTAGTAATTTTAAATCACGTTCTTTATTTATACCATCCAAGTCGATAATGTCCTGACTAATTTTGATAGTAAAGAGATATCTCGTCGATAATGTCCTGACTAATTTTGAGAACATAGAGATATCTCGTCGATAATGTCCTGACTAATTTTGATAATAAAGAGATATCTCGTCGATAATGTCCTGACTAATTTTGAGAACATAGAGATATCTCGTCGATAATGTCCTGACTAATTTTGATGATAAAGAGATATCTCGTCGATAATGTCCTGACTAATTTTGATAATAAAGAGATATCAAAATTAGTCAGGACATTATCGACGAGATAATAAAGAGATATCTCGTCATCAGGATATTGCCTTTTTTTTTATTACGGCGGGATCACTATCTGGTCTGGTTTTTTTCCCATTTTCCACAAGAGATTTAATTAGTTTTTCTAAAGACGAGATGTCTCGTCTCGTCGAGACAATCTCTAGTAGGGTTAAGGACAAGGAAAGTTTCATGCTAGAATTGTCGCTTAACCACTTGTAGGATTTGTTTAAACAAAAGTTGTTTTTGTGGATATGTTATACTATTGAACCTGCTTATAAAGCCTTTATCTACTATAGTGTTGAAAGCATCCAAAACATAACTTATCCAGTATACTTTCCGCATCTGACAGTCGAAAAAGGGTTTATATTGCAAAACTATCTTATTTTTATTGTTATTCAATAGAATTTAAAGTAAATTGGATCTCATACCCAAACGGCTTTTTTTACGGGTTAAAATAACTGTTTAAAGACTAACATTGAGTTTTTTATGTTTAGAAATTAAAGTTATTAGCATTTGGGTACTATCAATATATTTTTTAACACATTAATATAAAAGAATATGTATTTCCCATTATCGTGAAAATAAACATTTGGTGTCTTGAGTTTTGACTTTGAGCCGATTATCTGTCTATTAAAGAATGATACTACCCTACAATAATGGACCGAACGCCAGCGGATTTGCATAAGATCCGACTACTTGTTTGGGGGGGGGGTTCGCGTTTGGCCGCCTGGGACCTTTGCATGTTGTTCATGGTAAAATGAATGCCGACGCCTAAATCAACATTTTGGACCATCAGGTTCATCCTACGCTCTGGCAATTTTATGGAATGGACGAATGTTACTTCCAGGACAACAATGTTCCATGTCATGTTGCAGCCTCTGTCAAGAAGCAGTATCAAGATATGGATGTAAAACGACTTCTTTGGCCTTCTCATAGTCCCGACCTAAGCCCCATAGAACATTTATGGAACGAGTTAGAGCGACGCTTACGGACCAGGGAACCATTTCCAAAATCTACTACTGTGCTTTCGACATTCTTCCAGCAGGAATGGACACAAATACCTATAGCTGTGTATCAGAACCTTGTTGAATTGTATGCCCAGAAAGGATGCTAGTCTAATTGCAGCACGTGGGGACCATCTCCCTATTAAAGCATGTGTTATTTCCCTTAAACCATCACATCTTTCTGTCCGGTTCATTATTGTAGGGTAGTGAAGTTGACGTTGAGAAATCAACAATCCCCCAAATCATTTAGGAATTTATTCTTTGGAATTTTTATTGGAGAAATGCTCTGAAATCGTATTTGAAAAAGAAGCCGTGATGTCAAAACACGTACAAAACACCGTTCTGTCACAGAAACCCAATAGCCACCTACATTAAACAGAAAAGCCCTCCTATAGGCAGAAAAATAAATGTTTTCCACTTCAATACTGTTTGTACAAAACAACAACTTTTTACAAATTCTACATATTTGTGTCAGACGCGTACAATTAGAATTAAAATTGATGATTAATAATTGAAATATAGAACACAGCAAGATGTTTCAATATCTAAATAATAATTAATTTCGACGAGATATATCTGGTCCATCACGATTCGAACAATTTTATTAACCTTCACACTGCGGCGTATAGACAGTTGTTGGCACTAAAATTGTGTTTTCCCCAGCGGCATGGTATTGATCTGTGTACTGTGGATGTTATTCACCCCTTTTAAGTGACTGCTGGCATCGATCCCCATTTACGAGCTATCAGCGACTGACTTTCCAGAGGATTCCTCCTCTTGTTTGGTACTTTAACAGTCAACCGTGAGGTGTGAACGCTTCGGGGGAAAGGCAGAAGGTCGCTCCGTTGATATCTATCTCACGCCAAACGAGACGACACACATTACTATGAAAGGAAAGCGTCAGTCGTAAATGCCATTCAAGGCACTATTGCTCAAGTTAGGTAATTAAGCAAGGGGATTTGGACATGCAGGTGAAAGAGCCGTTCTGTGAGACGATTGAAAAAATTTAAGCATCGCATTTAAATGTTTTGCACTTCAATACTGTTTGTACAAAATAACAACCTTTTAAAATTTGTACATATTTGTGTCAGACGCGTAAAAGTAAAATTAAAATTGATGATTAATAATTGAAATATAGAATACATCAAGATGTTTCGATGTGTGTACAGTTAGTAAATTCGACGAGATATCTCGTCCGTCAAGATCTGACCAATTTTTCTAATGACGAGATATCCAGTCCATCGAAATTTGATCAGGTTTGCTAAACATGAGATAGTCTCATGCATCGAAATAAGGATGATGACGAAATTAGGATCCTTTAGAGTTTCCTTTATTGACGAGATACGTTGTTCATCAATATCTGGTCATTTTTTTCCAAATAAGGAGATAACACGTCATGACAACCACCTTGAGGTTCAAACAGACACGCTCTCCGAGTCCGAAAGCAGGTGTTCTTGTCATCTGACCGCGAATCAAAATTACAAGGCGTTGCTGTCCTCGGATCTTTCCTTTCAAAAACCCGTCTCCCAGACCGTCGACAATAGACCCTGCGTTACTGCACTGCGACGTTAATTAACTACCTACCTACCTACCTACCAAATCCAAAAGCAAACACCCCTCTCAGAAGAGAGCTACAGCAATACCCCCGAGAAGCCTTTCTCACCCGTGAGTCCTATTAATTATTCCCTCATTAACTAATTGTGTGCACAACAAAACCTCGCAATTGGAATGAAAAATTATTTCAACTAACGCCGGAATTAGCGGCGATGAGTCGACGCAGAAAAAACACCCACCCCGTAAAAAAACATTCACGCGTCAATAAAAGTTGAGTGATGAGCTAATGATGAAGATTCATGGGAGTGCGTCTAGTCATTTAAGGAAGGTTAATTAATCAACTTTCCACCCCCACCCACCCCTGGTTACCTTATCCTCACCCCCTAAATCTCCCAACTAGGGAAGCGTACAAAGTACAGCTTAATTACGATCCGCAGTTCTAAACAGTGGATCGTATATCAACGTTTTTAAGGGCAGAAGTCCTAAACGTCGTGAAGCTGACTGCGCTTGAATCCTGAAAGGGAGGTATTTGTTAAGTGAGAGGTTTTCATTAGGGTTATTAGCAAAACGTGATTAAAATTTATTAGCGACATATATTTAGAATTTGGTTTGAAGGCACACATACGGTTTGGATAGCTGAAGGTTGACTTTCATTTATTTATTGCAAAATTATGTACACATTAAATTTCCTAATTAAATTAAGGAAATTGTGTTGTACAATAACTTAATGTTGAGGACAACTCTATACAGTACTCATTAAAGCACTCAGTATTTTTTATAAACTTTTAGTTTCTCTCTAAAATCTAAAACTCTTCTCTTTAGAATGAGCTCAAATTTTGCAAGGTCATGTTGGAATCCTTTTCAATCGCTTTTTATCCAAATACAGCAAGGTTCCAATTCATAATTTAATAACTTTAATCGCATACTAAAATATGTTTTTAAATAAAATATTAAATGAATTGTTTGGGTTATTTACCACACACAGAGACACACTCAGTAACATGGAACAAAATATCAACACTATAGAAGTATTATTTAGAAAGACATCCATAAAAATTAAGAGAAAATAATAACATTAGAAGCTCTAATCTTTCTGTATGTACTTATGACTTGAAACGGATGACATGTGTGTGTAATTTATTTGATACATATGAAGTTAAATTTAAATTCGAAATTGTGTTTTGAAAGGATTTCTATTGGAAATTATGAAGTTGGCGCTCAATTTTATATGAAGACAACCTCTTATGCAAATTTTATGCACGTGAATTTATAGTTAGTTCCTGTCAAACACCATCTTTGAATATACAGTAGAACCTCACTATAACGAACCCTATTATAACGGACAGGGAGCAAGGTGGAATAACCAGTTAAATTTTGTTAATCAATACGTTGACCAATCGGCGAATGAAAATGTGTTTGCTTATTATGAACACCTTAAGACATCGCCGACAGTTATTAGCTGAAGAAATAAGCAGTATACAAACCCAGTAGAAAATAAATTATTTTTCAAACCAATGAAGGTAAGGAATCAACATGATCAACAATCAACAGCCTTCGTATTCTAAAGATTAATGTAGTGTATATGTACACACATCTTTATCAATTCAATCTACACTAGATGGACAGAAGTATTTGGACAGTGTAAGTTTTTTAGATAAAGTTCCTTATTCTATTTCGTAATGGGTAAGCCCTCCCCTTTGCTTGTATTACAGCTGCAACACGTCAACGCATACTTTCCGCAAGTTCTCTGTAATTCTGGGCATGAATAGCTCGTCATACCTCTTGCAAGGCTGTGAGAAAAGAGTGTTGTGAAGATGGGCGAGCGAAATGGTGTCGTACTCTACACTCCAGTTTGTCCCACAAGTGTTCGATTGGATTGAGATCGGGGCTCTGAACTGGCCAGTCAAGCATATTCACCTTATTTCCAGAAAATCTGTCCATCACACGTTTTGCAGTATGACATGGAGCTCGATCCTGTTGGAAGAAACAACCATCATCGCCATAGTATTGACATAATGTATGCAAGGTCAAATTATCTTGAACGTCGAGGTACATATCAGCGTTCTTGGTACGAGGCACATAAAGCAATGGGTCGAGTCCCAACTAGAAAAACAACCTCACACTAAGATGGATCCTTCTCCGAATTTCTGCAGTGTCCAAGTACTTTTGTCCATATAATGTATGTTGGAGGATGTTTTTTATTTGATATAATGAACACTTTATAGATAGCTACTGTACTTTCATTGATATACATCCTGTTGCTTTACACCCCTATATACATTTTTTGTTGTAAACAGGACTCATTAAAACGGTCAACCTTCAGCCCTTATTAGTCCGTTATATTGAGGTTCTGCTGTGCTGTTAAAACTGCTCGAAAGAAGAGACGTGGGTCGTTCTTTTCTGTAGCTGTACATGGATATTCATTGATTAGCTAAAACAATTAATTTTATTACATAACATTTTTTATTCTTCGTTTTTTTTGCATTGCTAATTGCATTGGTGTGATAGGTAATTCCAAATTTAAGAAAATATTTTTTCAACCTATTCACAAAAATTATTTAAATAAAAATAATTGAAGGTAGTATCAAAGGATAAAATTTCAGGTTTCAACTATTTTTCATTCATTTTCAAATAATTTTCTCATTAACAAGAATCGTCTTAAATCAATCATTTTACAAGACTTAAGTTGAAATTATTATTAAACTAATATCATCTTAATTCTGAATCAAGAAATTGCTATTGAATTTTTTCGTTTAAAAAATGTATTTATTTAAACATTTTTATTGGTAATCAGATTTGAAATTGTAAACCTATTCAATATATACTAGTATCGCAATATATATTTTAAAAGTGTAAACCTCTCTAACTTACATGCACTATGCCGTTATACATGTTTATCGATCAGAAGCTTTTAATATTATAAGAAAATATAGTTGTTTCGTCACTATTTTTTCTACTGTTGATGTTTGTATCATTTGTACTCGTATTAAAATTAAATAAACTTCAGTGACCTCTTAAAAATTGCGTGTATTATAATAGCACAAATTTACTACGTAAGAAATGCAAGCAAATATTACACAAACACAAAAGATAAACTCTCACATATGAACAAATTCTTAAAAACTGTATAATATACTGCATGGAGTATAAAATAATATTTCGAAAGTGAGATGTTGTTGCTTTATTTTATCCATTGATCTCTTTTCTAGGTTTGGTTCCTTAATATATCATTCATCCTTCATGAAAATAGTGTTTTATATTCTTTTGGAACTCGTTGGT
Source organism: Metellina segmentata (assembly GCA_947359465.1). Lineage (NCBI taxonomy): Eukaryota > Metazoa > Arthropoda > Arachnida > Araneae > Tetragnathidae > Metellina > Metellina segmentata. Next base: position 89,170,845 of record OX375873.1, on the reverse strand, counting down.
GTCTTGGAAAGTTAATTGCTGTGTTTTCTGCATTCTTATCTTTCGTTACACAAAAAAGTGGTTTGGGAATTTGTTATTAGTAAGAGGAAATTTTGTTGTTGTTGTAATAAAAAAGCAAAACCCCACCGGAAGATGAGGATTTAATTTCTAATGCTCTCACTCTGTATAGAATGGAGTTAATGCCAATACCAAGTTTGGCCTCACCTAGTCCAGATCTTGCTCCCGAGACCAAGTCAGGATGGTAGTGGTCGCTAGAAATAGGATTCACGCGATTTATAATATAGGTAACGCTCGAGATGACTTGATTTTATTTGGTTTTTTGCGAATACTAGTGAGAGATTACTAGTGTACATCTACTCGTTGACAAATAAAAATCTTAACAGATATATTTTAAATATGTCACCAAATGCGCCAATCTGACAAACCTAAAAACACTTCTCCAAGCATCCCTAATGAAAAATAGGGTAACATCTGTTTCTATAGCAACAGACAGAAGCAGACGCAGACTGTGTTTGCAACAGTTCTTGAGGTAGGAAGACAGAACTTCAAAACGTGGTGAAGAGACATCACTTTCTGATTACCATCGACCTTCAAATGAAATAGATCGAGAATGTGAGCGGCGTCTATGTCGTAAGATCTCAGAAAAGTGCGTCACGTGAGCTTATATAATTGACTAGATCCGACTGGCTATAGAAGTGCAGACTCATGTGTTTTAATCACGCCGAATAATCACTTTGACCAATGAGTAATTTGTCCCAAGCGTTGTTTGCCGATTAACGGACATACCACTTCAAACCGCTTGAATCAAATTCATAAGGTGACAGCCACAAAATCAGTTTGATGCCATTTTTATATCCCTTCTTCGTATGTTTCTTCTTCCAGTGACCAGTGACGCTAATTATACATCCAAGGAATTTTCTAGAACGATCTACCGCGCTTTTCTCCTGAAGAAGTACAGACAGGCTGTTTTAAGGCGTCTAATCGGTAAGAACAAACTCCCCGACAAACAACCCCTTAAGGAAACCGAATAGAGCCCAGAGGAGAAAAAGTAATTTCTTCTGTACTTACACACAAATTGTAGGTCGAATCTGCAGCCACGAAAAAAAAAAAGGTGACTTCGGTCGGACGACTCGTAAATCGACATTTTGGTAGTTGAAGCCTAGACAAAAAGGGCCTCAGCATCATGTTTTACAACAGATAAGATCGTTTTGTTTTTAATTCCATTTAGTTAAACTTTAACTGCGTGTAATCTATGAGATGATGTCCATACTACTTCCAGTTATATTTTTTTCTAATTCTCGCCTTATGCGTTCCTTTCCAAGTTTGCTATATTCCCTTATCTTAATTCCCTTTTGCGCCGTCATCTTTTCTTTTTTTTCTGAGTGTGTTTTAGGTATTCTGTGATTATAATTTGTAAGACTATGATTTATGTGCAATGATACAGCCAAGTTACCATAGATAAATAGTGTTCTTTATTGTTAAATAGGAATTATCTTTTTAGTTGGGGCATTTAACATGTTAGAACAGTGGTGCTGTTTAAGTGATATTCGATGGTAATGAGGTATCGATTTCAGTTATCACACGGCATTGCGAGCAGGGTTTGTGCAAGTTTGGTTACGATCCTTTACATTTTTCTACCATATTCGATCATATGTTTTTCATTGTTCTTGCACTCGAACCAATGTACAAAAAGAGGACCACGTGACAGATGTCCAAACCAAGCGATCGGAAGAAATAGCATGAAGTTGCGTGCTCATACTCCGTTTATTGCATTAGAAGATCGATGCAGAAATCAAGCATACAGAATACAAGTTCTGTGCCACAAACCTACCATCGCCACATACATTGAACCTCGCATAAAAAGCCCTTCATAGAAAAGTACACCAGTCGTATCTTTGTGTCTTATAAAGAATGAAATAACACAGGATTTCCCTTTCTCATCCTACCCGTACGTCCTAACTGGATCCTATTCATAAAAGAAACATGACACAGCACGTCGCATAAATACTCCGTTCATTCCATTAGAAGATCGATGCAGAATTCAAGCATTCAGAATACACGTTCTGCCACAAATCTACCATCGCCATCTACATTGAGCCTCACAAAAAACCCTTCATAGAAAAGTACACCAGTCGTACCTTTGTGTCTTATGAAGATTGCGGCCTGTTACTCTGGATTTCCCCTTCTCATCCCACCCGTACGTCCTAACTGGATCCTATTCATAAAGAAAACATGACACTGCACGTCGCAGGACACACGTCACATAAATACTCCGTTCATTCCATCAGAAGATCGATGCAGAATTCAAGCATTCAGAATGCAAGTTCTGCCACAAATCTACCATAGCCATCTACATTGAGCCTCACAAAAAACCCTTCATAGAAAAGTACACCAGTCGTACCTTTGTGTCTTATGAAGATTGCGGCCTGTTACTCTGGATTTCCCCTTCTCATCCCACCCGTACGTCCTAACTGGATCCTATTCATAAAGAAAACATGACACTGCACGTCGCAGGACACACGTCACATAAATACTCCGTTCATTCCATCAGAAGATCGATGCAGAATTCAAGCATTCAGAATGCAAGTTCTGCCACAAATCTACCATAGCCATCTACATTGAGCCTCACAAAAAACCCTTCATAGAAAAGTACACCAGTCGTACCTTTGTGTCTTGTAAAGATTGCGGCCTGTTACTCAGGATTTCCATTTCTCACCCCACCCGTACGTCCTAACTGGATCCTATTCATAAAGGAAACATGACACTGCACGTCGCAGGACACGCGTCGCATAAATTCCTCTGGTGTCTCCTCGAGGGTGCGGGAGGGAAAACTACTTCCGTGGCGTGCGAGAACTGTCCTCTCTCGAATAACTGGAGGGGCAGATTCCGTCTCCTCCGAGTCTCAATTATGCAGTGTCTCGCTTTAAGGGCGGCCCACTGCATCAAGCTATTCGTTTTCTCTTCCGCTTGCTTCTTTTTTTGTAAATATCGATTACTTATTTAAGGCGAGGCGGACTTCCTATTTTGTTTCGTGTTCCTCATCTTGCGTCCTCTTCTTACCGAGACGCGTCCCCCCTGTTTTTATATTTAATGGACTGAAGAGCGTTCCCTCCTTTCTTTAACATTGATGCGAAGGGACGGCGTTCTTCTTGTTTTGGGGTTGACTTCTAAGATTTAACTTTGACTTTTCCCTCGGGTTGGATGGCAGCCTAAAAACAGAAGGCGACGCAGGTTTGGTTCGATTCCTGCTACTACAGAGTGTGTGCGGGCTTGTGACGCTGCTCCGAGAAGGTAGGTAGTCAATTAACGTCTCGCTGGAAGCATTACAACGGGCTACTGGTGACTGTTATGGATCTATTCTGAAGAGAAATATCCAAGGACAATGTCAATTTTAAACCACGGTCAAACGACGAGGTCAACACTTGAGCTGGCGTATCATTTTCCGAACTTTCACACCACGCCAACGTGTGGACATTTGAGGCCACGACAGTTTAACGTGCTCCAGCCACCGTGTACACGACGGTCTTCGGCGGGACTGAGTTACGACCTCCGTAAACGTTAATGCATTAGGGGATATCATCCCAGTGACATTAATCACCACGCAATGTGTCTCCGAATGATGAACTTAGCTAAATTTATGTGGCAAACAACCCCCTAGCTCACCTCCAAATGTTTTGGATAACGGATCAGGGGGTCAGAACCATAACAAGGAGTGTAGGTTCAGGTAGGGCCAAATTAATTATTGTCACTGAAATAAGATGAAAGCCTTGGAAGCTGAATGCCCTAAGCCATGCTATAAATGGTAGGATGAATAAAGAGATGAAGCTCTATCTGTCCCCCGCTTTAAAGACATCTATTAGGGTCAGTGTAAGGTTGACCTGAACTGACCTACCTCCGTTCACATGAACATATCTGAGAATACTTTCCAGTCTGTGGTTGTGGTGAACGTTGTTGATCTTTTGGTTTCACACCCAGTGAATAGCGATTCTTGCAAGAATTTATCGAGACCTGTGCCATATATTGCTTGGGGCCTTCCTTTAATTTATTATGACCTCAACTAATCGGATCGGAGAAGATTGGCGGCAGCTAAGAAGAAGACTCCCCTGAGTTAGTCTCTCTTTACAGATCTTGAGTTGTTCTTAAGGGTGTCACTGCATGCTGATTACTGATGAGTGATTGAAGGGTGCCATAAGCGTGTTGACCAGGGAAGATATCATCTTTTTCACACGGTATTAATCACTTACACCTTTCCTAAAGGGATTTAAAAAGTTTATTAGAAAAATTGCTCTGATACGGTGAAATTTGCACACCTTTACACTACATTGCTGTGTACTTCTTAAGGTGCTTTCTCACGAATCACGTTTAGTTGATCGATTATAGTTGATCAACAAAAGTTGAATGAAAACTAGTGAGAACCTTTGTTTCAATAGCGTTGATCAACTTTTTAGTGGAGCAAGAGAGGTTTGACTCATTCAAACTTTATCGTTCCAGTGATGAGTCATCCGCCATCTGCTTTCGAGTTATTTCTACGCAAACAATCTGTCGTGGTTTATTTTATTCGAGAAACAAAACAGAAGCGCTTTTTTATTCTCTAGGCCAAGTTTGTATCTTCGCGATCGTTAAAGAAAGAGTAAAAATTTCAACGGATTTGAAATCTGCGGTAATTTTTACACCAGTTCGATACCTTAAATGTGATTTTCTATAAACACGTATTTTTTCAATTGTAACTTTTATATTTTCGCTTGTTAAATTATTGATCAGTTGCTATTGAAATGTGTGAACAAAACTGATTCAAGTCATATTCAACTTAAGTGGATCAACTATAATCTGTTAATTAAACTTGATTCATGAGAACGCACCTTTAACACCATTATGGCATATCAGGAAAATCCGGACACCTTAAAGTGACCTGTATCAGGAACATTGCTTTACAGAAAAACTCGAGGGCCAAATTATTAGCATTGTGTGGTATAGACATTCATCAGGACTTAACATTCCCGAGTGATTATCGATTTTATACAAACTATCATAATGCTCAAATTATATTTAAAGGTTTTCCCGAGAATTTTCTCATGTTCTCAGAAATGCCAACCTGCGATGGAAGTTTTCCGTAGTACCAAAGGAAAAATTCCGTAGTTTTGATAATTTTTCCGTAGTGCATTAAAAATTTGAGAAATCGGCTTTAATAACACGTATCTATCATTAATTCAAATATTTAATTACAAATTTGAAACATATATGCCACACATTATATTATTTATAATTAGTAATTTATATCATATATGAAAACACGTATAGAACCAATATAATAGTGTAAGAAAGAACTATATATAAAAAACATTTAATAATTAAATTTAAGCACTCTTCCATTTACCAAGAAAATGTAATAATAATGAAAAAAATACAAAAATAAGTAAACTAATGATGTGTTCCGACAAGTAAATAAAATTGAATTTTTTCGTATAAAAATTGATCGATTCGTAATCCTTAGTACTCGATTCACTTCCGTAGAAACTACGTAGAATCCGCATTAGTTAGCATCTCTGTACAGTGAATAAATATTAAATCATGACATTGATATAAGGAAGCGAGTAATGAAAGCAGTAAAAAGTGTTTCATCGACCTTCTAATGAAATAAACAGAGTAGGTGAGCAGCTTCGGTACAGCTACACTCTACGTTTATGAGCGATGGCAACGGACTTGGCGATTTTTTTTGGCGAACTTCTAAAGTCGCCAAGGAAAGAATTCTTTCCTAACTCTTTTTTCGTCAAAATTTTTTTTTTTACAACACACTTTTTAAACACATTTCAGAACGTTTTAAAAAGTATATTTTTAAAATCTTTCACAAAAATTAGTAAACTTAAGTACATATCAAAACACATTTGTGAACCAGCAGAGAAACTAAGTTACGAATGTTGGGTAAGAATACCCTGAAACTTATGAATTACACTAAATACAGTGCTCATGTTGAAAAAGAAAAAGATTTACAAAAGAATAAAATGCAAGAAGTAATACAACCTGATAACGTCAGAATTCTTTCGTAACAAAAATAATGAAAACGAAAATGGACAATAAAACAAAACTCTTAATCCTTTAGTGAAAACTATTATAGTAAAATAAAAATTTCACAACTGTCAAAATACAAATAAATAAATCAATAGTATCACAGAAAACGATTTAAAATGACCAATGCAATCAAAGGATAATTTAAAAACAAAATAACCAATGGAAGGAAAGAAAACATTTCAAACGAATCAATGAAATCAAACGATTTTAACGGATTTTGTCGAAGCTTTCTAGAATATTCAAAATGAAAATTAAAAGTTTCCGTTTGCCGAGGTTGCCATGAAAACCACAACAACCGAAACGATAGATGGGTTACCTTAATTTATCGTAACTCGCTACTAGAAGTGCGCCAAAAAAATCGCCAAGCCGTTGCCATCACTCATAAACGTAGAGTGTAGCTGTACCGCAGCTTCATGCTACTTTGAAAATTGGTCATGTGTTTGTGTTAAAAATCATGAAATCTAATGCGAGGAAAATATTAATTGGTTTTTGTGTTTAACCTACGTGATTGAAAATACCAGTTTTCACCAGTGCACTAGTGGTTGAGTCTTGCAAACTATGAGTTGTAGGTTGCTTAGATTCGATTCAGCCCTAAGTGAATTTCTATTTTCTGCTATTTCTGAATTTCTCTATATGTCCATTCCCTTGATATTATTTAGCACAGCTTGACAAAATATAGTAAGGGCCATATGGCCGTACCATACCACCTTACAATCCAATAACGAACCAACTACTTGAACTATTGTGACACTAGGTGATATATACTCTGGTGTCCAAGATTAAACTTGTGTCCAAAATTATCTTTACATGCATAGAATCAAGGATTTCTCAGAAACTGTGAACTATAATTTTATGAATTTGTCTGGAATGAGTTATAACACATAAATACAAAGGAAAAAATTTAAGAAAACTGAATTTGATATAAAACTGTAGCATAAAACCATAAAAATGGCAATAATATGTGACAAGGAGAGTTCAGAAGAAAAAATGAATAATTCATAAAAAAATTAAGGCTTATGAATTTGATATGGAATGTGATCGCCCTGACTTGTACACACATATCACAACGTGATTTCATGTTGCAATAATGTTATTAACCACAGTTTAGGGAATTAAATTCCACTCCTTCAGCAATGGGCAAGGCATTTATACCTCTAGTAATCGTGCAACTGCTTTTCCAATGTTAGTCTCATATTTTCTCAATCGAGTTCAAATAAGGATATCTTGCTGCCTTAATATATCCTTAATATATAATATTCGCTTATTATATCCTACTAGGTTCGGAACAATTTTTTAAACGACTCTTAAATCACAATTTAAACATTTTTCACGCTAGATAATGTTTTGAAATCATGAAATAATGCAAAAAATAATGCACAGACTCATTATTTTTTTGTCAATTGGGCAAATTAAGGTTATATTCAAACAAAATGACTACAATATGGCTAACGCTCTGTATAAATTTCTATTAAATTAATTTTAATTTCCTTGCAGTACCATATATCTATGATATAAGTGACGACAATATACTACAATCAAAGAGATATATTGAAATGTTAAGAAGTATCGCTCGTTATAAGTAGCTAAAATAATTATTTTACAAAATGTCTACTTGTCGTTTAAATTAAACAGCTATAAACTAAAAAATATGCATTTTGCAACTAAACCTATAGTGTATTGTCATTACAACATGTTAATAAGTAATAATGTTTAATTTCGTAGAGATATCTCTGCAACTTTTTGATAAATCATGTTAAGCGTGTGCATAATTGCTTAAAATTGTGTTTTCCAGAAAAAGCATTTAAAGTTTACCTTTGTGTTTTTTGTCATTGCCAAATTCTTCGAAACTTGATGTAAAATGTTGAGGCTTGATTGTAGAAAATAATTTCAACAAATTTATGTTCAAAATTATTTTTATTTTTGAAAAATTAGCGGAAAACCACCCAATTTCCGCTCGTTTCAATCGTACTTCCGGTTTCAATTTCTGTCGTTCAATAATACTAAAATTGCTATAATTTCATTACTATTTATCGTAGACTTAAAACAATTACAGATTCTGAAAATTAAGAAACTGGGCTTCCATATGAGAGAATAAAACAAATTTGAGAATTTTGGTCAAAATTACGTTTTAAACGTAGTCGGATACCTTAATGGCTTCATTTTTAAGGAATTCCTCAACGAGACTTGCTCTATGTTGAAGAGCATTATCGTTCATAAATAAAAAATCGGATTCTTATGGAGCTCTGAAAAATCTTACATTATGTTGTTCTAAGATTTCATCCAAATATCTCTGGCCGGTCACAGATACTCTGTTGAAAATGCGTAGGGGCGTACGTCCATAGATCATTATTCCACCCCACACCATCACACCTGCACTACCAAAACGATCAGATTCCATAATGTTCGAAGGAAGGTTTTGCATTTCTGACTCCCTCCAGATGTAAAAACGCTTAGAATCAGATGTTGAGCTAAACCTCAACTCTTCACCAATTAAAGCGATTCCTCTTGTGTTGTGCAGACAGTGAAACACACATCATTGGCTTTCTGGCATAGAGGCTTTTTCATTAAGCCTTCTGTATATAGTATGCCGTGGTACAACATTTTACGTGGCTTCTGCAAGCTCTGAACGTGTGTAACTGCCGAGCAGTAGACGTCCTGTTACGACTTGCTGTTATTGCCATATATCGATCTTGAGAAGCAGTTGTTATACGTTTACGACATTGTCCAGGCTTCCTTACAACAGTTCCAGAGTTCTGAAAATGTTTCCATAACGCAGAGACTGTCTTGAAATAGTCACACATTTCGCTGTTTCCATGACTGTCTGCCCTGCTTCTAAGCGGCCGATAATGCGCCACTTCACAGATTCTTCCAAATGATACTTCGGAGCCATAACAAACCTTTTCGAGTCCTTACACACTGAAATCAAACGCTGTATTGCAGCAGAAATTCTCTCAGGTATTCACTTTGCTCAAAATGCTTGATTCACCGTCGGATGACGTAACGCCTTGATTTGCATATCAGAAACCGTCTAAACACTTTTGATTGGATAATTCTAATTAGGCTTGGCTTTCACATATTCCCTGCAAAAATGTATTACATATATTAGGTACTTCATGGAATATAATTATTTTTTGGCATGTTAAAATAATTTTAGACATGAGTGTACATTACAGTTTCATAAAGTATGGCAATTTTGACACTGGTTTACATCAACTTAATTTACATGAAATAAATGCAATGATAATATGATGTCTGACTTCTAATCTTTCTCTTCCAGGCTCGTGTCAAGTGTCCTGGTCTCTGTACCTTCTGTGCACGGGTGTGGGCATCCTTCTTCTCTGCGTCATCCTGTCCCTGAAAGCCTCCCGCGTCAAACCGAACTCCTTCCGCATCTGACACCACCACCACGCGTCCACCACCTTCCTGCACCAGAACCAGCAGCCTCGCTTCCTCCGCCGCCACCACCACCGTCCTCGGCAGCAGAGCTTCGAGATGCAGATCCAGCACCTGGACGAGGAGGACATTGCCACCATCACGCGGAGCTGACAGAGGCTGACACCCAGCGCTGACACCAAGGGCCTGGAGGTGGCAGCCAAGAGGAAGAACATCCTTGAGAACTCTCTCTGGACGGCCTCATTGTGAGGTCCATGGAGTTAGATGGTTGTTGGAGAGGGTGGACGTGGATGTGGATTGTTTGTTGATGAAAGATGTTATGCATCGGTTTTGAGATTGTTGTATTTGTGACTGCCAGTAGCTTTGTGAATTGTTAAAGCGTTATCGTGAGTAGTGCAATCAGTAAGTTTGAACGCAACTTTGTCTTTTACGCATAAAAACAAATTTGGGTCCAATTTATCTGCTCAAAATTTGACTATTTTTAACAGATTCTCGTAACTTTTATAGACAAAAACAAAATTTGACTTTTTGAGGGACAAAAATTTTTTAGAGCTCCAAAAAGGTATTTCAAAATAGTATAAACTTTGCATGAATTACCTTTTTGTTTTTTAACCATTCTTCGTCGTATTAGAAATATATCAAAACACGTACTTTAATGTTTCTAACACTAAAATTGTATTTATAAACCATACTTTAAAAAAAGTATTCACACACATTTATTTACAACTAACTTAATAACTGTCTACTTACAAGTGAAACACACTAAGTAAAAAACAGTCTGAAAAAGCGAGGAAAATTTTTTAATGTCTTTAATTTTGATTTTCAAGAAGAGATATGACCTTCATTAAAAGACAAAATGAATTAGTGGTTTAGAAAAACTAAAGCACTCGCAACGCGAAAGTTTTGACTTGGTGTGTTTCACTAAAATCCGATGATATGAATGTCCAGTTTTCTTCCTTTACAAATTATCAAAAATTAAATTTGAGGTAGGCGCTTTTCAGAAGTAACTATAATAATTTATATACAATTATGCATGTATATGTATATCAAATTAATTATTTGGAATTGTTTTTCCAAACTATTTCATTGAACATCAAAATTTGATATTTCCTCAGATTAAACTGTTAATGACCACCTTTTAAATTCGATAAATGCAGTTTGTAGGAATCTTTTTAGTGTAACTGAACTTCAAGTTCAACAAAGCGATAAAAGGGTATTGAGATTTAAAATGTATAGCTTAAATTACATTATAAAATTCTCACCGCATCTCAAACTTTTGATTGCATTACTTCATCTTGTTTCATTCTTTTAGGATGGTGAAGATGTTTTTATCTGTGTTTACCAACTGAATATTTTAAACGTTGTGGACATACGCGAAAATTTACCTTCATACAATTCCTATCGCTTCAATTATACAAAACGTTGTTCATTCATTCATATTAAAACTGAGCATCATCAATTGATAAAGATATCAAAGACTGATGGAACTCCAGAGACTTGAGGTTGATCAAGCACTGTACAGAATGAACTAATTCACATGACACAATTTTATACTGACTCTCTTTGGCCACATTTTGCATGTGTTTTTAAATACATAGTGTTGATGAGCAATTAGCTGCTTAACTGATATGTAGTTCTTGGTTGGATGACGTAATCATTTGAGCATCGATCTTAAACGCCATCCAGATAATTTCTGAAACGAAGGTCTTGTTTTTTTCATTTACAGCTTCGTTGATGGTGTGCTTTGAATGCTGTTTTTATACGGTTAACTGTGTATTTTGTAATATGACGATTGGGAGAGTAAATTCTGTGCAATTGATATCATAAAGATTTTTTATCTTTAAGTGAAGATATATTGTGAAGAACAAAATATTTCGTAGGTGATAGATTTTTGTGTTTTCCTCTGTAAAAAAAAAAATGACTATTGAAATTTGTTTACTATTTTATTATTTTGATAAAACCTAATTGTATGCATCTGAAAGTGTTAACTATGCATTCATTGACTTACGGAGCATACTGAAATCGTAAAGTAGTAAGTTTGTATGTTTGTTATTGCAATGTAAATAGACAAAAATTATTAATATTCTATTTGAAATTGTACTTATTTCTGTGGATTTGTTACCCCATTTTTCTTTCGCCTAGAAGATATATTCATTGTTTTGTCAGTAATAAATAAAGTATTTATGTGAGTAACAATTAACAATTCAAATGGTATTAATACACATTTGTGGTTTCCGTAAAATTAAATATCTTATTAAATTAGATTAAGAATTTTTGAATAGTAAGTCACAAATTTTGTTTCTGTTTTTAATATTTTTTTTTTCAAAAAATTAATGACAATATGTATCATAAATTATTAAATAGCCCAATTTTTCAATCGAAATTTCAAGCAATTATTTCAATATATTATTTTATCTAACTACTACAAAATACTTTTAATAGCCAAGTATTTAAATAAAATAACATAAAATATTACTTTTTGATGATATTTATCGCTACCGTATTAGACATTTTATTAAAAATATTCAAAAAATAATAACATGGGAAAATAATTGATAAATTTAGAAAAAGTAACGTTTAAACAGATATGTTTCTTCGAAATGAAAATTTTTAGATGCCGAATGTAGTACACATTTCTTAAAAAACATACATTTAAAAAATTCAGAGTTGGTTTTAACTATTCTTGAATTTGTAACAAAAAGAATTACGTAATTGTTTGAGTAGTCACATTTAGCATTCAATAATTCCACCTCGTATTTTAATCTTGTTTATAACATATATAGGAAAACTGAAATTTTTTTTTAAGCTTGTTAGAAAGTTGAGTTTACTTAAGTATTTGTGTTATTTTTAGGAGTTATAGAGGTAAGACAAATCATGCAAATACTTAAAATGTCTTTTGTCGTACATTTCTTTGGGAAAAATTCTTAGTTCTAAGCCTTTCATGCTGGATCGTATAACATTAAAGCTGCAAACAAATTTCATCTATTACATTTTGTAAGGTATTAAGGGACACATATATTTATAATATTTCAATTCTTCCCATGCGATGCAGATTCGTGCTAAAACAGCACGTTCGTGGAAAACTGATGAATGCTTCTCGAACTCGGAACCCAACTCAAAAAATAAATGCATTTTACACATCCTCCAAACCGATTCTGTTTTGCGAAGGCTTATGTTCGTTTAATGCATTGGATAAGTAATACCAAAAAAATGTATTTCCTTTTTTTCTTCTAAGATTTGCTTTGAAAAGGTCACGCAAAAACAAGCCAGTGCTACCGGCATCGGGGCTTATTTTTAATAAAAAAGGTAAACCATAATACGTAAATGTATTGAAAACAGGCTTTGAAAAAAAACGCGAGTTCGACAATTTATCATGAGAGGCGTATAAAATAATTGAAACTATGTCTCCGCCACGAAAAAAGATATAGCGTTTCTTTGGTTTCCCATTTCGCACCGCAAGCATGCTATATGGTATCTTCCTAGTTTCTTAGGAGTATGAAATCACGTGTATTGTGCTTAAGCCGACGCCATTGTTTTATCTTTACTCATTTTTAACTGTTGTAGACTACATAAGATAAATTTAGCTTCAATTTAAAAAACAACTTACTTTATAGTATTTTATAGTATGAAAAGCAGTGAAAGCCCTTCACCAAGAAGTACTTTTAGGCATTCAGTGCATTATCTTTCACACTTCTTGCTAAATTGGTGGCCCGGACGTCATTATGAATAATTTCTTAAACAAGTCTGATGGCTCTCGTAACAATTGGCTAGCGCTTCGATGGAGGATTCATGATGAGAAATTGAATAGTTAATGCGAATCATATCACTACGAACAGCTATCTACGCCGTGTGATGACAGACACTGCTTCTTTTCTGATCACAGCTCCAGTCTTGGATACCACTCAGTCTACTTTTCGCACTCGGCTGCTCAAAACAACACAGGTTAGTCTTTGGTCGCGATCCTTTTTTGCATGGCCGTGCTTATGGAAGTACAACCATGATCTTAATACAGGTATCGCGGAATTGGCAGTCGATCTATCCACTATCCATGGTAGCCTCTATCGAATTCAGTCACTGTTAAATTCTGCACGAGGACTATTCTGGTTAATTCGTCTACCCTACAATATTGTATTTATAAAAATACAACCCTCTACAACACGAAGTACTTTTTGGTCGACTAAGATTGCACAGTTTTTCATACGTTATGCTAAAAACTAAAACTGCACCAGTAAAAAAACTTATTATTTTATATCATTTCTGTCTTTCAATGTGTAGAGTAAATTTCCTTGTTTATTTTGCCTGACTAATGCTATACAATAATATATAGCTTTATTCGTGTGATAGAGTTCAATGTCAGATAAAATTTTGCTAGGCGTTTGATGCATAAGCAAATCATTCACTGTATTTTTGTTAATTTATATCTATGTACCTGTGAGGCATATGACACTGTCCAATGTTCTTCAAAATAGACATTTTTATAATTATCTTGTCCAATTTCGTTTATTCTTTCATTGAGATTGGATATTGTATTAGTTTTCAATACTATGTACAGGTCTGGCACACATTATAGAAGTACACCCGTGTAGTAACTGAGCCTGCCCGTTCTACTACATACGAGCTGCTGAGGCAGAAGGCAAACCTACTGAAGAGTAGTTGAGGGATAAGTAGGAAAAATACTCTAAACTTCTCTCCAGAGAAATTTTATACTTGAGATAGTGTCTTATATCTTCGAGGTACAGCAGTGTGTAATTTTACCAGACAATATTGTTTACTTTTAAAAGAGCATCAAGACACATTCGAAGTTCATTTCATTAAGCTAGATAATTAATAATATCAATCAAATTTGCTTTGTGTCATGGTTTTAATTTCTATAAATATTGAAGGATAATTTGTTTTTAATGTTGTAGGAAAGTTCTTACATACAGCCTTTCATTTCTTTACTTTCGAAAGTTTCTTTGTGCAGGAAATACTAGTCAAACTATCGTACTTCCACTGGATGAGAGAACAAATAAAATGCATTCAGCTGATAGTCTTTTTCATTTATGTTTATTTAACTGTTTAGTAGTTCAATACTTCTCTTCTGAATTAATTTCACAGCGGAAGAGCTAAAGAATCATAAATTCTTTATTGAAAGCAACACTCATTTGGAAAGAATACTTCAAAATAAAACCTTATGTGGTTCTATTTTTAGTATTTAATTGTTTAAGCTTTTCATTTGAAAAAAAAAACTGTTTGTAAAGTATTAAAATACATATCTCATTAATTATGCTTGAAGTATGTATATGCTTACATATTTGTACTTATGTGTGTACTGTTTGAATTTTTATTAGTGGCAAAACAATATTCTTTTTCCAATCATATAAGATAAAATTGTTTGTGCTAGTTTCTTTATAAATATAAGAAGTTTCCATGATTTGTAATACTTATTGTTTGGTTAGACTTTTGGTGCTACATTGAGCGAAAATGTTTCGTGCTTAATAAGTAGGCGTGTTTCGTAAAGTAAATGCACGGATAAATAACCAAGAACGCTTAATGAAATGCGTTTTTGAAACAGCTCTATTTGTGTGTGCATTTATATTTTGAATATTCATTTAATGTGAAACTATTGTACCTCATTGTGTATTTCTTTATTGTTCTTAGTTCGATATTATGCCGAGGTTAGATTCAATTGGTGCTGTTGATTGGTCAATGCTGAAACGGAAGATTCCTTTGATTCTAACCGACGTGGGATCAAAGATGTAATTATTTCCATTTTTTAAAATGTGCCTTATAGGAATCAAAAGGAAAGATCGATGAAAACAAATTTGGAGATAAATCGATGGTTATTACGATTCACATGAATAGAGGAAGACCGTGTTTGTGTTTGCGCCTACTTTACTGTGAAAAGTGAAATACCAAATCTCTGTTTATGTTTCTAAAATAACCGTTTTCGTTGTGAAATATAGTTGTGTTTTATAAATGTTTGTTATTTAATAGCATTGGTGAACTGTGTGTGTAAAGCGTTATTATGAAATAATAAAGCATTTGTCTGTTCCGATACCCTTTGCACTTTATTTCGAGTACATTTTCTATAAGTGATGAAAAGCACTAATACATATGAGGCTATCATAGAAAGAGTGGCTTAATTACCATGAAGATCGCGATCCATTCGTCTATGGCTTAGACCAGTGCTGCATTCCTTTCAATGAACTTCACACACCATTGGGATATGCCCCCCCAAGATACCACCATCTATCGATGAGTTTTAAAATATATTTTGCAGACGTATTAAATTCCAAGAGAGTGTATGTTGTAAGTGCCAAATATAAATATTTCTGAATTTTTGTGGTTTATGTTACTCTTGCTCAAAATACAAGCTTTGCATTTTGTAAGTTAGCATACAAATGTGTAAGTTCTTCAGTGCAATATTCTCTGGCGAAAGAATAATAATAAAACGTGATAAAACTTAACTTTTATTTGAACTTAATTTTAAAGAATCCCAAAATTATTTTCATGGCATTTCTTGTGGAATACCTATTAATTCATTTTTTTTTGTTAAGTTCTTCTTGATACCAATCAAAAGAATGTCAATAAAGATAAATACATGAATTGAAACATTAATAAAAATCCGTTGCAAAATATCTACATAAAAAATTAAAACTATAAAAGGGAAATTATCGTTTGATAAAATATAAACTTTTGAATATGTATTGTTTGGTAGAATATATTTTTGTGTAATGTGCACATGACAAATAATTGTCATTTATGATATTTAATGTGTCAGTAATAATTTTGGGGAATTGTTTAATTTAAAAATGTTTATGGTACGTGTTTTTTTAAATATTATGTACTCAAATAATATGTTATCTCATTACAGCAGCAAGACAAAAGCAGAAACAATTGCATATTTTATCGAACATCTTTTCAGTATAACGTGGAATTCTTAAAGAATGTGCAAAACCATTGTTGTAAGAATGACTATTACAGTATTCAGTATAAATAAACAAACCAACAAACACAAATAGATGGTCAGTGAAGATTTTACTTTTGCAGTCAAATGCTCTTGCATGAGACTTGTCGGGATTGCCCTTAAATGTACTTTTTATCTGCTTTGGCAACGTTTCGCATTTAATCGAGTTGGTGTCCAACAATCAACTATCATGTATTGATTCGGAATTTGTACTTTGGAGTTTTTGTTTTCGAGGTGTTGGAATTGTATTAAAAAAAATCTCTATCAGCATCACTAAATATAGAATAGAGTGGTGTACCTAAGCTACAGTAATATCTAGGGACAGTGGCTGTAAACAGGAGGAGTGGAGAGGAGGGAATTTCGTTCGAACGGGTTGGCAACACTGGGCTAGGATGCTGTCAGTCACTCAAGCTGTTTGAAGATGATGATTTTAACAGATAAGTCGTACTGAATTTTTCTATTTTTGCATATCTAAAGTAAGATTATGGAGTATTTTTTCTCGATTTTTCATCATTCTTCAGTGTATTTTACACACACACGGTTTAGCAATCGATTCTACGGCTATTCAAGAGTTAATTCATATTTTTAGATCATTCATCCAACTTTCACCCTGATATATTAACGATCGAATTCAAAATACCAGCTGTTGTACCATTGGACATTTTTGCCTGTCATTCCTAGGAAGACAAATACGCTGCTGTCCCCAGGTACAAGAGCAGATCGTCCATTATCTGTTTACAAGATACTTTGAAATTTTAAAACTGCTATATAACTCATAAGTAAAATTATTTGGTATAAGCTTATGTACAAAAGTTGCAAAAGGTCAATAAAGCAACTGTTTGACATTTCATCGGAGGTACAAAATAATCCAGAACTGCCGTTACATTCGGCATCTGAATAGTCTCTTACTCATCTTCAGCAAATAATTGATGAACATTTTAAGGAGGAGCCTGGACAAAGGTTGTTGGATGTAAATGATTCAGCTATTGGCGATTACATTGATACAACTGCAAGAGTAAAAATATCTGTTTTCCATTTAGTGGCAATAATAACGTGTAAGGTAGACTTAACTTAATATAACATTCGCTACTTGGAAAAGATTTCGGCAGGGGATTGTAAACCTAAATTTAGCGACACCAGTAGTGTTGAGTACGATTGAAGAAACCGGCATAGTTTGCACCTTAGCAGTTGGTAGGACAGTCAGAAATTAAAGAAAACTTCAATTTCCTGTTTCTTTTACCAGTTTTGGAGTAGGATAACGTATCCGTTGTAGATGATTGGCGATCTGGTAGATCATCCACTCTGACTATCAGGTCAGTCAGGTCAAGGAATTGGTGCTTATTGATCGTCGTTTAACAATAAAGGCGGGTTATCACGAATCAAGTTTAATTGACCGATTAGAGTTAATCGATAAAATTTGAATATGACTTGAATATCAGGTTTTGTTCCCACATTTCAATAGCAACTGATCAACAGTTTCAGTTTTAAAATGGCGTCGAAAGTAGATGTGCATGAAGTTGTACAGATAGTAACAGTTTTGTTAAAAGAACTAAAAACATTTTTATTTAACATGAGAAGAAATCGTAAGAAACGTTGTTTTGGGATGAGCCAATGGGTTTTAAGAAATGAATTGGGAGCTTCAGAGAAAACTTGCTGAAGAAACTATCATTACAGGATAAAGAGAGATACATAAACCATTTAAGAATTTCTGAAGAAAGTTGTGGTACAGCTACACTCTACGTTTATGAGTGATGGCAACGGCTTGGCGATTTTTTTTTGGCGCACTTCTAAAGTCGCCAAGAAAAGAATTATTTCTTAACTCTTTTTCCGTCACAAATTTTTTTTCTTTTTGCAACACACTTTTTAAACACATTTCAGAACGTTTTGAAAAGTATATTTTTTAAAAACTTTCACAAAAAGTAGTAAGCTTAAGCACATATCAAAACACATTTGTGAACCAGCAGAGAAACTAAGCTACGAATGTTTCGTAAGAATACCCTGAAACTTATCAATTAATTACACTAAATACAGTGGGCATGTTGAAAAAAAAAAAAAGCTTTACAAAAGAAAAAGAGCAAGAACTAATACAACCTGATAGCTTCAGAATTCTTTCGTAAAAAAATAATGAAAACGAAAATGGTCAAAGTTATAATACTCTGAAAACTACTGTAGTAAAATAAAAATTCCACAACTGTCAAAATACAAATAAATGGACCAATGGTATCACAAAAAACGATTTAAAAGGACCAATGTAATCAAAGGATATTTTTAAAACAAAATAACCAATGGGAGAAAAGAAAAAATTTCACGCGAATCAATGAAATCAAACGATTTTAACGGATTTTGGAAGAACTTTCTAGAATATTTAAAATGAAAATTGAAAGTTTCCGTTTGCCGAGGTTGCCATGAAAACCACAACAGCCGTAACGAAAGATGTGCTGCCTTAATTTATCGTAACTCGCTACCAGAAGTGCGCCAAAAAAAAATCGCCAAGCCGTTGCCATCACTCATAAACGTAGAGTGTAGCTGTACCAAAGTTGTATTATGAGAAGAAAAAACGCAGGTGGTGTTTGTTAAGAGTTTCAGTCCCGTTTGTCTTATTTCAGTTTTAATATGTTCCTGGCAGATTGTATCGTAAAGAGCCATCTGTTTTAGCTGAACAGCGACATTTTTAGCGATGTGTCAAATACATCATCAGTCTCATTTTTATTACTTTGCACAAATTTATCAAGTATATCAATTGCAACTCTTGAGAAATATATTTCAACAAAAATTTGATTAAAACCCACGACAAAACGTGAGAAATATGCTGAACTTAAAACAATCTAAGAATGACCAAAAAACAGTTTATGTCAAAAACCGGAAGATCTCAGACAATTTCTGTCTATATATTGTTACATAAAATTTCGATAAAAATAGTAATAACACTAACTTCAAAGATTAAAATATAAATTTTACGAAAATAAGCTCACAGTAAATTAAGTTCAGTAAATCAGGCTAAAATAAGTTCATTTTCAAAAGCCATATTGAGTTCGATTTAACACGAGGATATGAAAAATGAATGAAAATTGAAACTTATCTTTCTTATTTCACGTTAAAGACATTAAAAAATAATTTCAAATTGAATGTTTAAATCTAGCTTTATTTTAAAGACATTTGCCACGCATGAAAACTTAAACGGACCGTTGTCGGTATACGTTATCTCAGAAATAAAATTATCCACATGGACTAGAGCAGGGATTCCCAACCGGTGGTACGCGTCCCACTGGTGGTACGCGGCAGCGTTTCAGGTGGTACGCAAGGATGATACGAGCGACCCAAATATTCTACGAAATTTGTTCGATTTTTTAGTATGTACAACCCACGTTATGCTATTTCTTATGCCATTTGTTAGTAGTTACTTGTGTGAGAGTAGTTTTACTGAACTTTTGTATGTAAAAAATAAATATAGAAATAGAGTAAGTGTTGAAGAGGACTTAAGAGTGAAGCTAAGTTCCATTGCTCCTGTTATTGATATTTCAATAAAAGACAAACACGTATCGCAACAAAAAATTGTTTTTTGATTATGTTAATCTTTGTTTGCTTAGTTTGTACTAATTATTTAAAATGATTTGTTTTTAGACCTGTGAGTAAAAATAAAACTGTAATTTTCACTAATCGTTTATTTTTTTCCTTTATTAAAACATCATTAATACAAAATACAAGTGCATTAATCATAAAATACTAAGCTTTCTTAGTATTTTAATTAAAATAAAACAAGCCATTGGCATTTTTCTGACATTAGATATATGTTTCTAAAAAAAATGTAGGACTGGTGGTACGCAGTTACTAAAAGGTTGGGAACCCCTGGACTAGAGAATAAAAAAACCTTTTTGTTTTGTTTCTCGAATAAAATAAACCACGACAAATCATATGTGCAGAAATAACTCAAAGGCAGATGGCGGATGACTCATAACTTGAACGATAAAGTTTGAATGGGTCAAATTTTTCTTGATTCACTAAAAATTTGATCAATTCTATTGAAACAAAGATTCTCACTATAGCTTTCACTCAACTTTTGTTGATCAACAATAATTGGTCAATTAAACTTGATTCGTTAGAACGCGTCTTAAAAGTGCGTTCACATGTGACGAGTCATCCGTCATCTGCTTTCAATTTGAAACTTGTTTTGAAACGCGTGAACTTCAGTTGACAGTCAAGTTCGCTTTCATTTGGTCACGCGCATCTTTGTTTTGTTTTTAGAAATAAAAAAGTTTAAAAATGAGCCTCAAGTGGTCTATAAGTGTGATGCTAATAATTTCAGAACTATATCATAACCACTGACTAGATAATATAAAAATAAAGATGCAAGAGTTTCAATTGATCAATTTGATGAAGTAGTGCAAAGTAATAAAAATTAGACTGATTATTAATCCGACATATTTGTTAAATTTGTCGCTGTCATGCTTAAAACAGACGCCTCTTTTCGATGCAATCATCTGCCAGGAAAAAATTCAAACTGTAATAAGACAAAAGCGATTGGAACTCTTAAAAACATCACCTACGTTTTCACCTTCTCAATCCAGACAACTCAATAGTCGTCGTCAGTTTCAAATGGAGCATGCAGCAGAGAACAATGCGATGATTCGCAGGAGCCATCTGATATACTTTCTGAAGCTAAACTTGCTAAACGATGTTTCTTACGATTTCTTCTCGTGTTACATAAATTTGTATTTAGTTCGTTCAACGAAACTTACTATCTGTACTGCTTCACGTACAGCTGCATTCGACGCCATTTTAAAAATGAAACTTGGTTAGTTGCTATTGAAATGCGTGAACAAAAACTGATTCAAGTCGTATTCAACTTTTATTGATCAATTATAATTGATCAATTATAATTGATCAATTAAACTTGATACGTGAGAACGCGCCTTTAGAGACATTATTGAACATCTATATATATAATTCTCTTACGTGGCACGCAAAAAAGACGTTATTTGTTATCGCGTTTTGGCTACATTGTACGATTGTTTGTTTACCACGAATTGAATTTATAGCGTTATCGGATGAAATTTTATTGAAAAAAAAAGACTTTTAGTCGAGCTGTTGCAGTTTAGAATTAGAAATCAAAGAAAGTGGAGGATCATTTCAGTGCCATTTAAAAAACGGTCCTTTTCAGGACCAACAATTATAGTTCAACAAGACGCTTGCACTACAACTTTCGGCAACAAACTCAATGAAAAAGAGTGTGAGTTACTCGCGAGTGCTGGAAATGTACACAAACAACATACTGGGTATTCAATTTCCAAAGCAGCGCTCACATTTCGACTCAAAATTTGCTCAAAGTTTTCATTTGAATTCTGATTCCAGGGTACTGTTTATATTTTCTGTAATACAGGAAATATAGATTTGAAAAATATTTTTTTTGGAGTATCATATTTTGAAAACAATCTTTTCAGCTAGGACACGTGTCTTCATTGATGCGAGCGAAGCGACCATAGGTTCGCTCAGCGAACCAATGAGGATTGCAAAGCAATCGTCCGGGGGTTGGCGAGCTTTAGCGAGCAGGGGGCGGGCCCCCTAGTGTTCCTATATCATTTGGTTCCTGTCAAGCAATTTTGAAACATCATTTAAGGTGACGGCGCGTCGCTTCTCGAGTTGTTCCAAAAAATTTTAATTTGCTCCATAAGCAACAACCTGTTGTAGTGTCTCGAGATATGCTTTCTCAAGACGATTGCTCTTTAAAACACATTACTACCGCTGACGAAACTTGGATCTGCTTTTGATACAGAAACAGCTCAAGAATCAAGTGAATGGTGCTTGAAAGGTGAAGCAAGACCGAAAAGATCACGTCAAAGTAACTCAAAAATCAAGGTAATGTTGACTGTTTTCTTTGATTGTCGTGGTGTTGTGTATTATCAATTTCTACCAACAGGTCAGACGGTTTATAACGATTATTATTTGAGAGTTTTGAACAGTTTTCATGAATCAATTTGTCCTAAATTATCTGAATTGTGGCTAAATAACTCATGGGTTTTGAATCAAGAATGTGCCTTCTCACAAAGCCAATTATTATTCGGAATTTCTTGACAAAGCATTCAGCAAATACGGTTCCACAAGCTCCGTATTCGCCTGATATGGTACCGAGTGACTTTTTCTTATTTCCACGGTTGAAACTTCCTCTTCATGATCACCGTTTTTTGTCCATTGATGCAATAAAAGAAAATGCGATACGAACCCTGGATAAGGTTTCACAAAAACAACTTTAAGGCATATTTTGAGGATAGGGAAAAACATTAGTGGTAGTGCATTGAAGTCGGAGGAGATTACTTTGAGGGAGATGTAATGAATTCTGACCAATAAATTTATATATTTTGTTACATGACAGCATTCCGGGTATTTTGTGATCACTGTAAATGATAGTTGATTGTTCAACGCCAATCAGCTGTTCACCAAATATCTCGTAAAACATATCAAACGTAATTTATCACCAAAATGGCAATAAATTACATTTAAAGATAACCCCGATAAGTACCATGCTGCAGCACTCATATAGAGGAAGTAAAGTGCTAACCGACGCTCTGGTTTGTTTGCTTACACTAAAAATCCATCTCATAGTGAATATAAATGTATCTATAACAATACACAATGCGTTCAATTCCAGCAAAATTAGTTGAAATACTTTCCAGTTTGCACTCGCTTACATTTATTATTTCCACTCCCAATCCAACGATATTAAATGATTGTCAAAGCACAGTAAAGCCCATCATTCAGCGCAATAATGGAATAATGTCACAGTGGTTGATGTATTCTGGCAACACAGCCCCAGGGCGACAAGTATCCCGTTTCCCATTTGGAACTTTAAGTTTCGAGACACCATCACATAATAGAATTACTGCCCCGTCGAATGCGTTCTGAGGGGCAGGCTAAGAATGCTTTGGAGCCTCTTCTGACACACGAACTGAAATTCCGGAGAAATCGAATGAGTTTAATATATGCACTGTCATGATTAGTCTGGAAAATCGTATGCAGTTTCTGTTGGCTGTATATTGGACGATCTAGAATGGGATGAGGCAAGTAAATTCGTCTTCAGTAAAGTGAGCGTATCTGCGAGAGATGAGGAAGATATTGTTTCAGTTAAATATAATAAACATTAAAATGGATGTGGCAGTTGTCTTGGACTAGAAACCAGGCGCTACAGGCTGACTGAATTCTGATACAAATTCCGGGATTACTTTCTGTTATCTAGCTTAATAAATATTAGTCGCGCGCGTGTTGAATTACAAGGAAACCTTAAGAAAACGCAGAACCTACTTCAGACTCCTTGTCTTGGACTAAACCCATGGTGCACTTTATTCTGAATCAAATATCAGAATTATATTTCACTTTTGTGTTATCACAAATTTAATTAATATCATTTATTAAGGTAGACAATTTTCATCTGTTTACTGCAATAAAATCGAAAAAAATCTACAGAATATAACTCAGACAGATTGTCCTGGACTAAAACAGAGACTATAGTCCGTTTTGAATCAGACGGCAGAATTAAAAGTTGCTTTTCAGTATCTAGTACAATGAATATTATTAAATTAGATTGCAGTTTCTCATTTGTATAATTAAAGGAAATCTTAAAATTAAGAATTTAAAGGTTCTTGAACCCATTTCAAACTTCTTGTTCTAGACTACATCAGACTACAGTTTGTTTTATATTATACAGTATTATATATATATATATATATATATATAATAACATAAAATATACAAAATAACATAACACACACAAAATAACAAAAAATAACCAAACAGCCGGGGTGCATTAACCAGAAACCGAAACTCGGAAACTACCCATGCAAGCGCCATATTCATTCTTTAATAATATTTTTGAAACATTTATTAATATCAACACCTACGCAACCCATGAATAATTATTTTTCGTAATTTCCTCAGAGCCATGAGAATTGCTTTTCAATTTTATTTTTTACTATTTATGAATATATTTTTGAATAGGGGCTGGGGATTTTCATATTATTTTTGTATTTTTGTATTTTTTTTTGGACTTATTGCATCGGAGGTATGATGTTAGCATATAAGTTAGATTGTGTAATTGATGGCATTTGGTGGTAATTTTTAGGCTTGTTGTTGTTGATATCCCGGCTGCGGCTTCGGGTTTCATTTCGTTCTGTTCCTGCTCTGTTTTGGTATTTTGTTTTGTTTTTGTTTTACTTGATTTTTGGTGGTGTTTGGGGGAGTGTATGAGCAATTTTTTCAGCCTAATGCTGCTCATATGTAGAAAACACCATTTTATGTTGTTTGGGTCAGGCTCCTCCCTGATGACGCCCTGATCCACCAACATTTCTTCATTTTTTATTATTTTTTAAGACTTTTGTTACATTTTTTTAGAAATTTCTCATTTGTTTAATATGCAAAAGCTTAAGGAACTGCTGGATCAACCTCAGATACTTTGTCCTGGGCAATAGCTGAAACTGCAGCTTTTTCTGAATCAAATTCATAGTTAATTTTTGTTACCTAATTTAATTAATATTATTCATTCATACAGTAGAAGTTTATCATGCATTTAATACGCGAAATCTTTACGAAACTACAGAAATTACCTCAGACACTTTGTCTGAGACAAGAACTGAGGCTACAATTTGCTCTTAACCAAATAGCAGAATCAATATTTGGGGTAGGTGTTCCAAATATTGCCCCTGTGCTTAATATCGCCTACTAGTGTTTGTAAGCTACTATGCGTGACATCTATGAGTTTATGCTGTTAACTTGACGTACTAGGGTTTTACCACACGTAGCGCCACCAGCAAGTTTCCTATCAGTTATGTAAACAACAATACTGCATCTGAAGTATTTGAGGCTGTGATAAACGTATTTTCAGAATTCAATCCATTCAGGGAATATCCAGGCAAGTGTTTCCAAATCATAATTTTGTTTATATGACATGAAAATACATTAAATATCAAAGGTAAGTATGCATGCTCTACAAGCAACTCGTTTTTAATTGGTGCTTATAATTTCGCCTGGTGGGTGGTAATAGGAGCAGTAGGCGATATTAGGAACCCACTCTTAATAATTCTCTTGGGAAACTGTTTGGAAATTTTCCATTTTCAATACACTGAATTCCTCAGAAACTGCATCAAATCCAAACCAGTTTTAAAGCCTTATTTGCTAAATATATCGGCTTGGATAAAAGTTAAAGGTTGCTAAATAATGTATTTAACCCTTCTAGTGTTTACCTACTCTATATATCTCGTCATTAACAAAGCTATACAGATCTTGATGGACGAGATATCTCGGCATTAGCAAACTTTATCAGATCTGGACGGATGAGACATCCTGTTCAATCCTCTTGGAGGATTTAATTATCGTGAACAAAATTATTTAACTTCTTATTATTTAACCCTTACAAACAATCCGCATTGAATCTAGGCGGCTAAAATAGGATTGGTAAAATATTCTTCGGCATTTTCTTTTAGTTCCTTAGACCTCTTTAATCTCTCCTCCGGTGGTTGTCTCTACGAGGTATCTCGTGATTATTAAAATAGGTAAGATCTTGATGGAGGAGAAATCTCATTGAGACTACTTAGAGGATAAATCTCCTCTTGATAACATGTTTCTTTAGCAAAATCTAGTCGTCATTTCATACCCATGATAGCTTTGAAGCGTAATGCCATTGCAAATACCTTATCCAGAACAAGAGAGGCATTGAAAATGCACTTAAAAATGATAATCTTTCTTTGCAGCGTACATAATTTAGTACGAATTTTTAAAACATATTAATCTAACCAATGTTTATTTGAGAAGAAATACAACACCGATAATGAATATGCTTCTGAAAGTTAAAAGATTTCTTCACTCAGTGATAAACAACTTACCCACGAATTTTTCAAGATAAGTCCTATTTTGTGACTTTATTCAACAAACAGTTGTGTTCATCCTGCCTCGCTCCTTAAAAGCATTTATTCTTAAAAGAAACTTAAGTGATCCCATAATTTTTCATTATTAGATAATTTCCACATTTCAGCTAGCACATCATATCCGTGTTAAATCTAAAATGAGAAAAGCATATACGACGTAATTGAAGTTTATGAAATAAACATCAGGCAATATGCGAAACTAACATATTGGGGACATTACACATGAAATTGCGTTTATAAGCTTAGAAACTGATCGAAGCTAAACGTATATATCTACATAAACAAGTTGCTCAGCAATAATGTCAAAATCAATTAGTTATGAAAGAAGTTTATGCACTAGTCTTGGAAACGGGTAACGTTCTATATAGCATAATGCGGCATTTTTTAAATCCGTTTGATAACTCGATTAATGCTTCGTGACTTAGCTTCTTTTGATGGCAAACAACTACCAATTTTAGTAATTTGATTACATACTATTAGTCCTGAGTAGGATTAAAAAGTAATGCGATAATTAAAGAGACTTAGCAATGTGTAATAAAAATTATTGCATCTCTAAAGGGATCGAATGTTAACAGTCTTCTTATAAAAGAAAGATACCTATTCTGCGTTTTCTGAATTAGATGCAAAAGCTGGAGCACAACGCAATCATTTTCAATAAACAGTGTATTTCAGGCAATAAACTTCATTATAAAATGCTACCATGGCGTGATAAGTTTAAATGTGAAAGACAGCGCATAAAAGCAACAGCCAACATCAACTACAAAGGCTGTTCACACATTTTTTAGACAATGTATATTGTATTCACAAAACTAAATTACATAAAATTCTTGTGTTTTAAATGTTCTATTTGATAACCCTTATTCTGAACTATCTTTCGACACCGTAATTTCCAGGATAATAATGCCCTTTGAAGTGTCAGAAGAGGTATTCTATCCCATGATTTAGTAGGGATATCAGTGAAGGGTATGGCCTTGATACCGGTTTTTTGTTCCATTTCTTTTAAGAAATTTACATTGGATTTTGATGTGCGACTGCTAGCTTTGTCTTGATGGAGTTCTACAGATTGATGCCACTGTGTGGGTAAAGCGATGGTATTTCATTCAGAAATATTGGCGATAAAATATGTTCCTGATAGTATTTGGAGTTAATCTTGACATTTTTTTCCACTCTCTTTATTTCTAACTTGCCACTATATGAAAAACCAGCAACAATCATGAATCCCTTAGAAAAACTTTACTTCGATTCTGTGAATAATGTATTTAAATTATTTTCTCCCCTTTTATGATAATAAATGGCACTTTTTTTGCTGCAGTCATTTAAATACACCCATGATTCATCTATTGTGACAATTTTTTTTCCATTTTTCTTTGGATAAGTGTTTCTCATATAGAATTCGGCAGCGTGTCCTGCGTTCAGCGATATGCTTTGGAGAAAGACGATGCATATTGCGTTTTTTCGCTTTCTTAAGATTTAAATCAACGTTTATCATTTTGTTTACAATGGACACCGAGCATTTTAATGATTTTGCAACTGTCCTTTGACCAGGGGGATTTTCTTTTAACATTAAACAACGTACCTTTGCAATAGTCGAAGATGTCCGTTTCTTCCTTGGATACTTGTTTGGAATTTTTGTCCCACTTGAGGCTCCAATTTGACGTTTTTTTTCCTTTCTTGTTGATGATATTACCTATTGACGCTTTAGATATCACAAAACCATGACTGTCACATCGTTTTTGGGTAACGGAATATGAATATTTCTCTTCGGAAAGAGCATAAATATAGCCTTCGAACCACTGCTTCGTTAAAAACGCCATTTTGAATAAAAACAAACCTCTCAAGCCGCAGACGATAATTTTGACTTTTAAAAACATAGTACAACTGCAATTATTTCTTTTGCAGCAAACGATTTTTTATTACCGCTTACCAAAATCGTCTAAAAAAATGTGCGAACAGCCTCTGTTCGGGAACTTACATCACTTACATCATAGGGAATGCGAAAAATTGAGAAGGTCAAGCAGCCAGTGATTGAATAAAGGTGAACCAGAGAACATGCTGGCATTGGTAAGAGCTTTGGGTATAACGCAATATTTATTTGGGGAAAGCAACTGGCAAAACAGAAACTGGGAATCTCTTGGAAAGCAGAAGGATATGTAAAACGATGTGAGTGGATGTAAAGAAAGAGCTCATTGATATAACCACAAGGGAAACCTTAAAAAGTTATCCCTGTCGCTGGAAAATCGTCGTTTTGATAGGACTTCCTAAATCAGAGGCACCCCAGTCTACAATGCCCGAAAGAAGTCGGTGAGTATCGCTCTCGTACTTTCCATCTATCCATATTTGGCCCCTCCCTATATCCCCGGGATCAGAAAGTGGTTAAAACTCCGACGTACGTCACAAGAGAAATTTTTTCAAAATTTTGGTTATTTTTTTTCATTTATAAGATACATTGTTTTGTAGTACAAAGCGCGCTCCATGACACATATTTTTCTTTTTTAGCTACGGAACACAACTTTCCTACACCGCCCAAATTACACAAACACTTTATAAATACCACATCTTCTATGTCAATGACGAAATATTTAACTTCAAAAGCTATCGACAGAATTGAAAATTCTGAAAGTATTCCTTGGTTTTAAATAAAGTAAATCAGTTATTTTTTTAATATGTAACACATATTTAGCCGATAGTTGTATTTTACGTCTGTTTTTGATTTGACTTCAGTTTTCAAAATTCGGACAAAATGCCTGCAAGAACAATTGCAATTGCTTGGAGTTGTGTTGCAGAACACTGAATATAATTCTGCACCTGGGCCTATACCTATGAATAACAATGATTGCAGTGACATAAGACCGTAGACTATGAAAAGTAAGACCTAGCGGCGCCTTAAACAGCGCCACCATTTTCAACGGCCTTGACGGTGGGAAATAAAGAACTGCAGCTTTAGTTCTTACTCCCTTTAGTATCGCTTCTCACTTCTTAAACCGTTCCTGTAGATTACTTTTAGATTCAATTCGCAATTGTATGTAACACTTACTTCTTTGTATGCTAGTAGTGTGCTTTGTGTCTCTGTCGTTGTAACGTGTATGTGGTGTGATGTTCGTAAAATAAAAATTTATAATTATGTCGGTTTCAACCTGATATACAGGGTCTTTCGAAACTCATGTGCAAAAATTTAAGGGGTTATAGAAAACATCTAAACAAGCAATTTTCAACATACAATGCATAGGCTGAGAGCAAGAGGTGAACCGCTAGACGGCGCTGTAATGGAATGCATATCGCACGAGTTTTCTTACACATCGTCATTTCTACCGTGGATTTCAGAAGGCATAGCGACGTATAGTAATCAGGAAAAGGCGGACATGCATTTTGTGTATGGTCTTGTGAATTGGAATGCTGAGGAAGCCGGAAGACTGTACAGGCATCGTTTCCCGAGAAGACACGTACCAGACCGAAATATGTTCGAGCGATTGCATCGGTGTCTGTACGAGACGGGATCCTTTGTCACCGGCATGCATGATGCAGGGCGTTGCAGGTTGTGTGCGGACGCCACAAGTTGTAGAGGACATTATGCAGAGTGGAAGATCGTCCGGATATAAGCACGCGAAAGGTTTCCCGTGCCGTAAATGTGCCCCGCTTGATTGTTTGGCGAGTGCTACGGGAAGAAGGATTACACCCCTACAATGCACAAAAAGTGCAAGCCTTGATACCTGCAAATTATGCGCCACGTGTCCAGTTTGCACGTTGGTTTTTGTAACAGCTAGCAGCGCAGCCTGATTTTAGAGCACATATATTATTCACTGATGAATGCGCCTTTACTCGTGAAGGTATTTCTAATACACACAACCTTCATGTGTAGGCATCTAACAATCCGTACGACACACGTCCTCATGCGTATCAGAATCGTTTCAGCGTAAATGTTTGGACTGGAACTGTGGGTGGCCATTTGATCGGCCCATACCTTCTACCATTCCGACTAGACAGCAGAACATACCTCACATTTTTACAGCAGGTATTACCAGACTTACTTCAACCTGTTGCAGCCAACATACAAGCACGTATGTGGTTTCAGCATGACGTAGCACCACCCCATTACAGCTTGAATGGGCGGAGCGCTTTAGACGCTAAATTCCCAGGGCGATGAATTGGTCGAGTGGGCCCACACCTTGGCCGGCACGGTCACCCGATCTCTCCTGTCTGGACTTTTTCCTGTGGGACAATTTGTAAAGTCTTGTATACGAAAGCCCCATCGACTCCGATGAGGACCTAGTTGCCAGGATTTCTGTTACTGCCGGTGTCGTCCGAGACATGCCGGGTGTGTTTGAAAAAGTGCGCCGCTCGCTACGTCACAGGTGTAACATCTGCATTACCGCAGGCGGTTGCTCTTTTGAGTAGTTTCTGTAATTTTGCCACACATGCTGTCAATAAAATTATGTAGTACCTCCTCTATCCGTTTGGTGTTTCGTTCTTTCATGTGACAGTAACGGCGGATACCTCCTAGCGGTTCACCGCTTGCTCTCCGCCCATGCATTGTAGGATGAAAATTGCTTGTTTAGATGTTTTCTATCACCCCTTACATTTTTGCCCATGAGTTTCGAAACACCCTGTAGACCTAGGCTGCAACAATGTTACGCAGCACGATGTCAGTTAGGCAGTTCAAAATTAAATGGCATTACACCTGTGTGAGTTTGTAGAATGCACAATAGTGTGATATTCAGAATTTCTATTTACGTCTTGCGAAATGCTGAATACAAGTGCAATACATCTTTTTGATAAATCCTCTTTCTATCGCGTTACTGCGTTGCAAGAGTTGACTTTGGACAAAATATCTGCACGCGAAAAGTTTTTTTCAATAGTTCGACAAAAAACGCACTTTTTGCTTCAGTTATTTTATGCAAATGATTTAATTGGTAGACCTATACATGGTATTGGATAGTTTACTTTAATATCTCAAATTCCACAGTATTTCTCAAGCATATTATATCTTGAGCTTACATAAAAAAAAAACAGTACGCAGAGGAGAGAAACAAAACAAGGTGATGAGAAAAACACATCAGGACAAAATTTTTCAGACATGAGTTTTCGTTACAGTTGCTTGACCAGAATATGGTGATCTTTGAAGTGATGAAGTCCTTTGGGATATTTTTTTTGCATGAAGGCCATATTTCTTCTCGAGAAATGCACTTAGCGAATTTAGTCTAGAGAATAGAATATTTTTTCTTTGTTTGTTTGGCAGAACTACATTTTCCAACAGTGCATTTCACTTGTAAAGCGATAATATGACATCTAATATGGTCTTTAAAAATGTCCGGAGTCTTACTTAACGAATGCATGTCTTTTGCTAGTAAACAGGACGACATTTTTTTGTACTCAATACTATAAAAATTTATTTTAGACATTTATTATACGTCTTCGTTGTATTCTTATGATCAATATACAGGGTAAACATCGTACTTGATAGTTATTACTTGAAAATAACTTTTCTTAGTACTATTTTTACCACATAGAACAAACAATTCACTCGATGCGTTTACAGGAATAAATTTCGATTATCGAATGAATTTTTATCGGTATGTAAAATAAATTGTTAAACTCCAGTGTTGACATTTTTATAAAATATGAATGTGGGGACAAAACTATTCAGAAATTAACTCTACTCAAAATATTTAGATTAGTAGTTTTGCTATGTATGATCTTGCTGTAGTAATTTATGAATCCAAAGCTCTCTGCCCATAACGAGAAATTCTATACGGGGATGAAATTTTACAGCCTCGTGTCAAGCTACATTTGACTGATTTCCATTCAATTCGTATTTACCTCCTTCAGATTATTTTCTTTTCCTATCATCAGGACTAAATATTTTACTGCTATTTATTCAAAGGACTTCACCGAATTCGTTCGAAAATGGAAATATCAATACATCTTTGTCAAGTTGGAGAAAACATCAGAAGCAGAATGCAAATCATGAGGAAATGGATTTTTGTTCAGCTTTCAAGGCGAACTTCTCTGTGTTTATCGACATCTCTGATATCTGGGCGGGGTGTTTAGTAATGTGTTTATCTTTCCCTAAATTTCCAGAATTGCCGAGAGATGGCTATGGCGCGCAATTCTGTACTTTTCCGGAGGTTCGTAACACAGGAAATGAAGTGAAGTGAGATAGAACGGCTTTTGAGCCTTTTTCTTTCGATACGAACCTTCCATTTCGTCATTTGATTTCCACCAAAATCAAATTTTCTTGATTTTCTCCCTCTCTGTCTTTTCTCTTAGGTGACTACTTGAAATATATTTCCATTTAAAAGAGGGGGGTTTTTAGTAAAATCTGAGAACAATGGAAGTGGGTTCTTAGGGGAGGAAATTAGCTTTCTAGAAAAATTTGGAAAAAAAAAATCTAGTTTGAGTTTCTTGGTCGATCAGGGATAGAAAAATATTCTAATATATTCGAGATCCATTCACGCGCAGTGAAAATGTTTTAATTTTTTTTTTAGTTAAGCACGCTGATGTAGATACTATTCTAGTCCCAGTTGTCTTTCTTATCTTTCTAACTTCACGAAACACTTTTAAACAATTGTTAAATCATTCTTTCCGTCTGTAATGGAATAATTTCCTGAGATGGTCCTTCTAAGATCTTTGAAGTAAATACACCTTAAAAGCTTTTCCAATTTTCTTTAGTTAAGGGGACCACGATAGCACATTCGGAAGAGTAACGGATTATCAACCGGAGGGTTGCGAGTTCGAATCCAACCAAAGACAGTCGGGTTCAAAGGAGGCTGATGTTCATTAGATCTGTCGGAGATCCAAATGTCCTCACGTTGGCGTGGTGTGGAAGTTTGGAGAGTGGGGTGCCAGCTCAGGTGTTGCCTCGACATCTGACTGTGGTTCAAAATTACGTGTTGTCCTAGAATATTATCCATTGAGATTGATCCCAGAGCGTCGTCAATAGCCCGTTGTGTTGCTCCAGTACGACGGTAATTAAAATACCTACCTACCAGCTTTAGTTGAGAATTTGTTTACTTCTTCAGGTTGTTTATCTTCATGGTCGAAAATTGCCTTGCATTAACCAGCTTCTGGTGCAAAACCATGTTCCAAACTGTCTGTTGTGGGCAAGAGACAATATTTTTCTCTTATATCCATATCCCCAAAGAATAATTGGGCAGTTTCGTCTCGCCTATTTGTGTCTTTCTTATTAAAATTGGCCTTATCTTGGATCAGATGTCGTCCTTGGCAAAACTGACCATATCTCGAATCAGATATCTTGTCCTTAGCAAAATTGGCCAGTCTTGGATCAGACGTCTCGTCTCTTCCTAGAAAACCTGTGCAGTTTTGCAAGACACGTAATCGACACAACCTACAGAAGGGTTACCCAGAAATATTTGACTTTGTGAAGTAAACGAACAACAGAAAACTGAAAAGGTAACCCCAAAAACATATATTCGACAATCCACAGTAGATTCTCTGTCCGTCTTATTATTCATATATCTTATATATCTTATTATTATATATCACCCACATATTGTGGAGAAGCAAAGGCCCAGTGATATGTGGAGTAAAAAGTAAATCATCAGATTTAAAGAGTTGAAAACATTTATTCACTAAAAGCTGTAAAACTATTTACAGAAAAGAAACAAAGATTGGAAAACCAGACATACATCTCTGTTCAAAGAATGACAACAATTGAGACCTGAAAGAAAAGAACTTTCACTTTTATACTTCTTGTATCTCTAGAAATTAGCATAAATATCTCAATGGAAAGATTGCCATAAACAAAATCATAATACTGCATTAAGTACATGATTGGTCATGATATTATGACCACACCCCTTTATAGGTGGGATGTCATACTGTGGCCAATCACGAAAGCATGACAACTCAACTTGTTTGTTTACATAATCAGAACCATACAAGAAGGAGGTGCAAATATGTGAAGATGGATTCTAATAAGTAGGCTATCTTTAACAACATGACCATAAGGAGACAGACATCACCTAAATTAACCCTCTGTTTCGTGGACATATTTCCTTCTTCAAGGTCAGACCAATTTTGCTAAAGACAGAATATCTCGTCATCAAATATATTACCGATTTGTGATGATAACGAAATCAAGATCTGGTTGGTTTTCTTCTAATGGCGATATATCTCATCCATCACGATTTGGTAATTTTTGCTGTTGACGAGAGCTCTTCGAGACAACCAATAAGCAGATTAATGAGATACATTTGACAGCTGAGGAGCGTACCCTGAGATGCCGCTTACTCAATCATATCTCAATCAAACTGAAATGAAATGGTATTCCAAACAAAATGCTACAAAGTTTATAGATTGAAAGTAACCTAGACGAGAACTCAAAGTCTTAGTCCATTTTTGCATTAAAAAGAGCGCAAAAATATTCATAAAAAAAATAGAAGAATGCGAAGAAGCCATGTCATCATCTTTGGTAATGTTAAATATTTATTTCCATTTACATCGGTAAAAAAATACAACAATCTCTTGTGACTTTATCCCTCTTCATCACATTCGGTGAAGTCTCATCTTTATGCATTTGCATTTTTGTGAAGTTAAGAGTCTGAAATAAATTCAAATCGTTATACTTTCTTCCGTACATGTATTAAATATGGCCCACCAGCTTTTAAGTGTTATTTCTTATAAACTCGTAAATACCTAAATAATATCTACTATTTTTCATTGACTTTTTTTTAAGTTATATTTTCCTGTTCGGAGCTGAGAGAGAGAGGTAGAATTGACTTTTATTTTAACTTTCTAGAATAGAAAAAAAACTGTTTTGATACAAGAGGATTTGTAAAACATTTTTAATAAAAATCTTATAAATATGGATTTAAAAGTATATTTTCCCCTTAGCATTCAATATATTAAAACGTTTTGGATTAAATAGCACACATACGAATGAACTATTATCATATTGTCGAATCTTGGTAGTAGAGGTAACCCTCTTCAACACGGTACTAATATTGCTACGACCCTCGAATAACACGATAATAGTTTCTGTATAACACGGTTTAATTTTTATCTATTGTTGGACAGTTGGACGGTTGAATAGAGACTCGTAAGATTTTTTCACCTGTTTGTCCGTCCTGTATGTCTATCATGTATGTCTATTCTGTATGTCTGTCCTGTATTGTCTGTCTGTCTGTACTGTCTTGTCTGTATGTCGTGTCCTGTCTTGTCTGTCTGTCTTTGTGTCCTGTCTACCTGTACTGTCCTGTCTTGTCTTGTCCTGTCTTGTCTGTCCTGTCTTGTTCTATCCGTTCTGATCTATTCTGTCTGTCTGTTCTGTCTATATGTCTGGTCTGTCTGTTCATCTGTATTTGTGTGTGCCCTATACACGTCCACACGGTTTAATACATAGTTTAAATGTTTTTATAGCTTATATGAATTTACTTATATTATTTAATGATCTCTTATGTAACTTTATTTGAAATACAAATAAATATGTTAACTTTTTCTGTTTTTAGTACTCCGTATAACACGGCTTTAGTTTCCTTAAATACGGAACGCAATCTCTACTTTTATAT
This sequence comes from Metellina segmentata, assembly GCA_947359465.1. Taxonomy (NCBI): domain Eukaryota; kingdom Metazoa; phylum Arthropoda; class Arachnida; order Araneae; family Tetragnathidae; genus Metellina; species Metellina segmentata. Next base: position 89,135,005 of record OX375873.1, on the reverse strand, counting down.
AATTCCTATGCAACACGGACTATCCGATAGCACGGTTTCCATATAACACAGGACCAAATTTACAAAATTGCATGACCCCCCCCCCCCCTTATGTTTTATATAGCACGGTTTCCTTATATTTGACCGTGTTATAAGTGGGTCACCTGTATTATAAGAAAGCTGTTACGGTTGCTTGACCATGATTTTAATACTAAATTATACTATGACCATGAGGCTTTGTTTTCTGAATCGTTAAATTTACCAGATTTCGATGGACCATATGCCTCTTTAGGTACTAGAAAATTAGTCAGATTGATCTCGATGAACCAGATATCTCTTTAGGTATTAGCAAATTAGTCAAATTGATCTCGATGAACCAGATACCTCTTTATGTATTAGCAAATTAGTCAGATTGATCTCGATGAACCAGATATCTCTTTAGGTATTAGCAAAATTTGCTAGATTTCGATGGACCAGATGCCTCTTTAGGTACTAGCAAATTAGTCAGATTGATCTCAATGAACCAGATACCTCTTTATGTACTAGAAAATTAGTCATATTGATCTCGATGAACCAGATATCTCTATAGGTATTAGCAATTTAGTCAGATTGATCTCGATGAACCAGATATCTCTTTAGGTATTAGCAAATTACTCACATTGATCTCAATGAACCAGATACCTCTTTATGTATTACCAAATTAGTCAGATTGATCTCGATGAACCAGATACCTCTTTATGTATTAGCAAATTAGTCAGATTGATCTCAATGAACCAAATACCTCTTTATATATTAGCAAATTAGTCAGATTGATCTCGATGAACCAGATATATCTTTAGGTATTAGCAAAATTTACCAGATTTCGATGGACCAGATGCCTTTTTAGGTACTAGCAAATTAGTCAGATTGATCTCAATGAACCAGATACCTCTTTACGTATTAGCAAATTAGTCAGATTGATCTCGATGAACCAGATACCTCTTTAGGTATTAGCAAAATTTACCAGATTTCGATGGACCGGATACCTTTTAAGGTATCAGAAAAATTAGTCAGATTGATCTCGATAGACCATATATCACTTTAGGTATTAGAAAACTTACCAGATTTCGATGGACCAGATACCTCTTTATATGTTATCGAAATAAGTCAGATTGATCTAGTTGGATCAGATACATTTTTAGGTATTAGCAAAATTAACCAGATCTTGATGGATGAGATATCTCGCCGAAACCACTTAAAGTATTAGATTCGAAGATCCCCATTTTTATTCCATTAACATTCTAGAAAATCGTCTCCGACATTCTTTACGGCAGATTTTTAATGCTTGTTGAACCATCTGACCTTGTTTAATCAATTGAAGCGAATTTGAATACATAGCATCTATGTTTGCAGAGGAGATCCGAATCAGAGTGCACAAAAGCACTCCGAAGTAGCTTCGATAGCTTTCGAGTTTCCTAAACTGTGAAGGAAATTCCCCATAAACTTAATCTAACACTTCCAATGATTATATGTAAATAATTGTTTTAAAACGCCTATAAATATTTAGAAGACCAAATCAACATTTACTGAAATTATCTACGAGCGTGATAGCTCTTAGAGGTAGAAATGAAATGCACTTAGGGGAATGTTGTCTTCACATGGTATCTCATGGGAAAACGCATTCAACTTCCGTCACTTTATATTCTGACAGCTTCCTCTTTTGGTTGAGATTGCATTTCAAGTGAAAGCTTTCTATTTCATTTCTAAGATTATGTGCACTTTTCTAGACCTTCCCTCCTGCCTTTATAAATTGAAAACAATATTAATACAAATTGGAATAAGCTTAGAATTATACACACGAAGATTCGTGCTGTATTTGTAAATTATTATGTCCGTATTTACAAGTCCGAGTTGGATCAACGATAATCCGATGGGTATTGAAGAAACAGTGTATGCAATTATTAATTCGAGGCTTAAACCGCCGTTTCAATGTTAAATTTTGTTTTTCTGAAATAGCGGTTTTCTCGGTTGAGGTTTAATGTATGTAGTACTGGCTTTTTGCGAAGGAAGCGAAGCAAGCATTCAACAAAACAAAATATTTACTTCTGTCCGTCTAAAATATTTAGTGTTAAACCCATTATGTAATTTTAAAATTTTCATGCACTCGTTTCACTCATCATCATAAAAGTATTTTAATGATGATTTATATGGGCCACAAAATTATTCAGATCTTGATAGACGAGATAAGTTGTCGGAAACACTTGGGCTGATAAAGGGAATTACGGACTACTTTGAATATTTGTGTATGCTTTCAGTGGAACTAAACTGTACCTGTGATGATATCAGCAGAGAGATAACATAAATACTTCAACTGTATATTCTTGTTTAAGTTTTAAAGTACCACTAAGGATTTAATTTACGATAGCTTATATTTTGGTGCTACGTTTCTTCTCGAGTTCCAAATGCAAAATTTTAATGTTTAATATAACCAGTTAGTTTTGTTAAGTTTGTGTTAGTAAATATAAGTTAATTTTGGATTAGAATTTTAATTAATTTAGGTTAATGCTCACTAGAAGCACAACACATTTATACCTTGAGAAGAGGATTCACCCATAACCTACTAAACAAAAACCCAGAACATGGACCCTGTCATGCATAAACCTCTCTAAATAGTTTAAAACTTGAGTAAGCAACAAAATATAGTTGATGTTACTATTTTTTTTTTTTTTGTGAAAGAGTTTGTTGGCAATCGTTGGAAGTTCGATCAACATATTCACGTTACGTTTCTTATAATTTGTTCTATATAACATTTATCTTTGTTATTTTGCATAAAATTTGAATTGAACACCTTGAAATATTCAGCAGAAAAGCGAAGCAACATAATTTTTTAAACCGAGTATATAATTATTGCACTATAACTTTCACCTTATGTCTTTTTAACTGCTTTTTAACATTTTCAAATTTCTTTTAAACATTTCATACCTATCTAAAAAAGCAGCCATGACTATCATTGGTTAGTTTGGATTAAAAACGAACTGGGATTTTACAATCTCACTGATTAGAAAAAAAAAAAAAAAAAACCCTAGCCAAATGAAGTGAAAACAATTTCTTAGTGGAGAAAAACTCGACACGTGAAAAACAGAAGGCAGTAAAATACTTCGTGAGAGTAGAATTATGTTTAATTAAAAGGGTTTTACGTGTTTTCTAATTTATGGAAGTTTTTATTTCTTTTTCCCAGCGGTTACTTAGCGCCTCAATTTACAATGCAATTACATCGTCAGACGGAAAGCATTTTTTTTATCAGCTGATGGAAAACTAATTTTGAGTTGAGCTTTCTGGAAGGAATCTGATCCTCACTGTTTCATTTGGTATCCTTCTAAAAGAATAGTTTTTTATGTATTCTGTGATATTATCTGAGTGGTTCGTTTTTGCCATATAATGTTTTACTGAGTCCTGTATTATAAGGGATGATAGACAAAGCACGAAAATTCATGATACCGAAAATACACATTTTATCCTTAGTGTCTCTTATAAATAAGAAATGATAAAATATGTCTTTGCCTTTTTCAATTAAATTCGAGGTAAAGCTTTCATTTTTGTGCTAATTTATCTGATGAAATAATAGTTTTTATTGCATCATACACAGAATAATTGTCATATAGAAATATATATTATATTTAATAGATTAATTTAAACACTTAGACAAATATTCTGTACAGTTCCCAACGATTCAGAGAAATGAAAGAATTCACTCTAAAAAGCTGAAATAATTCAGATCTACATTCATTTTCATGTTTAGATAAGCTGGTATTTAATCATATTCATTCTAGTTGGTTATACATTCACGTATAAGACACTCGTAACTAAAAAATAAAGTTATTTGTTTGGAACTGAAAAACTTTTGTAAGCTTAATATTTCAAAGCTGCTATTTTGCTAAGAATTTTGAATTAAATTTGATGTTAGATATTTAGAAAAGATACAATAAACATCCTTTTTGTTGGAACATTTAACGATAGCTATAAGCTTTTTAGATTTATATGTATACGTTTAAGGGAAGCATCATAAAAATCCTGGAGGTTATTCATAAAAATAATATTGTAAATAAAAGTTGCTTTCTAGACAAATAAAACGGATTTTAAATTTTTCTATGAAAGATAGAAAATAAATACTTTAGTAACTTCCAAACTATGTTAAATTTATCTAACCCAAGAAAATAAAGATAATTCTTAAAGGTTTGATAAAATATCTTAATTTATTATGGTGTGTCGTAACTAAAGCAAAAGTACCTCACTAAAATGTGCACTCGTAATCTATATAAACAGGAACGGAGTGTTTGCCTGTACATTGAATATTTTCTACCCATTTTTTAAGTTTTCTATCCGTTTTGGAGCCTTTTGGTAAAAAATACATCGTTTCGCGCGTTTTATGTATATCCGTCTGTTCACTTGCATGTATGTGTGTGTGTATTTTGTGTCTGTGTGTTTGTACAAGTATCACATAAAATTGATTTAACATAAGTTAATGGTATGTTCAGTATTTATGTATTATTTTCTAATTTATTGCATAAGTTAATTTATATTATTTTGTTTGCATGTTTAGACGGGTTTCATGCTAAAATATCTGTGTAACTCTACTTAAATCAACCATAATACGAGGAATGTCAATAAGTAACGCACATAATGTAAAATAATAATAATAAAGCAATTAATGACAATATGCAACAGAAATGAAGTATTGCTCATTTATTGCTTTTCCACATAATTTCCATGCATGTTGAGTCATCTGTCCCAACGATGGATCAGTTTGAAAATCCCGGTCTCATAGAACTCCGTCGGCTGCGAGATGAGCCCCCTTCGCACGGTCCGTTTGAGTGCGTCGTCAGAGTCAAACTTCTTACCGCCAAGGAACTTCTTCTTGGGTCCAAACAGATGGAAGTCGGAGGGTGCCAGGTCCGGGCTGTATGGAGGGTGCTCAAAACTTCCCAACCGTATGCCGATGGATGTTTCCACATTATTCTCGCAGATTTTGACTCCGGTATCATGTGTAAGGCCCAGGTTTCATCTTCCACAACACTCACTCGCCCAAAACTCATTACCTTTCTCGTGGTACCGCTGCAAATGTGTCAGACTGCAAGCCATTCTGCATCCAATGTGCTGTTCCGACAGTTGTTTTGGTACCCTGCGAGAACAAACTTTCCTGTACCCTAGCTTCTCATGAACAATGTCCCAGGCAGATCCATAAGAAATGTTGCAACGTTCTTTTATTTCATTCAACGTCGTCCGACAATTATCTCGTATGATGTTGTCGATTTCTTTAAGAATTGAACAGGTTGAAGAAGACACTGGCCTCCCAGATAGGACTTCATCGACGACACTCGTTCGCCCATCTTGAAACATTTTACACCATCTTCCCACATTGGTACGGTCAATACAGTCTATTTGGTAAACTTCCACCATCTCAGATTTGGATATATCTAACTTTCATTCCTTTTGCAAAAAGAAATCGTATCGCAACTCATTGCTCCTCTACAATTGACGATGTAATCACCAACGCCATTGAACCGGTGACTGACGAACGATACCGGTACTTGGAATCACGAGATCTTACATTGCGTCCAGTCAGTAGCGCTCTCTATAATTCCCATTTTACTAATTTCATTTTGGCTAATTATTTTCCTACTTAAAAATTGACATGTGCGTTACTTATTGGCATTCCCTCGTATGGTAGTTTTGGAGAAACTGGTAGGTAGATTGAACATTGCAATTACTTGAATTGTCTTACCAGTATTGCTGAAAAAATCAATTATTTTTCAAAAAAATCTATCTTTACTTAGTTAAATTAAATTCTAATATTTGTATTTTGCACCGTATTTATTTTCTTTCAAAATATAAAATATTTCTAAATATTTGGGACCAACGATATTCTGCAACGCAACCGAAACTCGTGTTTGTTTTTCCGTTTTTTCGCTTGGAATAACTTTTGTGTTTTTAAATTTTGTCTAATTTTTAGTTGTAATTTGTGGCAACCTGTGCGAGAACAAAAGATAAAATATAATATCACAAATTTATACCTTTTTCGAAGAAATTTTATTCCCAACAACTTTTATTTTGTTTTAATTTTCTATTATCTGTTGTTTTTTGTTCAAAATATTTATTATTTTAATAAATTGGTTTTTTTCGTTACACGCAACAACAGCACATAGTATTTCTTTTTTAATTGGCGTGTAAGTTAGAATAAAGCAATTTTTATGTGGAATTTCGACATTATATTGAAAGAATGTTAATGTTAAAAACATCCAAGCTAGGACTTTTAAAATATCACAAATTCTTTGTCATAGCAACAGAAGAACAAGATCGTTTATTTTAAGATTCGATTGTCCATTAAAAAATGAATACGATATCTTTGCTTCGTCTGTACTGAAGACATTCAATTTTTAAAACAAGTTATTTTATTATTGTACGTGCCACAAAACAGAATTTTCAAGAAAAAACGTATTTGCTTTTAAAAACAAACTTAGTGTTCCTAATTCTCACTCAAAATCGTCTTTTGTAACAGTTACCTCATTGTCTGTCACCTTTCGTCAGTTTGTACCTTTAGAAGGGATGCGATATAAGTGAATTGTATTACATGGATGGATTTGCATGTATAGGATTTATGTTCAAAGTAAGTTATATCTTTACTATTATAAAAGGAAATGTTTGTGTGTGTATGGACTGTTCTGACGAATCTATGGCACTTACAATAATGGTATTTGGCACACCGATAGTCCGAATTTTTTGCAATTTTTCTATCGAGCCAGAATTTTAAAATTTTGTCTAGAACATTTTTAAATTGGAATTTAATTGAAAGTACGGGAGGGTTGTCTTTTCTACCGGCCTCGAACGGCGTTCCATACCGCATCATCTACTTGCCAAAGTCGTCGACGGTTTTCGCAAGACATTGTGACGTCACGACTTTCGCAAAAGATTGTGATGTCACTCCGATTGGGATCTTTTCGCAATTCGAATTTGGCCTCACTCTTTGACAATGAGGAGGTTGTCACGGCATTGCTAATGGTGGCTGTTATCCAATATGGTTTGCCAAGCAAACTAAATGGGAATTCATAGCAATCACCAGGGGTTAGCGAGCAGTGGTCACACCCCACGAAAAGAAATGTCATGTGCAACGTCGTGCAGGCCACCAAGTGTCTAGTGAGTTATAAAATTGTCGAAAAGGTGTTACAAGTTGTTTTACACTTGAATGATTTGGCATTTTTCTACGAAAGGGGGAAGCTATTATTTTTCTGGTCACTTTCAATCTATAGTTAATCAATTCAACCCGAGTATGATCGAGTATTTTGCTAGTTATTTATAAGTACATGCATATAATTACCTCAAAGACCATTTACAATATTACACATTATGAATATAAAAGTTAAAAAAAAATTAATGACAGATTATATGATATTTTAAATGGTATTTCGTGGAATGAGCTTGTGAATTAATATAAAATTTAAGACATTCACTAAAGCAACACATGCTATTTAAAAAAGCTATTTTTACCACTGTTGCAAACAAAGAACTTGTATGTCTCAATATTTATTCTGTTCGAAATATTTTCCTTTCTAATTGTGTGTGTGAAGCTCAATAAGTAAACTTTCTGCAACACTAAAAGAAAGATCACCAATATTACAATGAGTTTTTACATTTTATGTAAACGCGGACTTAATTAAACAGTGTTCGACTCTGAAACCAACTGATTACTTCCCACAAACTTTTTTCGCTTCATATAAAATTATTCATTATCCTTCCTTCCTTTAAAGAATTTGCTGGATTTCAAATCCTAGTTACTGATAGTAAAGAAAGAGTTTGAATTAGTTCGCTGTAAGTTCATGTAAAAATATGCTACGGTTTTTCATTTTTTGATGCTACAAAATCGATTCACAAGTTTCAATCTATTCGATTCAATTGTTTTACTTTCTTGCGGATCATTCCTCATTGACCTTTTAATGAAGTAGACGAAGTTCATGCGCGCAGTTTCATATTTCTTCCGATCGCTCGACTTAAAGGTATGTAACGTGGTTGTGGCAAAAAAACATTGATCTCGACGTGAGACAAATTATTGATAGGTTGGAGTGACTATCCCATCGTGATAGAAAATACAAGCCGTCCAAAGTTCATTCATGAACCCGCTTGGCTTACTCTTCTTAGAGCATACGACGGTACTACCAGTATGCTAGCACAGTATGTTTACCTACTAAGCCATGGTGGTCCCGCTTTTCTTTACGAAATCATTTATTTTACAAAGGATGCTTGTATGAAACTGTAGCGCGCGCGCGCGCGCGCGCGCGCGAACTTACCTACCACTACAAAAATTAACTTACGCTTGAGTAGTATATACATCAGTTCCCGGGAGAAGAACGTGCTTAAAACTGCAACGTACGTCGTAGTACAAAGTCTTTGCAGAACAATTTTTCCTCAGTTTTATCAAAATGTTGACCTATTTTTTTTTCAATCAGAAGTTACGATGTTCTGCAGACCAAAGCGCGTTACTTGCCACACCTCTTTTCTTTTCTAGATACGGAGAAACCTCCCTGCATCGCCCAAATTACCACAAACACTTTATAAATAACACATTTTCTATGTCAATGACAAAATATTTAACTTCAAAAGTTATCGACAGAATTGCAAATTCTGAAAGTATGCCTTGGTTTTAAATAAAGTAGGTTAATTAATTCTGATGTTTTATTATAAATATTTAATACATATATGTAGCCAATAATTGCATTTTTTACGTCTCATTTTGATTTTACTGCAGTTTTCAAAATTGGCACAAAATACCCTCAGAACAATTGCGATTGCTTGGAATTGTGTTGCAGAACACTGACTATAATTATTCACACACCTGGGACTACCTCTACAAAAATTAACTTACGATTGAGTAGTATACACATCAGTGCAACCCAACTCTACCATGAAGTACTTTTTGGTAGACAAAGTTGTATTGTTTCAATCCTGCTCGCTAAAAAAGCAAAGTCGAGGTAACCCTGTTGAAAAAGCAACGATTTATCAACCGGAGGGTTGCGAGTACGAACCTTGGTCCAGTCAAAGACCATCGTGTACGCGGGCGATGATGCACGTTGAATCTGTCTTGGTCTTAAATATCCTCAAGTCGGCGTAGTGGGAAGTTTGGAGAGCAGGGTGCGATTTTAGGTATTGACCTCTTTATCTGACTTTTGTTCAAAATTACGAGGTCTTGTTTCTTTCCCTTCGGTATTGATTCCCAACCGTCGTCATTGGCCTATTCTGTTACTGCAGTGCGGCGTTAATTAATTAACCGTCTAACTTGTAAGTTCAAATTCACACTCTTTAAACAACTTTTAAAGAAAAAATATCAATACTGTTACACAACCAAATACTTAAATTAAGTCCTAGTGTGTTTTAATACAAAAAAGGTTATTCCTAAACATAAATTAGATAATAAGATTGCAGTAATAAATCAAGCTCATCCGTTGATCCCATTGAAACTAATAAATTTCACGTTTTATACAAGTATAAAAAAGAAACCACTGATTTATGATCACTTTAATCCTCCACATACCAAATATACAGACGTCGACTTGCTTTAAAAACATAATTTCTTCAGCCTTAAGAAATCTTATTACTCACTAAACTGAAAATAAATTTCCTGAGTTGTACTTGATTGCTGTCAAAACGATTTTTTTTGTGCTAACCTAATTTAAACTCATGGCAATTACTTCTCGCATTTTATATTTATGGAAATATCCTTGTTTGATCTTGATGATAAAATATTTCAGTTTGTAAATATTTTCTTATTTATTTTTTAATACATTTTTACACTTGTCCAATCTACATTTTCTCCAAATTAATTAAAACTTTCTTTTGCCATCAAAACTGAGAGTTTGAATACGTTTGTGCAATCCATGAGCTCTCATCCCGTTCATTTAATTTTACTTTTCATTAGTGAATTTCTTTATTTTACAGAACAATAACAAATCGTTTGATAGAAATTATTATTAAAAGCGTTTAAACAAAATACATTTCAAAAATAATTTTTGAAAAGAGGTTTGATCACAATTTTACAGGCTATTTTAAGCAGAGAATCAATATTTATAACTTTAATGATTAAAAACATTTTTAATATTTTTAGCAAAATCTTTCATGATTATTCGATTACTTTGATGGAAAACAAATAGAAACACAGAATTTCTAAGTAGTTAAATTTAAAAGGCATTATTATCGCTACATCGTTAAAAAAGATGTAAGAAAATAGTTACAGCGTAAGCTGTGGACGAATACCTTAGTGTGGTCCACTGAATAAGTATATATTCATAAAGTTCAACAATTTTTCAACAGTGTATTTTTTATTTATTTTTAGCTAACTTTTTACTCAAATTAAATGGGTGTTTTTAAAGCTCGCCTACAATTTTGATACTGGCATACTGATAGAACGTAAAGAAAAAAAAAAGCTTTGATATTGCTATGGTAATAAACGTGTGTTAAAAAGGAGAAATTTATAACACCACGTTTATCATCTAAAAATTGTTTAGATTAGTTCGGATACATCTCTAAAGCGATTGAATCTTTTCCATGGAAATGCATGTTTCTTGTAAGAAATGTTGATGTCAAAATCATATTTCTAAGAACGTGAAATTAATTGTTAGATGTTACATGGAAAGAAAAGCATTCACATATCTATGTTTTGTTGATTACAACTTACGAATATCACATAAATATTTAAAAACTATTCGAATAAATGAAAGCGTGAATTTTTTATTTTGGAAAATATTTTATAAAACCGGTTGTTTATCGAGATTTCGAAACATAACTTTGCGATCTGTCAATTTTTATTGTCAATACATTTTAGGTAAAAGAAAGGCTTTAGGTCCGGTGCACGCATCAAGTTTTTCAACGTGCGGCGCCGCTGCCCAACTATTCACACAGAACCGTGAAATGACGCAAGTACTCATTTTGCGCCATTTGCGATGAATGTCTGTCGAAGAAAACGTGTTTTTTTCGCTTACTTGGGGTACAAAAATTTTATTTTGTAACAAAATAGATCACAAATTGTACGTAATTTGGACTCGAGTCACCATAGCGGAGCCGGAGGTAAGTGTGCACTGCTCTATTCGATCGAATGTATGTCAGACCGCACTTGCGTTGCCTCAGCGGCGCCGCACGTTAAAAAACCGGATGCGTGCACCGGGCCTTACTTCTCCTTGTGGCTTTCTTGACGAAGTATTTCGTCATTAACAAGATCATTAGAAGAAAACATTTAGAACAATCTATCTTATCTTTAGAAGTAAAGTAAAAAAAGATTGATCGTCACCATAGGTCAGGAATATCTTGTTGATCAAATATCTTCATTATCAAAATATACGATCTTAATAGACGAGTTGTCTAGTCTCATTAGAAGAACATGACAGTATCTTGATCTAGTTATCATAAAAAACAAGCTATACCGTGATGACGATTACCGCATTGTGAAGATTCCCTGTCTTTCACCACGTTGGTTACAAACACAGATAAGTTACAAGAACAGTTGTTCTTGTTGCTACTGTTCTAGTGGACGAACATCAATGGAAGACAGTGTCTGTGTTCTGCTACGATCAGAATACTGTGTGTTATTCTTTAAAAAAAACACGAATAAACACAGATTCGTTGTACACTTGAAAGGTGTAAGATGTGTTTTTGCGGAGGGTATATTTGAAACTTTATATTATATTGTAAATAGATGTCAATGTCTAATTTAAGTATGCGGTGTCCCTCTCTTCTTCGCCACTACTACACACACTGTCTATCAAATTAGACATCGCTCGGTCACTCTGACACGCATCATAATCAAAATTGGTACCATAATCAGACCTTGATGAATAAGATATCTCGTAAATAGAAGAATAATGATAAGATCATCTCGTTCTCCTTAAAAAAATCTACAGTATCTTGATGACCACATATAATGTCAAAAGCAAAGTTCATCAGACCTTGATGGACGATATATCGCGCCATTTGGAAAAAACTCTCCAGATCTTGATATCGTCGTCATCAAAAAATCAAAAATGTCGTCACTGCCAAAATTGGTCAGATTTTGTTGGACAAGGTACCTTATCTTTCGTTGAAAACTGACCAGATCCTTATATTGTCAATACCCAAAAATGGGCAATATCTTGATGAGGAGGCATCTCGCCATTAGCAAAATTGGTTGGATTTTAATGGACAAGATACGTAGGTAGGTGGGTATTGAATTAATAGACCGTTGTGTTGTTCCAGTGCTGTTTAATACAGCTCTGGAGCAACAGAACGGTCTGTTGGCAAGGATCCGGTATCAAACCCGAAAGGAAAGATCCGAAGACAACACTACGTAATTTTGAACCACGGTCCGATGACAAGGTCACACCTAAACTGGTACCACACTCTGCAATTTTCCAAAACGTGCCAACGTGAGGACATTCGAGGCCACGACAGATTTAATGTGCACCAGCCCCCTTTTTTTAATTGACGGTCTTTGGTGGATTTGAACTCGCAATTATATAGGTGATAATCCGTTACTCTTCCAACCGGGCTAACGCGGCTCTTTAATGGACAAGATGTCCCCAAAAGGGGTTGGGAGGTTAAGTACATGTATGTCTTCAAATAGTGTAGAGTTGGTTTTACCCAGCAACACGCAGATTTTGGCTAAATAGCCCCATATTTGGATTTCAAGAAATAAAATTATAGTATTTGTAAAAAAGACCAAAACTGATTCAGAGTCACGCATGGAAGCCTGCAGATTACAGAACCGATATATGAGTATGACCCCTTGAAGAAGTCTCGTAGTAAGTCAATTCACACACACGACCAGTAATAGTGGACTGTATGAATTGTATTGTTTAATCATGAATTCAATCACCAATGGGCAATTCTTCCCTGTGAAGAATATAACACAATTGAACCCCAAGGCAAAATCCCTATGGACTGCGGAGCACGCTGCTGTCTCCCCACACTCTCGGAATACGAATACCAAAGAACGAAGATGGCGCCTAAAAAACTATATTTCTATAAACTATAACTATAAACTAAAAAACTATAATATTACCTGACCTTTGTTCTGAATGTAAAAAAGAACATGGTTCAGCTACTGTAACTCGTTTATACATATTTTTGTGGGATCCATGTAGAGTATTCTTTGCAGAACATTCCAAGCAAAATTGAATCATGTGTAAAATAAGCAGACTACAAAATGGCGAAGAGGATGGGATGAAGGCTTCCGAATTACTTTTCAAACTTTTTTGATTAAAAACACTCACCGTTAGGTAATATGAGACCAAAAGACAACGCATAAAACAAGTCATTGAAATTATAATTATAATATTAAAGTTTTTCAATATATTTAACATTAATATTTTTTGCTTTCGCATCTCTAAGATGTTTAATATTTTGGAATATTTTTCTTTTAGAAGCTATTTTTATAAAGTCTAATGAAAAATCCAGTAGTATAATATTACAGGTTATTATCTAATAAAATAATAGCCATGAAATTCATATCTTTTGGCATTATGGTATCATTCATACTGTTTTATCAATATTAAAATACTTTTTTCGGACTATGTAAAATTTACATGCAATTTGGTAAAACAAAGTTGAAGAATTTTGAAAGTTGAAGAAAAATTGAGACATTTTCTGTTAAAGTTTTATTTTCTTTAAAAGAACATTATGGTATTTTTGAATTAAACTGCATGGATTAACACAAATTAATATATTTTTAGTGTAGTATGTTTCCTTAGTTTACTTTTGTTTTCTGTCGAGAAGTTTTCTTGAAGCTTCACCTAAAAAATTTCAGCGCTCTTCAAAACTTTTATGTTGATTTTTCACAGTAAAATTTTATTTAATTTTTATTGTATATTAATTTTTATTTTTATTTAATTATTATATAGTTAAATATATTCATTTTCAAATAAGTATATGTATTTTTTTAATTTCAGTTTTCAGTTAAGAAATGACAAGTAGCCAAGGATATCAAAAATATACAGAGCAATTATTCTAACCCTATTTTACTTACATAATTAAGTACATTTTTGTGAATAAAATGATAGATCACAGTTGTAAAAACTCTACTTTATGGGAAACTTGTTTGAGAAATGAACTTCATTTAGTCCGACTATTTAAATTAGCAAAGCCTGTTAAAAGTTTGTGAACCACAGGATTCAATGGAGGAACTGCTATTGAGAAAAAGATTCTCTATCAATAACAGTCCTGATAGTTTGTAAAAGAATCCTCTTATTTTTCTAACAAGAGTCTATGCTTCTCTTTTAAACTTCTTGCAGGAATTCCAAGTCATTTGTTTCTTTCCCGAAACTCTTTGCCTTCTTTCGGGCAATTTGCCGCTGACAAATGATAGCAACTTTTCAATTTCCTTTCGTTTTTACTTCTGTCTGTGTATTCAGCGAGTTAGTTTCAACGTGCAACCAAATTACACTGCTGAAACACATAGATCTTCTGGATGCTACTCGAAACACGCTGTATAAATACGTATAACTCAAAAACCGTTTTCAGTCTTTTTGAAGTACAGCCAAATTCACGCTATATACGACACTAAATTGTAAATAAATTTATCTGCGTACTTTATAACCTTTCCTTTTTACGTGAGGTATTAAATGTAGCGAAGTAATAACTTTACATAATATTAGTTAGATGCGGAGATTAAAATGCGTAAAAACATCAGGTCTTTCAAAATATTTTGCACAAAAGATTTTTACAGAAAACTGACTTTCTAATCAAATGCTTTACATCTAATATATATGGACATATCCAGCAAAGCCCTAAATAAACCATGGCTTTTTGTCTTGGGAAAACTATGGCTTGTCTTGAGATACCGTGGATGTTCGACTGCTTTTGCGTATTCTCTTAGTTCCACCAGATGATATTAGGCGTTCTGCGATATAAAATCTAAACCCGGGAGTTCTTAAGGTTGCCTTTACTTTAAGTTATATTTTATATTTGACTACCTTCTGAGGATCTCTGAGTTCCACAAGATAGTTTCGGGCATTCCACGGTAGAAAAAAAAATTCCTCTACTTTTTGAGGGAAATGTGGCATTTAGCTTGATGAATCATGGACGTTTGATTCATCTTGGACAATCTCCTAGTTCCTTCAGGTGATATTAGGTGCACCGCGATGTAAAATCCTGCGAATTCTTAGCGAAATTGGCTTTTAACTAGAGGAGTCTTGGATTTTTGACTGCTCTCGGGTAATCACTGGATTCCTCTATATGATACTAGGCATTACATGATATGAAATCATTCAAAGTCTTGAGGGCTTAGCTTGAGGAGTATGTTTGACGGTTCTCGGATAATCCCTGAGTACCAACAGGTAATATTAGGCCTTCCGTCGTATCAAATCCCCCGAATCCTTAACCCTTCTTTGCATGATTTTTTCTTTATTGGTGATATAAATCAAGGTGATATAATTCATGTTCAAAATCAAAGGAAAAATGGTTTAAAAAATCTTAGTATATATTTATAGTATAAATTTAGCAAAAAAACAATATGATGGTATCATGTGGTATTTTTTAAATTAAACGCAAATTTTTTCAGAAATTGCTCTAAAAATAACAGAAACACGTGTTACAAACCTTTCTTCTACTCATTTTCACTTTTTTAGCAATAGAAACTGAAATCTCTCTATATTAAAAAAATGTTACCGCCGCCGCCGCAGAATTGAAAACTGTGTTGTTTAGCTCGATTCTTAGACGGTTTCCCGAGAAAGTACTGATCGGAAAAAAACAAAATTGACATGGTTTGTTCTTCATCGTATTCCCTGGACAATTATAAAGATTTTTTTCCGATGCGGCTATTAGTTTAGGGTTTATTAAATGTTAAAATTGAAGAAGCGAAATTTCTTCCGCGAGTGAGCAAAACACATACAAAATTTGAGTTTTGAGTCGTGAGTTTTTTTTTAAGAGTACCTCTCAACGTAAATTTTTGCAGCTCGTCGAGTTTTTTTTTAAATTTCAATTTGGTTCTTGATAATATTTTTTTGAAATTCGGGAAAAATCAGGACATTTTTGTTACTTTTTTTTAAAACTGCCATATTTATATTTTATTACTATTATTTTTTAATTTTTAAAATATAGCAGTATACCTCAGAATGTACTCTTTCTTACGGTACTATTATTTTTGAAATCGGTTAATAATTAAATTGGATGCGATCAAAAGTGGGTCATACAAAATTCGGAATCTTTGGATATTTTCGCTACTTTTTGTTACTACCGTTAACTAAAACTGTCATATCTATATCGTATTACTATTAGTTTTTTATTTTGAAAATAGCGCAGTATACCTCAGACTGTACTCTTTCTTACGGTACCATTATTTTTAAAATTGGTTCATAAATAAATTCGATGCAATCAAAAGTAAGTGACATAAATTTCGTATTTTTTATTTCGCGGAGCAAATTCGCGGAGTATTGTATTCGCGGAGGGTTGTATGTTTGACTATCGGGTTTGCCAGATATCAAATTTATCGTAGCAACAATTGCCGTAAATACGATTTCTTTTTATTTGGCGAGGAAAAAGGCTCGCTTTTTTCCCTCTGTTCTCAGACGTTTTACCGAGAAAGTACAAAGTACACATCGTAAAGTTTGGAGATTAACAGGGTTTACTTAAAATTGTACAGGGAACAAGATGCAGAAGATTTTTTACTGATGCGGCTATTAGTTTAGGGTGCATTAAGTGTTAAAGCAAAAAAGAGTGAAACCACTTGCGTAAGAGGTATTGGTTTGCGAAGCAAACCAAACGGGATTGCGTAGCAATCCCCGGGGGTCTGCGAGCGTAAGCGAGCAGGGGGAGAAGCCCTCACTCTGACGTGATGGACCGTAAAGGGAAATCAGGATAATACAAATTATTCAGATAGTTTCACTCTGTGAAAGGAATGTTGGTTTGCGAAGCAAACCAAATGCCATATGTAAAAGGAGTGTTGGTTTGCGAAGCAAACTAAATGGGATTGCGTAGCAATCCCCGGGGGTTGGCGAGCGTAAGCGAGCAGGGGGCGGAGCCCCCTAGTATAATAAAACAAAATTAAAAACGAAATCATACGTTTATTGCAACTACAACAAACAGCGGAATGACAACTTCAAGCTCGTCTTACTGATAGTGACACTTGCTTATTTTTGACAGCTATGTTTTTTTTATGCAATGGACATTAAAAAGGTATCCAGACACGATCAACTTAAAATGAACTTGTTCTTTTATATAATTTTTGGGCATTCAATGTTATGATGGAAATTTCCACCACTATACAAAGAAGTGTTAAGGAACCTGTGTCTTTTAAGTTGAGGAGCCTCGCATGTTTGATTGATCTCGGATAATCTCTTGAGTTCCACCTGATAACGTTAGGCGTTCGGTGATATAAAATCCCGCGAAGTCCTAATAGAACTCTGAGCTCTAGCGTAAGATGCCTGCAATGCTTCAATGCTCTCGGATAATTTATCAAGTCATGCTTTTCAAGAATTCGTGTTCATCGTTTCTCTTTTCAATTATTGCTTTTACAATTATTGTTAGAAAAACTGAAACAAGTACTTGTAATGCAATTCGGTTAAATATTTTACTTAATTTTAATTCAATTTTTAGTCAAATTTCTTTTCTTTTTCACAAGAGACGCTGAAAATTACGATTTGGTAAAAATGACTGGAGCGAAAAACATTTTTGAAAGAGGCTGATTTAGTCTCTTCAACAGAAAAAAACGATCTTGTATTTGAGTTAACATTTATAAATCAAGGGTATTATTTGTAACTATATCACTACGTGTAGTTTGTCCGATTTATAAGTACAAATACACTATAAAAAATCCTCTTATCTTCTCACTTTAGCTCTGTACACAATTACAGACACCATGCAGTGGCCTCTGGCGGTGTGTCAGGTGAACTTCAAACCCTGTGTTTAAAAATGAATGTGTAATTTTCCATTTCATTCCTGCAAGACGGAAGTTTGTAGTCTTATTGAAATGCTTTGAGATCATTTTGAGCAATATATTTTATTACTTTGATGTTTTTATGTATTCATCTATATCGTGGTGTTAATGTTTAGGTTTGTTTATATACACTGTACCAACATATGTCATCGGTCAACTGGAGTAGAAGCAAAACATAGGTTTTATTTTAGGATCTGACAATATTTAAAATTATCAATTTCAGAGTCCACATCCACATCAGCAAATACAGAGCTACTGTACCATATGGTACTTGCCGACCCTTTTCCCTAACACGTGGACGCTGGAATGTTTCGGAATGCGAAAACAACTTTATTCTGCACGTGCGGTTCCCCGGTCTCGTATCTGGGATCACGTTTTTGCGGTCGGCATGACAGACGGTTTCGCAGCTGTGTGGGGGTGTTTCTCTTCGGCAGGGAACATAAACATCTCTAGAGGGCTCGGAATTCACCCCCCTCTCGTTGTCAGCGGCGGTTCTGCGAAGCGAACGTGGATTTTGAGGAGATTCGGACTCGAGATTCAACGAGAGACAGACGTCTCTGTTTTGCCAATTGTGTTACTTTGGCTTCAGGCAGGGTTCGATTGTCGATGGCTGTGCCCATAATTATCTTGTAAATATTTATGTAAATAAATAGTTTAATTTTAAATCAGCTGTCCGTCAAATTCTTACATGACGGTACAGCTTATTATATTGGTGGCAGCGGTGGGATGATAGATTAAAACAGCCTCGACAAGTAAATCGAACCTGCCGTTTTGCCTGAAAGAGAAGGCCGATAGAACTTCGAAACCAGAAGTTCGGATTGTCATTTCCGCTGTCGGATTGTCACTTTCGCTGAAACCATAGAACTTCGAAACCAGAAGTTCGGATTTTCGCTGGAGACCGTTCCCTAGTCTTAGAGAAAGCGAGAAGGAGGTACCGGAGTCACCGACCCCATCCATCACCAAAACTCGTCGCAAGAAGTTCTGGTTTTGGTTTCGAGTTGCCGGCCCTTTTCAACGGAGCGTGAGCGGAATCTACGGAAAGCTCGACAAGTCCTGTTCATCAGGGGAATAGATTCCCCACCGGTTCGTCCAGAGATCATCTTGATCGGCTATTATAGGTTCATCGCGAACCGTTTTTTCGTCAGTGGCGCAGTGCTATTTGTGCGCGTTGTGGAAGAGGTCGAGACGACCTACACCAGTGGGCTTTCAGCCGAAGAGTGTGTTGTGGGCTTTTTAGCCGAAGATAGTGCAGTGCAGTGCAGTGTTTCCACCCGTGGTCCAGCCTGTGGACAGTGGTGCCAAGTGATCCAAGTCAGCAGATACAGGTTAGTGCCATTTCCCTATTTTGTCACTGTGACTAAGTTTCAAGAATTGTGTAATAGCTAAAATTGTGTTAATCTCAATTAGTGTGGTCACTCCAAAGGGAATTGATTTAGCTTAAGTATCTTTTTTTTTTGAATCTGTATTGTGCATTTTAGAATTGCTAAATTATTGTATGTTGTGAGATTACGGTATGTCGTAAAAAGTATTGAATTGGGTGTTGTGCAAAAGAATTGAATTTTTTGTTTTTTTTTTGGCAATTTTGAATTTTCGAAATGGCGTACTTGGGCAAAGGTAGGAAACAAGATCTAGAGGAACTAGCGGAATTTTTGGAAAGAACGGTTACTCCGGGATTAATGACATCCCAACTTAAGGAGTTAATCCTCTCGCACGATTCCTACGATGAGGAATACACAAAAGTGGCGTTAGAAAGGATTATACAGGAAAGACGGGAGAGGGAGAGGCAGGAAAAAGAACAAGCAAGTAAGGATAGGGATAGGGAACAAGAACGACAGTATAACTTTGAGCTTGAAAAACTACGGATTGAGGCATCCCGACGAGAACCCCGCGATCACGTCGACTCGTTAAGTTCCCAAGGAAAACCACGAATAGATATTTTAAAACTGGTTCCCAAATTCGATTCAGACCAGACCGACATTAGTCTGTACCTGATAATGTTTGAGCGTCAGGCTAAGAGGGCTAACATTGAGAAAAAAGACTGGGTGTCTTGCTTACAACCGGTATTGCCTCTGGATATCGTGCAGATCATCGCACGCGAACCAGATGAAGTAGCAGAAAACTATGACCACGTCAAAGAGCTTCTGCTAAAGCGGTATAAGTTGAGTCCCGAAATTTTTCGCCAAAAATTCCTCCACCATAGCCGAAAACCCGATAGCACTTGGAAGGATTTTATTTTCGAAACCCGAAATTATCTGGAAGAGTGGATTCGAGGGTTGGAGGTTATGGACTATGAATCTTTAAAAGATTTAATGATAACGGACCAAGTCAAAAGACGTGTCCCGTTGGAGGTGAGGGACCATTTCCTCGATGATTGGGCTAAGATTAAAAACCCCGGCAAATTAGCCGAACTGCTAGATTCCTACGAAGACATTCGGAAACCCAAAAGAAAGCCTTTCGAAAAACCCAAAGGAAGTACGCCCCTCCCAGGGGAAGTCAGAGAGGGGAAATACCATCCTGCTCCCGCTCGAGGGAAGAAAGATTTTTTCCCGCCTAGTTCCCAGGGAAGGAAATTCGACACTTTTGACCGGAGACGCACGCCGCGGTGTTTTGAGTGCAACGCGAGCGACCACCTAAGGCCAAATTGTCCGAGGTTGGGGAATAGGGTGACAGTTGAATCGGTAAATAGACTCAGACGGGAAGCCGAACATGAATTATTGATGCCGTATGTACAAAAGGGATCTGTAAACGCTAAAGAAATAAACATCCTTCGAGATTCGGGTTCGACCTTGGATTTAGTACACCGGAATTACGTGGACCCCAAATCCTACACGGGAGAGACCGTGTGGATTCAGCAACCGCTAGATTCCTATCAAATTTCGTTACCCTTAGCGGAAGTGAAAGTAGAAGGAGGTTTTGGGTCAATCACTACCAAGGCAGCTGTCTTTGCAAACACCGCCGATGTGCGACGATACATCTTAGGTAACCGAACAGCTCAGATGATTCGCGAATTAACGGGATATGAGTTCTCGGAAACTGAGCAAATTAATGCCGTTCAAACGCGTTTACAGAAACGGCAGTCAGAAGCGAATGTTTTAGGGGAGGGGGAAAACCCCCAAGTAGTTTCGATTTCGCCCTCGCCGGGGATAGACAAGACAGCTACAGAATTGAGGTTGGACGAACCGCTTGTTATTCCCGTGGCGGAGGCAAGCGGCACGGAATTGGAGCTTCTGGAAGTAAAGAGAGAGGAATTTAAGAAGGCGCAGGAAAATTGCCCTAGTTTGAAAGAGGCGTTAGAGATGGCGTCCGACCCAAAACAAAATCAGAGGGATAAACCATATTCATTTGAGAAGGGAATACTTGTAAAAGGTCGAGAAGACCGAATGGGTCTGGCACAGAAATTATTAGTAGTGCCAAAGGCGTTAAGGCAAAAGGTTTTGGCGTTGTGTCACGAAGGGACATCGGCGCACCTGGGGGGTACGAAATCAAAGGATAAGCTTGCGCGGTATTTTTATTGGCCCGGGTGTTTTCGGGAGATGGAAGATTATGTGCGGACATGTGATCCTTGTCAAAGGGCGGGAAAGCCAAATGACAGGAAAAAGGCCCCGATGAAATTGGTTCCGATTATTCGAGAAGTCTTTTCGAAATTAAACCTGGACGCCTGTGGGCCGTTTCAAACCTCGCCGAGTGGAAACCGGTACCTAATTACCGTAATTTGCATGTCTTCAAAATATCCGGAAGCCATCCCCGTGCCGGACATACGATCGGTCACCGTCACCGACGCGTTGTTGACCATTTTCGGTCGCATGGGTTTTCCACAAGAAATTCAGTGTGACCAGGGTACGTCTTTTACCAGTGAGTTGACTTCGGAATTCTTCGAACGTTTTGGGATCAAAGTCCGGCACAGTTCGGTGGCTCACCCGCAATCGAACCCAGTTGAGAGATTCCATCGGACTTTTAAACGATTGTTGCGCGCGTTATGTCTCGAAGCTGGCCCAGAGTGGGAAAAACACCTCCCTCTGGCACTGTTGGCGCTTCGCACGGTAGTGCATGAGAGCCATGGCTACGCCCCGGCAGAACTCGTGCACGGGAAGAACTTAAGGACCCCAGAGACTCTGCTGTATGAACGATGGTTAGGCCCCAACGAGGAGGATAATGAAGTCACCGAGTATGTGTTTACTCTGATAAACCGACTCAAACGATGTCAGGAAGTGGCGATATCCCGAATGGAAGGGTCACAAGTTAAGAGGAAGGATTGGTATGACAAAAACACGGTTAAACGAGAATTTAAAAATGGGGATTTAGTGCTAACCTTAGCGACCAACCGACCCAACAAATTCTCCGTCCAATGGGTAGGACCTGGGACGATTAGGAGCAAGCTATCGGACACCAATTACATCGTGGAGTTAACAGGAAAGCGGGAAAGGTCGCAAATTTACCATGTAAACATGTTAAAACCCTACTATAAAAGACCGGAATGTGTATACTTGCTGACGTTAGAAACCGCTGCCGAGTCTCTGGCGGATCACGGAGTTGATTTCCCGAGCTTGGAAAAAGATCCGAACGCTTACGATTTCCAAGACATTACTCAGTCCAGTCAGCTGACGGACCTTCTCGACCCAGGACAAATAGCGCAATTACGGAAATTGTTAGACAAGCATGCTAACAGTTTTTCAAATCACCCTGGACTAACGGACCTAGTAGTCCACGATATCGAGCTTATCGGGAATAAAACTGTTAGGGCAAAACCGTACCGAACATCTCATAGACAAAATGAAATTTTGAAAGGAGAAGTACAACGCATGTTGGAGTTAGGCATTATCGAGGTAGGAGAAAGCGATTTTACATCGCCCATGATCCTCGTAGAAACCCCGGGGAAAGACCCCAGGCCCTGTGTAGATTATAGGAGGCTAAACGAAATTATTCGAACGGAATTTTTCCCCCTACCGCACATCGAGGAGCGAATCGAACTCGTTAGCTCCGCCTCTTTCATAACGGTTCTAGACCTTGCGAAGGGATATTGGCAAATACCCTTGAGCCCTAGGGCCCAACGATTGGCGGCGTTTTGTACAAATTTTGGGACTTATCGTCCCCGACGAATGAGTTTTGGGCTGAAGAACGCTCCATATTTCTTTTCTCGGCTTATGGCAGAGTTACTGAAGGGATGCGAGTCGTTTGCAGTGCCGTATTTGGATGATATCGCGATTTTTTCCGACTCATGGGAACGTCACGTGGAACACCTCGAATGCGTGCTTCAGCGTATATCTAAAGCAAAGCTTACGATCAAACCGTCAAAATGTAGGTTCGCGCAGAACCATGTAAAATACTTGGGACACATTGTTGGACGCGGATTCCGATCCCCAGCAGACGCCAAGGTCAGAAGTGTTCAGGAATTTCCCACTCCCCAAACAAAAACACACATTCGGGCTTTCCTGGGTTTAGCCGGGTACTATAGTAGGTACATTCCTATGTATTCCGTGGTCGCAGCACCGTTAACCGATGCCCTAAAGGGGAAGGTAAGAAAGGGAGAAATTGTTTGGACGAACGAATGCGAAAAGGCATTCCAGGAATTAAAGGCTAAACTGACGAGCGAACCGGTGTTATTTGCACCCGATTTTGAACGCGAGTTTATTGTACAGTGCGATTCTTCAGATCTTGGGATGGGGGTGGTACTCACGCAGTTGAATGTTCAGGGGGAAGAACACCCCATTTTATACATGAGTAAAAAATTTTCCAAAGTCGAGCGCACTTACTGTACTTCAGAGAAGGAATGCGCTGCTATTGTTTTCGCTATAAAAAAACTGCACTACTATCTAGATGGGAAAAGGTTCGTTGTCGTCACTGACCACAACCCACTGGTCTGGTTGCGCACCAACGCCAGTTCAAACCCCCGACTAATGAGATGGGCACTGGCACTCCAGCCCTATAACTTCGAGATCGTCCATCGATCGGGAAAAAAACACTTGAACGCCGACAGTCTGAGTCGCGCTTTTCACGAAAATTCAAAGAGCTAAATAAAATGTAAATGTGGAAGATTTGTGTTGTATAGTGTAATATTATTGCGAATCATGTTTTGAGTTGAGTGAAATGGAGATTTTTGTAGTTATGGGCACTTCACTTAAATGTTTCTTTTTCTTTCTGGAGATTTTAAGTGCTAAAATTGTGAATCATGTTTGCTCGGAGTGAAATTGGTAGCCTTGTAATTATGAAATATTCATTAAATGATATCAGTATCTTTTGCTGAGGATTTTAAATGTTAAAAGTTGTAAATTATGTTTTGCGTATGGTGGAATTGATTTCTTGTATCTATGTTCTTCACTCGAGTACTTTTCGCTGAAAGCTACGTGCAAATTTAAATTATGTTTTGTGTAGAGTGGAAATTAATTTTGTGTTTAGGATGTTTTCACTCTGTCATTTTAAACCACTGTCGAAGATTTGTAGTTTTAAAATTGCAACTCATGACGTGTGTTGAGTGAAACTTAGGAATTTGGTTTTCGCTTAACAAGATTGATATTTTATATATGTTTTGGTGTATTTTGGTTGGTTTAATGAAAGTATTATTATAGTTCGTATTGTGTGTATTGAAATTTTGGGTTTCGCTTAACGAAATTCTTATATGTGATGTGGTTAATGTGATTTGGTTTTAGTTTTAACGAATTTGGTATAAGTCTTAATGTTTGGTGTTTATTTTGTTTATATTTTAATTTGGTATTTGAGCCTTGAGTGACCATACTGTAAGGGAGTAGAAAGTTACTCCGGTATATGAATTTTAAATTGATTGGATTTAACTTGCCTTACACATATTCTTGAGTCACGGTTTCAGGATATGGTGGTGGTAAGTGATCTGTTATTCTGAATTGCCAGTGGGTGATTATCCGTGCGTCTGTGGATGCGTACGTTGAAAACTTTTCACCTTTGGGAAAAGTTTTTTCAGTAGTGGGGGCGGTTGTACCATATGGTACTTGCCGACCCTTTTCCCTAACACGTGGACGCTGGAATGTTTCGGAATGCGAAAACAACTTTATTCTGCACGTGCGGTTCCCCGGTCTCGTATCTGGGATCACGTTTTTGCGGTCGGCATGACAGACGGTTTCGCAGCTGTGTGGGGGTGTTTCTCTTCGGCAGGGAACATAAACATCTCTAGAGGGCTCGGAATTCACCCCCCTCTCGTTGTCAGCGGCGGTTCTGCGAAGCGAACGTGGATTTTGAGGAGATTCGGACTCGAGATTCAACGAGAGACAGACGTCTCTGTTTTGCCAATTGTGTTACTTTGGCTTCAGGCAGGGTTCGATTGTCGATGGCTGTGCCCATAATTATCTTGTAAATATTTATGTAAATAAATAGTTTAATTTTAAATCAGCTGTCCGTCAAATTCTTACATGACGGTACACTACCTTCTAGTGAGAAAAGACTGAAATT
Organism: Metellina segmentata; assembly: GCA_947359465.1. Classification (NCBI taxonomy): domain Eukaryota; kingdom Metazoa; phylum Arthropoda; class Arachnida; order Araneae; family Tetragnathidae; genus Metellina; species Metellina segmentata. The sequence continues at coordinate 89,109,687 of OX375873.1, read as the reverse complement.
TAAGGCAGGAAAAAATGTTTTAATATCAAAATTAAGTTTAATATAAAATTAAGTATTTAATATCAAAATATAAACACTGAAGTAGCAGTCACTCTATTATCCCTACGCGTATCCCTAGGAGAGTGAACTTAGCTGAGGATTATTAAAATTTCATAATGATTCAGATTCCTACAACTTGTGCTCATGATGGTAGGTATATAAATACGTACAAATTCTAAACATAGATATTTATGAAAAATAAAGAGATTGCTACTTCAGTGTTTAGATTTTGATACTAAACGTTTGCATATTTTTATAGACATTCCTTCCTTAAATTTAAGATTATAATAATCACTAGAAATTAGCTCTGTAGTTACCCCTGAATATGAACTCTGAAATTGAACATTTTAAATTTATAATTAGTACCAAACAAATGCTATGTTGTATCTACTCCAGGTGGGTGAATTTTAACAGTACATTCTGTGTTAACTTCCTTCTATTTATTACCTTTAAATGAACTCTCAATGAATCATACCATATAACACTTTTAAAGCACTCAAAATATCGAAAAGTATAAAATGCTAGGAATTTCTAGGAACTTAGAAACAGGAAAAACTAACTAGTTAGGACCCTTAGAAATAATTAGAAACCTAACAACTTTTCAAAAGATCAAAAGTAAGGAAATTTAAATTATTTCTAAATCAATCAATATATATGGCGACATTATGAAAGTATTCTTTGGAAATATAGCCTATTTTCATTATTAACATTTCAAAACATTTTCTACTAATTAATAAAATAAATAAATTTATATGCATATCTTTAGACTTATTAACTTGCATTTTAAGAAAGAAAATCCTTTAGAAAATCAGTTATTGGAATCAGAATTTCTTAATATACAAACTCGTTTCAACATATACATATTATCTCAAATGCATTGATGTGTTATTAGATATTTAATAAGCTGTTAAGAAGAGTTTCTCTGAAAGTACTTAGCAAAAGAAAATTTCGACATTCAATGTTTGCTTCGAATTGGTTTTCTACTTCATTAACACTGTTTGCGAAGTCAAGTATACACTTATTGTTTTGTTTACTTAAATAAACAATAATATTTTACTATTTCTCTTCAATAAAGAAAACAACAACAAAATCCACTTAAATACAGGTCAACTTTAAAATGAACAATGATTTCTTGATAGCAAAGCATTGTTACTAAGCTTTTAAAAATAATACACAATAATCAAAATGGTAACAATTTTCCAGTTTTAGTTTGTTTTAATAATATAGGTTTTATAACTTTCTATTATCTTGTTTAGTATATTTGAAAGCTTATATTCCCGAACACTTATTTAAAAAACTATATTTTGAGCACAATCCAATTTTTCATAATAAGTACATTTGCAGTACAGAATGCCTTTTCTTCATTGAACCAGAAACCAGTAGAAAATTTCTTTTGCAACTCTTTAAATATGTGAAACACAGGAAATCCCTATGTTACTCTGCTGAACATGGTAATTTTACAGCCCTGGCAAAAAGTATAACGTCGGGTTAAAAATTGACAAATGTAGAAAACTACTGCGATTTCAAACTATACAAATTTTTTACGACTTACATTAATGCTCCGAATAAAAAACTAAAATACATTTGTAAAAAACCCTGATGTTTTTTGGATAATGTAAACATTATAAAAATCCGCGGATGACAGCTTGGAAGAAAGTATAAAGTAGTCTGTGGATTATATCATCTGAAAGAATAATCTGATAATACATTTCTCTTCAATTCTAAAAACGAATACAAGTTTCATGAATACAGTGTTGTTTTATTATTGTGTATTTTAGTACAATGTCGAGAGAATTACACTTATCAAAAGCTGAACAAGACAAAATACTAGTTTTTAAAGATGCTGGTTACAGTAGTGCTAAAATTGCTCGAAAAACTGGAAGATCGAAGGCTGCAGTTATCCGCCTTCTCATTGATCCTGGTAGCTATGGTACAAAACAGTGAACATGAAGGCCAAAGATAATTTCTTCAAGGCAAGAGAGGCAAATCTAGAGGCTCACCTGCAAGCAAAAAATGTCTTCTTCGCAAATTAAAGATGAGAGGCAGTTGCCCTGTACAATCCAAACAATAAGAAATGCACAACATAGAAATCCTAATGTTGTGTACAAGAAATTTAAAGGAAAAGCGCCACTTTCTAAGCGACATATTAATACATGTTTGAAGTTTGTCGGGAAATATTTAACGGCTGGCACCAACTTTAATGATGGGGTGTTTTCGGACGAAAAAAGTTTAATTTAAAGGACCAGCTGGATTTAAGGTTTACTGGTATGATCTGGCGTAAAGGACATCATCTTTTTTCAAAACGCCATTTGTGAGGTGGATCTGCAATGGTTTGGGCCGCATTTGCAGACGGTGGTTCAACTGAAATTGTTTTTGTCGATAATAAAATTGATTCAATGTCATATCAGGACATGCTGGCAGATAGTTTGCTGCCAGTTGCTCCGCTGATTACATCAGGCGATTAGACATTTCAACAAGACACTGCATCTGGGCATAATTCATGCTCCACAAAATCCTGATGGAGGAGAACGAAGTGAAAACTCTTCAGTGGCCATCTCGGAGTCCCATCCTGAAACCAACGGAAAACCTTTGGGGCATTCTTGTTCGAGATGTTTACAAGAATGGGAGACAGTAAAGCAGCAGGCCTGATCTAAAAATCGTAATTAAAAATTTGTGGAACATTGCCTCAGTCATCTCCCAAGTTCTGTCTGGTTCTATGAACTGACGATCAATACAAGTAATAGAAAAGAGGTTCCTACATATCACACTTACCAAAGAATAAATCATATCGACACTATACTTTTTCCAACTTCAACTGTATGGTAATTTCTCTAATTTCTTATAACATTTTACATAATGTAATTAAACTTAAATGTATTTTGCTGTGATTTCATTATATACCACGAAGAATCCTTACATTACATAAAAATATGCATTTCATGAAAATATGATACATATTTCTTGTATTGTCTTCTTTTTTTTTTGAGACGTTATACTTTTTTCCACGACTGTATCATGTTTGTTCCTTCGTCTCATGATGCAAATAAAAAATAGTTGAATCGGTTGTTTGAGAAACCCCATAAGTGAGGTGAGAAAAACTTTTGGGAAATCGAGAAAAAACTGTTTTGGCGTTAACCGGCAACCTCTATATTATTATTTCTAATAAAATGTATTGTTTGGAGCTAAGTACAATCTTTGTGCTCAATGGAGGTCTCAAAAGATAGATAATTAAATTATTATGGATTTTTAAAGTCTGTTGATTTATGGGGTCTCTCAAATATATATACTTTTGCCAAAAAGTAATTGCATTCTAAACTGTAAAATAAAAAGTACACCTAATACACCTCAAAAAATGTGTTCTAAAACAAGTAGAAACATTAAATAAATATGAAACACAAATAAGATTATTTAGTTCAATGAATAAGAGTGGTATAAATGGTGAAAAGTAAAATTTATTCATCATTAGCGTAGTTCTCTGGCAACTCAGAATCAGTTGTAGTACACTGGTGAACTATCTCTTTGTAGAATGTTTGAATGTTTTTTCATCTGGGATGTATTTCATCAGTTTATTTATGTCTTCAATTTTTTTTCTTATTAATGGGGATTTTCCTATTTGGATATACTGGTTCATTTCAGAGTGATAGAGGCAGTTTTTTTATTGTTATTTAACCGAAAAGTGTGATTGCAAAACCCATCATTAAAAAGTTTAGCAATTACAACATCCTTATGTTTGAAAAAGTGAGAAAACTTCATGAATTTCGAGATTTTAAAAGCGACTTTCTCATCCTTTAGAACGTAACGACTGTACGTCACTTTATTCTCGAAATCGAGTTTTCAGTAAAAATCTATTCTTTAGAAGTAGACGCATCTTTAGAAGCGAAACCCTACGAGTCAGGTCATTCTACATAAAGTTGGATCGTATGAAAGTTTTCGTGTATTCGAGAACTTTCATATGAGCCAACACCATGTAGAATGACCTGACTCGTAGGGTTTCGCTTCTAAAGATGCGTCTTATTTTCTAAAGAATAGATTTTTACTGAAACCTCGATTTCGACAGAAAGTGACTTATGGAGTTTCTCAAACAACTGATTCAGTTATAAGTTTTCTAAATTTGTTTTATGAATCTATCAGTGCAAAAATAACGATGCATCTAAAGAACTCGGGTTAAGCATAAGCTATTAAGACTGTAAATTAAAGTATCAAATCTAATAAAAGCTATTTCGTTAATGTCTTATTAACGATTTAAAATATGTAACAAACAAACGCGTTTTATGTACCAAAATGTATCAAGTTTCTATAAATTTAAATGTGCAAACATAAAATAATATTGTGAATCTAAATAGTAGCATACAGTGGTGGTAGAATTTCTAGATTTTCAAAAATTTGTATGGAATAAATTTGTCATTCTCCTTAAATGTAACGTTTCAAGCTATTTTCAGTTTTTAAATTATAATAAATAGTACTAGCAGAATTACCCAGTGTTGATCGAGTTTAAAAAAAAAATAAATGTGTTGATTGAAAAATAATCAGATTTAGTACTTATCTCTACTATTATAAAAGGAATTGTTTGTTTGTCTGTCTGTTTCTTGCCGCAAATCCTGACGATTCTATGGCACTTACAGCAATCTTTTATAAAAGAAGGCTCGCATCATTTAAGTGTACGAAAAATAATTCTAATACTGTTTTATCATTTTCATTCTTTCTACAATTTACTTCAAACCCAAATATGTATACATGGTAAATCCGTCCATGTACTGAATATGATATTCATCGCACTTCTGCTGTAAGGCAAACTACAAAGTTGTTTTCGAAGGTGACTACATTAGTAGATTTTGAATTTTGGAACGATTACAAATATCCCCGTACGCCTTCGTTTTCAGTAAAAAGGTAAATTTTCAGTGGATAATCTCGTATTTAGTTTTCCTATGAATATGTTTTACTTGTGGCACTCACACACCTAGTAAGCGATAATTTCGAAAGCCGCACAGCTGAAACAGTGTCCACTTACGGCGTCCAATAAAATCCAATCAATATAAGAGGATGGCAAATTAAATTCTTACGGTATTCGCAACTAATTTAGTTTGAATCAAACGCAATTTTTCTTGAAAATTCCATTCAGCGGCACGTGGAATAACGGAGCTTGTGTTAAAAATAAGTGTCATCAGTTTAGCCAAATTTACAAAGAACAGTAGGTTGATATTACAGCGTTTTAAAAGATAAAATCACTGCTTTCAACGAAGGATTCACATGTATTTAAGTTGCGTAAGAAAGGCTTCAATTTGTAGAGTAAGCAACTTCAACTTTCTGTGACTTAAGACAAAAAATTAAAAATTATCAAAATTAGTAACTGATATTATTTCAAGATGAACAAAATCTTGTTTAAAATGCCCTTTACTACAACAAACATTCGTTTTTAAATCGAATCCTTATGATACTTTTTCAAATTCAGAGATTCGGTTTCCAAATGGAAACCACGGACCTATTTAAAACGATAGATGTAGCTACTTTATTATGGAGTACAGATTTCAATTGCATCCATGAAACAAGAAAAATAAATGTAGTTGATTTTAATCGTCTTGCAATGAAAAACTATACCAAAATTTTGAAATATGTTCGAACTACAACATAAGACTACCCTTTTTAATTTAACATAATCCAATTTGAAATAGATTTTCTAACTTTACTAGTCATTTTAAAATAAGAAATTACACACTTTAATTAAAAATGTTTTTTTTTTTATGTTTTTTTTTTTTTTTTTATGAAACAGTAATCTACAAACCATTACGTATTCAACCAAGGACCTAATGAAAGTTGGTCGCGTTACATATACTGCCAAGAAATTATCCACGTCTATGATGTTTCACCAAAAATAAATAATTCAATAAAATTTCACTCTTAAATAATATATCTGCTGTATTTAAAATACTGGAAGACATAAATACAAACAGAAACGAAATTCCGGTCATTTTAAAATAAGAAGTTACCACACCTTTCTTATCAAAGTTTTTGCTTATTTTATTTATTTTTATGAAACAAAATTCTAGAAATCATTACATATCCAAATAAACATTTAAGGAAAGTTGGTCAAATATACATGTACCGCCAAGAAATTACCCATGTCTATTATTTTGCATGAAATAAATGAATCATTAGAGCCCTTAAAATGAGTTTTAAGTGAGATATTACCCAGTTCTGTATGTCATCTAGTTCTTTAAAAGAGTTAACTACCTAAAAATGGCAGGTTTGTAACTTTTGACCTAAAAATTTGTTTCTATTTATTACTATCTGGGATGACGCTACTAGTTGATTCCCGCAAGTTTCATGAAAATCTGAGAGGTCATGGATTAATGAATGCATCGATTTGACATGAAAGTACTTCGGAAATTTATGTTACTTTGATCACAAAACCAACGGATCAGAGGAAGAATATGAAGTACATGATTATCTGGCTGAATAGGGTGCAGAAGAAAAGCCAGATGAATGTATGGATGGATAACAATCTTCTGGTTGGAATGTATGTACAACTTTATTATGTGAGACTGGTGTATGAGCTCCAATTACATGGTGTACTATGCATTCTATAAGGTATATTCATATAAAGATTTGTGGAGCATATGGATTTAAAGTGGCTGAAAACTTCGGAAGATGTTCTAGCTCGTTAGGCTAGTGACCGAGAAATCTTCCAATTTCCCCGGGACACAAACACACTTGAATCTAACTCGACATCCTCGAAATAAGGATGGAGTCACCGATTTTCCGAACGACTTGGTTCGACTAGATATTATCAAAAGAATGGGCCTTCGAGAATCTGAAATCTACGAAAGTTTCGATGAAGTGGCTGGATTTGAAGGCGGACCCCATTCTAAAATAGGATGAATTAGAAGGCACAGATTGCTTGTAAATTCAATGGACGTCTTTGACGATAGACACTGGAGATATGGTAAAGGATTTGGATCTCTCTTAACCCCAACCGGCATAGTATGTAGAAACATCCATCCGATGATCGATAAGGAGGATGAATTCGACATGTTTGGTGCGGATTGATCATCAATGTCTTTAGTGACTGCGAGTAAAAGTATTTTGAAACTGAAGTGGAAGGTTATGATGAGTTGGAAACACAGCCTCAAACTGCTGAGTTATTTGAAAAGGATGGGAATCTACTCTAACACTCGTCCTCTCATTCAGAGAGCTCTCGCACGTTTGAAAAGAGAGACGCTGTGTGGAATACAGTCTGCAAAGGACTGTTAACCTTTTGAGTCAGGTCTTCATTGCATGACCTCTAACCAGCTTTGACCTCCTTGGCCATTAGAATCTTTCAGATGATTATATTCGATGGAAAGGGCCGATAGAATTGTTCCAAAGTATTCAATTCTAAGGAAAGGAGCAAGATAATGTTTCCAATCAACTGTATTCTAAGGAAAGTGTCAATAAAATAGTTCGAAACGAGTCTATTCTAAGGAAAGGATCCATAATATATAATTCCGAAGGATTCTATTCTTAGGAAACGACCAATAGAAGAGTATCGAAGTATTATATTCTTAGGGAAGAGGACCAATAGAAGAGTATCGAAGGATTATATTCCTAAGAAAAGACCAATAGAAAAGTATCGAAGGTTTCTATTCTAAGGAGAGGACCAGTAGGGTCTTTCAGAATGATTATATTCCAACGAAAAGAGCAATAGAATAGTTTCAAATTAATCTATTCTAGGGAAAGGGGAAATAGAATCGTTACAAATCATACTATTGAAAGTAGAATACCAATACAATCGCTCAAAGGATCCTATTCTTCTGAAAAGACAACAAGAATAGTTTGAAAATTATTTAATCAATTTTACAAGGTATTATCTGAAAACCACTATCATCCTTATTTACCACATGAGGAAGTTTCGCTCTCGCTCTCCAATTTAGTTGACCATTGTAGCTCCAGTTCAAATAAAACCTGCCAATTAAGAACTATAAAATTTACATAATGCAACAACTTTGATAATCGTATAAATGTCTCTAAAGCAATGAAAACAAGAGATCGTTAAAAATGTTTATCTTTATGTAGAGCAATAGACGTTACAACCTTGACATTCTAAATTTAGTGTTGCATACGATACGTAATATTCCTTTCTTGAACATTATGACATAGTAATACAGCATTTAATGCACCTATCCTTTGAAAATGTCTATCTCTTTATACGATTTGGTATTTCGCACGGCATTCCAACCACATTAGGACATGAATTCCTTCTACCTTGGATATTCTTCAGCAGCTATTTACTCGCAAGAGACATCGAGAGCAGGTTTGAGACTTTCTGCTCTAAGTCTGGTCTTGCCGTGTTTCAAGAAGGTTGACTCAATGCTCTAGCAATGTGCGAGATGTAGGAGGAGGAGCAGATTCAATTCCCGAAACTTAAACTGGGTCTATTATTCTATTTTATGTGAGTAAAAATTATGTTGCGTATGTCCATTACTTGGTACCTATTGTTTATATTTCGTTTGGCATAATTTGACTAAACTATGTCTCTTACGCTACGAGACCCAACCAATCGTCATTTAATACAGATTTCAGACCCCATGTTCCATCGACATGGCGTTCAACATCTCTGACAACGTCAGGGAGTATCCAAAGGGCCCTAGGGGATTGGCGGAATTAGGTCAAAGCGAGTGGTCAATAGTCTCCAGGGGTACATATGTATCCCACCTACAAATAGTGTTCCCCAGGGAATTATGTGATTGACCACTCAAGACACTAATAGCATCTGAAACCAGAGCTCAGAAACTATCGATGTATATATTTTGTAATATGTATACATGTGGATGAGACCTAATTGTGGAACAAGGTTCATTTATAGGGGCAATGCTATCAAAAGTTGCCACCGTATATTAACCCAGTTCTACACCAACCCTAAGCCTTGCCCATTTTACTTTAACCTTTTGACTACGGCTATAGATATAACTGGCGAGATTCTTATAGATTTCAAAGTACTACTACGGTATCGGCCGTAGTCTAAAGGTTAAGAGTTATAAGTAAATCAAAACCTGGTTGATTTGATAGTAAAATTGGTTAAGCAATTCACTACATTCTTACTACATTCATAAATACAAACAGAAACGAAATATCAATCCTTGAAAAAATGCAGAATTCTGAAAATACACCTGTGCAAACGAGTCGAATTTCGATTTTTTGAATATATTCTCAAATAAAACAATTCAGCCTGTTTCACAATATTGATAAGGACAATAATGATTTATTTACAAAAAGAACAGACATATTTATAATACTTGGAAATCCTCAAATATGACCGCAACAGATTGCTGCCAACTCAGATACGCAAACACAGAGTTCTAAATCAAATGAACAAATTAAACATTCATCCTGGCGTTTCCAGATACCGAGTAGCAAAGTTACGCTTTCATGATCAAGAAGTTTTTCATTTGGGATTTTCGTGTCCGTACCTATCGTTCGTTCGTACCTTTCGTACAAAATATAAGTTATTTAAATTTAAATGTTTTCAATATTATTTCTTCATCAAAAATATTTACATCACGAGAAGAAATAAAACATCCGTTGAAACATAAATATTATTATATAATTTTATTTGTTTTGGAAAAAATTGTTTTTCGAGCCACACTGGTAAAACTATATTGTTGGAAATTTTGATTTTCGATCAACATTGGTAAATTAATCTGAGCTGCGTATGACAATCGTTTAATACTCAATGTTATGTAGATAGTGATTTTGAATTGTGTTTGGTCTTCCCTACACACGTAGGAGTTAGCCTATCGTTCCCGTAGTATTCCAAAGTATAAGTGTTCCAAATTTGTGTTAAACTGTGTAGATTTGTATAGAAAACCAACAGAGACAACTCTGCTATATATATATATATATATATATATATATATATATATATACAGGATAAAAAAAAGATAGACTGGAAGCAGTGAAAAAAAATGTTAAACAGCTGGTAAAGAAAAGAAAGGTGTTAGAAGAAGAACGGAAACTCTTAAAATTATGCGTAAGGAAGAGTATGAAGTGTTGGACAGTGCTTCAAAATTATTGAAGGAAGCCAATGATAGGGTCAAGAAGGCAATAAAAAATAAATATTTTAAGGAAGCAGCACTTGTTCAGACAATGATTAAAGGAGCAGCAAAACTCTCAGATGATGCTGGTCAGCAAAGACAAGACTTTAAAAAATGCACATTCTTCTATTGAGAAGAAATCGGAAATCGCTTCTCGCGAGGAATCATGTCCATGACCTCAATACACAGCAATATGAGTGCTTGCACGTGTGAGGCTCCAGAAGCTAACGCAAATGAGCGGTTTCATGAAATATATAAATGAGTGTGATCCCTGAATGCGGGACGATTCTTATTCTGGAAGCTGAGTGCTTCAGTCGAGCAGATTCGCTCGTTATTGTCCGCGGGTGGCGTTCCCGTGATGACATTGTAATCCAGAAATTATGTTTGATATATTTCATTGTATATAATTCACAATCATTTAGAAGTAAAATTTAACAAAGTTTAATCGTGTTGTTCCGACTATTTAATCATACCCCACCGAGCCAATACTACAAATGGGGTGTCCGCCCGGGATGTGGCCTCGAGAGAGAACATTTTCTGAGGAATAAGTGTGTTACTGGAGATTCGCTTGGAGAAAATTTACCGTGAAGCAAAGTACGTTTCCGGAGTTTCGCTTGGAGAAAATTTTCCGTGGAGTAAAGCACGTTTTCGGACTGTTGCTTGGAGCCTGTGCTGACGGTTGTCGTTTTGCTGGCATCGCTGAAGAAAGGGTTCTTTGTCCAGTGTACGCGGTGGTTCATCATTCAAGCGGGTATATTCTTCGTTCAAGTTTGTGCGCGTGTGTTCGTTCAAGTTTGTGCGCGTGTGTTCGTTCAAGTTTGTGCGCGTGTGTTCGCTCAAGTTTCTGCGCGTTTCTTCGTTCCAGTCTGTGCGCGTTTCGTCGTGTTCAAGTGTGCGTTGGCGTACGTATTTTAGAAAAAGTATTCAGTGTTTTTTGAATGGGAAGAGTGATTTTTCCCCCAGTGATTATTCGTAGCTCTGTTGTGTTGATTTGTGATTGTGGTTATGATTTGTTTTTTAAATACTCAGAAATCTAGTTCAGAGAATTCAATGAAAGATGTATTAAATAATAATTCCAGATGAGTGGAAAAAATATATTAGAAGTCTTTTTAAAAGAGTAAGTGCCTTCTTAATTTTCTTACATGTGTAAAAATTAGTACAAGAACCATGGCCTTTTTGGCAAGATCTCGCAAATGTGATCTAATTGTACTTGTGGAGGAATTAAATTTAGCTCTCCCAGTAAATGCGAAAGTAGTCCAGCTAACCGATTTAATAGTAAAGGATACTAATTATAATGAGGAACTGGTTAAGGGTCTGCTCGCGAGAATTACCAGTGAACGAGAAGAACGTGAGGAATCGACTGAAAGGAAATTAGAGGAAAAAGAGAAAAGGGATTTTGAAATTTAAAAAATGGAGCTTGAATTAGCTTTGGCCAAAAGCAAAGATTCACCGATAATAACAAACACTACTAAAGATCCAAATTTACTAAAATTAATGAACAGATATGAAATGCAAAATGATATTAGTGTTTACTTAGGTCTTTTCGAGAGACAAATTAAGCGAATGTCAATCGCTAAAGAGAATTGGGTAACGTATTTATTAGGGTTATTGCCTCTGGAAATTGTTACTGTCGTATCTCGATAACCGGAGATTCACTCCAACGACTATGATTATATCAAAAAAGTATTGTTGAATCGTTTCCGTTTAACTCCCGAACAGTTTCGTCAAAACATTTTCGGCCATCGGAAAGAAAATTCGGTTTCTTGGCGCGACTTCGCGTTTGAAATAAATAGTTTTTTGGAAGAGTGGATCACCGGGTTAGAAATCTCAACTTTCGATAACTTAAAAGAGATTCTTGTAGTTGACCAAATTCGACGAAAACTTCCAACTGATATCAGAGAACACTTTGTAGATGACTTGCCCAAACTAGTAAAAATAGACGATTTAATAAACAAGTTAGATGACTATGAGTCTGCGCGAAATAACCTAAAGAGTGCGTTTAGTCCTAAATATTCTAGTCCCGATACAAGAAAGTCTTTTGCCCAAGGCAATGAGAGTAACAGATATAACAGCCGTAATACTAATAATAGAGTCCCAAATAATTTTTCACAGAATCGAACACAAGAGAGGAAAAATTTCTATAACGCGTTGAAACTTCAAGATCAAATACAGGGTAACTACAAAAATTTGAAGTGTTATACATGTGGTGAATTTTCACATAAATCTGTGCATTGTCCCCGTAAGAAAGACGGTCCCGTGTGTTTTCGGTGTGCCGCCCGAGGTCACAAATCTGACGTTTGCCCAATGAAAGACGCTAAAACAGCTTGTAGTAATAGCTCCAGTTCTAATAAAATAATCAAAACTATAAAAATTAAGGGTGAAACCGCGGATGCATTGATTGATTCCGGAAGTGAAGTGTGCATGGCCAGTTATAATTTTTATGTTGCCCTAGGATGTCCAGAACTGTCAAAAAATTCTATAACGTTGTCTGGCATTAGTGGGAGTACAGTTTCCCCACTAGGCTTTTTCAATGCTAATACTATGGTTGATGATTTTGTGGTAAAAATGGACTTTTATGTGTTGAAAGATTTAAACAATGCTATAATTCTAGGCCATAATTTTTTGAATAAGTTAAATTTTGTGATAAGTGAACATGGTTTTTCAGTTACGGGAATTAGACAAAATTGTGTTAGTGAAAATAATATTGTTGTTAATTATGTGTATGTTAATCAGGTTAGTCAACAAACCGCAACGAAAAACAATTTCTCACCTATTGCAATGAGTAATGTGATCGCCCCCATAGAGGAAAAATACGATAGTCACAACAAAGTGAGACTCTCTAACTCCGATAGTCTAAACATTTCACCGGCTGTAGACAGTTATTGTAAAAATACCCGAGACTATAAAATAAAAGCAACTGTCGAGATTGGAGGAAAATTGGTATACTTAGCAGAGACGGCTAATTGCGTCACTTTAAATGAGCTTGATGTTAGTCATGTGTTGGACAATAACAATAGAAAAACGTATAATAAACAACGAAAGAAAGCCAACACCTATAAACCAGGAGACTTGGTTGCTATACAAAAAACTCAATTCGGAACTGGAATGAAATTACGTCCTAAATTTCTTGGCCCTTATCAGGTGACCAAAGTAAAGAACAACGATAGGTACGATGTTCAAAAAGTTGGGTGCCATGAAGGCCCAACCCTAACTTCAAGTGCAGCTGACTTTATGAAACTGTGGACTGTTACATAAATTTCATTTATTAAATTTAATTGAATATTTTCATTTGATATCATTTTAATATTTTAAAAAAGTATTGTGTTTCATTTAGTAACATTGTGTTTCAAAAAGTATTGTTTCATCAATTTATATTTATAGTATAGTAGAAAATATTTGTTTTTGTGTATTTTAGTATTTTTCATGTAATTCAGGTCTGCTGGGGTTCTTGATGTGGTCATGAGGCTTGGTGAAGTCTGTGAGGACACAGGACTAGCAGGAGGGCCGAGTGTAGAATCGGAAATCGCTTCTCGCGAGGAATCATGTCCATGACCTCAATACACAGCAATATGAGTGCTTGCACGTGTGAGGCTCCAGAAGCTAACGCAAATGAGCGGTTTCATGAAATATATAAATGAGTGTGATCCCTGAATGCGGGACGATTCTTATTCTGGAAGCTGAGTGCTTCAGTCGAGCAGATTCGCTCGTTATTGTCCGCGGGTGGAGTTCCCGTGATGACATTGTAATCCAGAAATTATGTTTGATATATTTCATTGTATATAATTCACAATCATTTAGAAGTAAAATTTAACAAAGTTTAATCGTGTTGTTCCGACTATTTAATCATACCCCACCGAGCCAATACTACATATATATATTTATATAATATTTTATATAGTTCTTTATTTTCAGAACTCTGGGCTTTTTTTATTGGAGAGAGTCGAGGGTTTTTGTCCTCTTTGTCTTACCCTCTAAGAAAGGCAGAAAAGAAGAAACAGTGAGCGTAGAAAGACATCACTGGATTGTAGAGAAAAAGGGGAGGTTACCCCCAATGAATGTTCCGAAAGCAGGTCAATGTCCAAACCCAAAACCATCATCTGGCAAAACAACAACAGACTTCGTTCGAGATATCCGAGAATCCCGTTCCAACCGTTCCTTACCTGGCCGAGACTTCAGCATCCTACCTAATTTCGAAGGATCACCCGGTAAAGCGCATATACATTTTAGCTGGACGTAATCGTCATAGGTACCAATGCAAATCCCTGGCAGAGCCAACACATTACTGTTTACCGTCTTGGTGGTTGTTTTGACGAGGTATAGTGTCATTAAGAAAACTGACCAGATCTTGATGGACGAGATAAAAAGTTATTAGGAAAACCACAGGCCAAGTCTTTATCGCGTCATCATTAAACATCAGCACGATCTTGGTGACGAGCTGTCTCGTCATTAGAAAAAGTTCTCATATCTTTAATAAATAAATTAACTATACAGTCTTAGTGAATGCAAAGATATCATAGATACAACTATCACATTTTGACGGGACAGACGCTCAAGCCAATGTCAATTACCGTCCTCTGACCAGACATAAAGAAAGGATATCGGAGAATCGAGTACGAACCCTTCCTAACACTGTGGGGGTTGTGCCTAGATCCCTAGGTAAAGGTCATATACTTTTTATATGGACACCATTGACATAGGGAGTGATGCGAATATCTATCAGGGGTACCACACTACCGTTAAAGCTCTCTTATCAGACAAAGAAAAATAAATAGAAAATTGGATTAACTGTTTAGTCTTTAATGAAAGAAAAACAGCCAAAATTGATACTACTATCACGTTTTATAAAAAAAAAATAAGTTTCCAATCCATGTTGCTTTCAGTTGGAGTGGAAAACATACTTATCTCGTCCATAATTACTTTTGTAAAAAAAAAAAAAACTAATTTAATACTGCATTTCAGGTCTTGTTAAATGAAATGCAATACACTGCTTCGTAATATATCTGATTCAAGGAAACGTGCAAAAAAAGCCACCCTGCCAAGGCAAGACGCGTTGCAACACTAAACGAAACGCGATGCTCAGCTTTATGAAGAAGTAAGCAGTCGAAGTGATGCATAATTAAGGTGAAAAATATATCAATAGCGAAACATGTCTTTACATAACCAGTCTTGAATGAAAGATTAATGGCGGAATCCCTTTCGGAAAGATAAATATTTGCCTTTACTTTGACCTACGGAATATTTATCTCCATGAGTAATCATATTTTAGGATTGAATTTCTGAGAACAGGTAAAGAGAGGGTAATTCATTTCTCCGAGATTTGCTTTTGATAATATCAAACAAGACATAATTTTTTGTTAAGAATCGCATTAGAATTTCAAGAGTTCTTTTTATTAAAAGAGATTACATTACCAATTTTTCATTTTAAGTTCAAAAACATAGTAATTTGGTAGTGAAACGTTATTTTTAATAGGAAGTGACAATTTCTTATGTTAAAATAATAATATTTTTCTTTTTTATGTTGAGGTACTACGCAAAACCATTCAGATGCATAGAACCGAGGAAATATAGCAAATAAAAGCTAATTACTATTGATAGTTTTAACTACCTAATTTTTTATTTTTAATGTTCAAATATATTGTCTAAATTGGTAATCAAACTCTTCAATAGCGTGGCTATTTTTGATAATAAAAAACCTATCAATTTCTCGAGTGTTGAGGTACTATGCAGCAACATTCGGACACATAGGTCCGAGGAAATTGAGCAAATTAAAACCAATTAACATCTAGTATACTTCACAAAAGTCGACGTTTCCGAATGAATAAACGTCAAAGGGGTTCAATCGTGTATGCACGTTCTGAAGTCTGAATTAGTTACTATATGACTTCTGATCATCTTTGATTTTCTGAACGAATAGAATATTCCCGTAGACTATCAACAATTAGAAGTGGTTATTCAGCCAAATATTAGAATTTTAGCAGAGGTTTTTATCGGAAAAGAGAGATTATATTATTATGACTTTTTTTTATTGAAAGTTTAAATACAAAGCAATGTTAGAGTTAAATATTTTTAATGGGCATTTTTTTTATGTAAAAACGATATTTCTCTTAAGGGGGTCCGGGACACATCAGAAAATTTTTTTTATTAATTAATTTAGAATTTAGAATTTTTTTGTACTGATTACCCATCTAACTAATAAACAAAATCACAACACAAAATTTTTCCAAAAGTTTTTTAAAAATTTTAAATTAAAATTTTTTGAAAAAAAGAGGGGTCATTTTAAATTGCTAAGGCTCAAAATATTCTTGGTCCATTTTCAAAATTCTTGCAGTAAATTATTCACAAATTTATAAACTTTAATTTTGATTCAGCGATTTAAAAAATATTAATTTAACAAAAAATAAAAAATATTTGAATTAAAATTTTTGAAAATTTTAAGGTACTTTTTTTTAAAAAAGTCATATTTTCAAAAGTAAATATTTGTTTCAAATTTGCTGAATCAAAATTAAAGTATAATGTTTGAAAAAGATATATTCCAAATTTCGACCCTTAAACTTTATTGGTTTTCGACTTATAGCAATTTGAATACAGGAAATCTTGAAAAATGTATCATGGAGAAAAACGCATTTAAAGTTTTAAAGACAGATGTCGTTGCCATGACAACAACTGTCAAGAGTGTTAGATTTTCAAAACAACGCACTACAAAAATTATTATATCTCTAGTTCTAATTAAGATAGAAACATGATTTAGACGTCATTTTAAGCAAAAAAACATAGAGAATTTCTTAAAATCATAAAAAAAAATTCGAAAATTTGACGATTTTTGTGTCCCGGACCCCCTTAAATATGTGGCAGTATAAATAAATTAAATGAGTTGGTATTTTAAAAAAGTGTATGCAACAGCATACGCACATAAAAAGCAAAGTTTCTAGGAAATATGAGAGATAATGTAAAATAATTACCATGTTAGTATGCAGATATCGTTGTCTGTTGAAGAATAAAAGATTTCAACCGTTGTATTTGTTATATTTCGAAACAATAAAAAGACCATGAACTCTGAGGTTTTAATCCTGCGCAAGAGCGCACAAGGAGTTGATGTAAACTAGATGTGCCACTAACTTATCGCCTCTTTTACCAGTCTCTTTTAGTTTAACCTAGAAAACGCGCAGGTGCTATACATATTAATAAAGCTGAAAGCACACTTCAAAGAAAGCATACTCTTCAGAATTGTCGTCTGCACATATCCGTGATACAATCTGCATTCTTTTCTGCATGATTTCTAAACTTTTTTTTATCTTCTGGACAAATATAATATTTCCAAGGATTCTCTTCCAACCAGCAAATCTGGTTATTTAGTCCAAAACGATAGAATTTCGGAGTTTTTTTTTTTTTTTTTAAAAGGTTTGACATTATTCTGATTTGTTTTTATTTAATGCAATATTTAAGCATACATAGTAATTTTGCTGTGAAATGTTTTTCGTTGATACGTTAGATTATTTTAGATATTTTGCGTGTTTGAATGCTACAATTCGTTGATATATTGTACATATTTCTATGAGCCGCGGTAGCTCAGTCAGTAGAGCGTCGGGCTCGCATCAAAAGGGTTGTGGGTTCTGTCCTCGGCGGAGCCTGCAATTCTGATGATTGTAAGATCGGCGCTTCGACCTGGCTAAAGACCGTCGTGTTCACTAATGGTGACTGGGGCACGTTAAAGAGGTCGTGGTCACAAAGTCCCCCATGTTCCCATACCAAATCAATACCTCTGGGGGTATCTGATCAGAGGGTTATCGGCCTCTGATTGGTATCTAAATTACGATATGTGTGAGTGAATGGATGTATGAAAGGGACCTTCCTGTAAAACGGATGTGTCATGTATGCCGAGCAAAGTCGGACTTCCTCCCAATATGAGGCTCAATAACATGGAAGGCGCACCCCCTCGCCTCTTGCCGTCTTCGACGGGCCTGGCACTCCTCTGGTCTGCCAGTGTAGGAATTAGAAACAACAACAACACATATTTCTATTCAATAGATTTTTGGTATGTTTTTTGGTAGTACACACATCAATTCGGACACATAGAACTCAGAAAACGGAGCATATGAAAGTTAATTACCATGTTAGTATTCTTAAGAAAAGTTGACATTTTTCTTCGAGTGAGTAACCCTCAAAAGAATACGTATGCGGATTTCCGTTCTGAATCCTAAAGTTTTCCATTGTATGACTTCTAATCAGTTTTTATATTTTGAACCAATAGAATATTTTCGTGGATTTTTCTACCGATGGTGCTGCTAGGTCTCAGTGTTTTCGCCCACTGCAAAAGCAACCTGTGAACTGTAGGCATTGCATTTTCAAATCTTATCAGGTTAGGTTCATTCCTGGATGCACTTCTGTATATTTTCTGTGCCAGTAAAAACTTCCTTGCGTGTGTATGTCCATTTCTTGTCGTTGTATGTCTGTCTAGTGCAGAGTCGACATACATGACCCCTGTGTCCACAGAATCAAACAACCTTCAATATCTATGGTTATTTTCCACTGTAAGTGACAAACAATACTACACTCAACTCGAAAATTTAATAAAGTCGAATAGTTTTAGCCAAAGAAAGAAAATAATTGTTGTTGTTTTTTATATTGATATAAAATATCAAAATAAAACTAGATTACTAGGTGAAGTTCTCTTAGCTTTCCCATCGAGATTTATCTTGGACTGTTGTCAATAACCCGTTACGTTGCTCAAGTGTGACGTAAATTTACCTTGCCTACCTACCTCGTGTGACAGTAAAAGGAGTCTCTCCGACTTTTCAGTTAAAATTAATATTTTGATCCCTAACTTGATCATGATGGTCCATCATTTGATTAAACTACGAACACAAAAATTAGTGTTAAAATACCTCAAGCATCTTACCTGTTTATTGGGTCGAAAACAAAATATACGAAGGAGGAATAACGTCACATTCAATAAGTATATTGATAATACATCGGCATATGACTAACAAGATCAAGAATATAAAAAAAAAACAATATCTTAAATAAAAAGCACAATAATCTTATTTTTGTGGGAAATTTTATTATCTCCCTGAAAATAATGACATAAGCACTTTCTTGAATGAACTTTGAATTCCCGTCAAAGTGTTAATGTAAGAAATTATTTACTAAACACGGAGTGACACGTTCTGTCGTATTTCTGGAAAAATAGAGCTGATAATAATAGCGTTTTTCTATTCATTCGATCACTCCTATAGAGGGATTAATAATTCAGTTCATTTCCAAAACATTTTAATCTCTGTTAATGAAACAAAAAACATTTTTATGACGCAATATAACCACACTGCAATATATATATATATATATATATATATATATATATATATATTTAATCCTGTTTATAATGCGAGACTAAATTAATACAATTATAAAGTAATTAGAGAAGCGTAGAAGAAATCTCGAAGATATTTACAAAAGCAATCTCCAACGCATTAGCAGACAGTTTTCAAAGGAATTTAGATCGATTTCACGTACGAGGGAGCACATCCCATTACGCAAACCGCTAAACACAGCGGCAATAAATGTATTCATATCCGAAGATGAGTATCAATTTCACATTCTTCTACTCCCAAACATTTCACTGCAACGTTGGAAGACAAAAAAAACGGTAAGTTCCAATCTATTAGTTGGCACTCTCGGTTTCCAAGGCCAGACAATGGAACTCAGACGCCAGCGGCCATCTAATCTGCCCGTCTTAATGAACTCAAAAATACGATGCCTCGCAACAACCGATTGTTTCTGGAGCGTGATCCCAGAGAGAAAAGCAAGGCATTGACGGAGGCTGAATGCCGAGAACACGGCTCTCCCAAAACAATCAGTTTTCGAGGACAAAAGCTGAAAATGAATTCCAGGACACAGCAGAATATGAAACATTCAACGAGTTCCCATGGTAACCGACGGTCTCATTTGATCAAAGGTTCATTTTTAGAGGGCGCATCTCCATTTGTCCTTCCGGATGTATCGTAGTGTCGATGGATTGGTTTCGGGAATAGTCTACGGGAGTCTTTTATTACGGATTTGAGTATTTAAAAAAACATTATTTAACGATGTGTGCTTGTGAAGCTGAAGCTAACTAATATATATATATATATATATATATATATATATATATATATATATGGTGTCACTAACGTACGTAGAGCAGAAATTGAAGTTATTTGTTTATTGTCGAATTGCAGCAACTGATATAAACTGTTGTATCCGTCGTCAGTACCAACTTCTTTAGGTGTGTACGGGTTTTTCTAACTCGAGAAAGTCTTTTACTCTGCAAAATTGAATAAAACCAGATGGTTCCATGGTGAATAGCGATATCATAAAGTACTGAAAATTCTTTCATTTAAAAACTTGATTAACGTAATTAATCGCACATTTTTCTCTGAAAGAAATGCCCAAACTCCTTTGTCCCACAGTTTGAAATTTACAAAACAACGCTCGCCGTTAGAAGATTTCCATCAAATAAATTTACTTTGAGTTGAATTTTACCTAAAGGCAGTCCTTTAACAGAAAAACTATAAGTATACTTTTAGTTCTTTTCTAAATTTTTCTGCAAAATAATTATGATCCCAAATGTCTAATTGGGTTTATTAGTCATGTGTTACACTGTCAATACCGGAGGTCGAAGCCACTTGTTTACCACGTACACCATGTCCTCCATCAACACTAACTAAAAAATAAAAGATTCAAACTATTAAAACGCAGTATACTTTTTATTAAATTCCATACTTACATTTAGACGCTGATAGGTGAACTGATTTCTATTGATTTGAATTCATCTCAGGTGTTACCTCGTCGTCGGACTGTGGTTCAAAATTACGTGGTGTCGTGCTAGGATCTTTCGCTTTGGAATTGATCCTAGACCACCGCCAATATATCGTTGTGTTGCTCCAGTGCAACGTTAATTAGAATACCTATCTATTATTTCAATTCTAAATTACAACTTCAAGTGCGACTCTTGATGCTGTATTTGACTTTAATTACATACATTCCTCTACAAAAATGAACCGAACGCCAGCGAATTTGCATGAAATCCGACTATTCGTTTGGGAGTGTTTTTCGTGTTATGGCCAGGGACTTTTGCATGTTGTTCCTTGTCAGTTGAAAGCCGACCCCTGCATGAAAATTTTGAACAGTCAGGTTCTTCCTACGCTCTGGTAATTTTATGGAATGGACGGATGTTACTTCCAGGACGACAGCGCTCCATGTCATGTTGCAGCCTCTGTCAAACAGTGGTATCAAGATATGGATGTGAAACGTCTTCCCTGACCTGCTCAGATTCCCGACCTAAACCCCATAGAACATATGTGGGACGAGTTAGAGCGACGCTTACGAACCAGGGAACCATGTCGAAATCTACAGCTGTGCTGGCAGCATTCTTGCAGCAGGGATGAACAAAAAAAACATAGCTGTGTATCAAAACCTTGTTGAAAGTATGCCCCGATGGGTTACTAGTGTAATAGCAGTACGTATGGGACCATCTCCCTATTAAATAATATATTCTTTACTTTATATTATGACATCTTGCTGTCCGGTCCATTATTGTAGGGTAGTGTTATAACCCATAGACCAGTGTTTCCCAAACTTTTGACACATGTGTACCCCTTCTATAGTTTTCGTAACGCTGAGTACCCCTCGTCGAAAAAATGGATGTATTTTAATAGCAATCAAAATGCATTTTTTTTTCTTTTTTTGTGACATACACAAAATAATAAGAAAAGAGAAATAAAATTATTCTTAATAAGTTATATTATAAGTTGTATTATAAAGTCATATTATAAATAACGTTTATATTTGGATCAATGAGAAGGATGAAATTGTTTGTGCTGAGATAACAGATCATCATAATTTGGTTCCCTGGTTGTTAATTTTTGTCTGAGATGTGGTTCCACGTCCAATAGTCTGTTCCTTTTTTTCGACCTAATGTCTACAAATGCTGAAAAAGCAACTTCACATAAATATGAAGTTGGAAAAGGCAAGATGTATTTTAGAACTTTTTCTGTTAAAACCTGAATTTTTTCTGTTAATCAACTCGTAAAAACGTCTTTAACTTTAACGTAATAATTTACACAAACATAGACACACGCGAATTGACTTAAAACGCAGACAGGCAAACAAACTGCCGTAAAAGAACCCATTCTCGAAATCACTAATCATATAAAGTATTCATTGTTGAGTAGGAAAAAAACAGGATTACTGTTCCCCGTTCTCAATTTATTTGCTTTACTTGGCGTCAGTTTTTAGTGGTTCTGCGAGAGTAAAATAAATTGACTGTTGCATAGCGTACTAATCCATGCACATTTGATGCATCGATGGAAATGTATTCGGCAATGTAAGATGATTTTACTTTCTGTATAATTATATCATGTGTCTATTACTGTATTATTCTGCGTATTTAAATTTAACTTTCACTCCAAATTTCCTCAATAAGTCAATTTTTTGAAAATATATTCAGGCTGTTAAATGGAATACTTCCACAGGTGTACAGAGACAGACTCGGAACGAAGAATCCATTTATTTTGCTTTAAAGTTTTGAAAAAACTGGTATGCTGTGTCGTGGACATACTATACTGTAGTTTTGAAGTGATGTGGATTCAAGTCTGACCTGATGTTGGATTGCGGAATTAATGAAGCAGACATAGGAAGTATGAACGATTATTTACTGTGTGAAAATTCAACAATTAATTTACAGTTTGAACGTTTAAAAAGCTGTTTTATATTGATATTGAAGGATAACCTAGTCGATTACATGAGTGTAGCACAGTTTTGAAGCTTTTTAATTGCACCTTTTACGCAGTCCTCGCTTTACGCAATCCCAAATTACACTGGCCCAAATTTCGCCCAGCACCGTAGGTTTTGAAACCCATCCACACGCTCAGTGCACCTGTGCACTTGGTTTGAAAGTTATATCTATTATGAACATCCTTTTTCTACGCTACGCTATATATATATATATATATATATATATATGCTGCTTCTTCTAGTTCTGAAATCATACAACAAAACAGCTGTAACACTTTTGTAACACTCGACTTTTCATGCAAGCCCCAGTATTGTTACTACTTACTTTAAAAAAGTATTCACGTCGGTATACTATGCAAGATTAAGCGTATTTACTAAAACTTTTTCATGTGATTCTCTTTCATAGCTTACGTTAGTTGGTTTTAAGTATTTTCTCATACCATTAACGCGAGATAGGTTTTGAGTTGATTTGTTATTTTGATTATTTTTTCTTATTGCTATTAAAATCTTTAAAAGGGGATTTAAAACATCAAACTAAACTCTTATGAATAGAGTGAAATAGTAAATGTCTGTAACTAAAATGAACCCCATATTCAAATTAACTTTTAAAGTATCCGTAGCATGTCATCGAAGACATTTGAAAGCCAATTTGAAATTCCTTTCTTAAAATATAATATTATTTACTTTCATAAAGCGCCGACCAACCGGTATAGTGGTTAAGGTGTTAGCCTCTCGATCGGAAGGTCCCCGGTTTGAATCTGGGTTCGAATCCGGGTTCGGGCATGGATATTTGTAAGCGTATAACAGCTCAGGTGTTGCTTCGTCATCTGAACATGGTTCAAAATTACGAAGTATAAATTGTTAGGGGCAATGATGGTCCTCCCACTGGGTGCTCCTTCACAAGTGGCCATCACGTCCGGCCTTGTAGTGGCCAATAACTTAGGTCAATTAGAAAAAAAAACTTTCATAAAGCTCACCTCAAATAATAACATTCAATTTTTATTGCACCACATGTACCTGTATACTTGGTATATCCTCGCTCTTATTCTTTCGCATTTAAAACACAATATGGCGTTTTATGGTTTACAAACCAAATGCAGTAGGACCTCATTATAACGAATTAATAGGGACTGAAGGTTGCCCGTTTTAATGAAAGTCGGTTTATAACAAATAATTCTTATAGAGATGTAATGCAACAGGGTGTACATCAATGAAAGTACAATAGTTAGTTTTAAAAAGTGTTCATTATGTATCAAATAAAGAACAGCCTTCAACATAACGCACCCCGGCAAGAAAAGTAACATAACTCAAAATTGCAGAATTTGAGAAACATCAACATAAAGGATTCTATAAAACTTAAATTGAATAGTATAAGCTTCTTTCAAATTTCAGGTTAGTATTTATGGTGGTAACTTCTATTTTATTCCGTACTAGCAAAATACCCGACCTTACTCGGTTTGAATTGGTTTACTCTAGATTGAAGAGATAATCAAAATATATTATGACTTACGTTTTTTGTAGAATAAAAATTTATTTTAACACCTTTCGCCATCTTTATATTTTCTACAACTTACTTTGGACCCAAATCCTACACATGCATATCCATTCATGTAATGCATTTCACATACATCGACAGTTGCTGTATGACAAAGCTACAAAATGACGAAAGGTGATACTAAGGTTACTACTATAAAAGACGATTTTGAGGGAGATTTGGACTTACATTCCCTTTCTTAAGTTCTTTTCATGTTCAACTCAATTAATTAAAATTACGATTTATGGCGAGTGCTCTCGCACTCATAGTCAACAAAACAATATTTTTTTACTTGTGGCACTCTTGCCTCAGGTATGCGACATTGTGAAATTTTGCAATCTTCTCCTGTCATTATTACAACGAATTTTTTAACGTTGGAAAAAGTTCTAGTTTGGATTTTTAAACATTGTTATTCTTTCAATAATGGCATTATTCTTTAAATAACGGCATTATTCTTTCAATAATGGCATAACTACACATAAAATTTACTGAAAATTTATACTGTCTTACCTAACATTTTTAAGTCTAATACTTTGTGGTGCTGTTGCGTGTGATGAGAAGGAAAACAGATTTATTAAAATAATAAATATTTAAAACAGGAAACAGCGAAATAAAACAAAATAAAAGATGTCGCAAAAAATTGTTCTAAAGATATTAATTTGTGATTCAATTTTATCTCTTGATCTCGCAAAGTTGCCACAACTTACAACTAAAAGTGTACAAAATTTAGATATGTGAAATTAAATCAGAGCGAAAGAACCAGAAAAAATATCACTGCTCGCGCGATCTTGTTCATTCTCGTTTCGTTGAAAAATATCGTCTGTCCCAAATATTCGGAAATCGTTTTCATTGCGCAAAGAATAAAAATAAGAATCGAAATAAATGAAGTATCAGAGATGAAATTCCATAAAAAAATTAATTTTTTGAAGAATAATTACTTTTTCAGCAGTACTGGTAAAGCAATCGAAGTAATTGTAATATTCAATAGACATTCCAATTTTTCCAAAACTATCAAATTATGGTTGATTTAAGTATACTTACTCAGGTGTTTTAGCATGAAACTCATCTAAATATAACAATAAAGAAATGTTTAATATTGCATTCCCTAAACTAATAGATAATGTATAAAATAAAATACATTGCAATCAAATATCTGGAATACAATTCATGTGATGTCTACACAAACACACAAACACAAAATCGAGCATTGAACAGAAAGACAGACAGACAGACTTTCGCAACCAATGCCACTCACTAAATGAAGATAAGTACTCATTGTATGCAAATTTCCATGAAAATATCTTAAACCGCGTGGACGTGTATAGGGCACAACATACAGACAGACAGACACCAAACGAGAAAAAGTCGGATTCGGCATCAGAAGGGTCCAAAACGGATAGAAAACTTGAAATGGGTCGAAAATATTGAATGTACAAACAAGCACTCCATTGTTATTTATATAGATAATAGTAATGTAACACCCTGGGACGCTTCATATATATTTTTCAATGACAAAACATCAAAATTTTTATTTTTTCACCTGTGTCACTTTTTTTACCGGGGTACGATAAGTTCAATTGAAAAGGATTTGTACAATACTTACACACACCGCATTAACATTTTGACTACGACTATAGATATAACTGGCACGATGCTTTCTTGGCGCAATTCTTAAAACTTTCAAGGTACAACTTCTGTACTGGCCGTAGTCTAATTTCCTTCTTGGCGCGGTCAGAACTGAACTGCTGTACCTGCCGTATCCTAAGGCTCGTTATACACATCCGGTTTTTCAACGTGCGGCGCCGCTGCGACACCGACGCCCAACTATGCACATATAACCGTGAAATGACGCAAGTACTCATTTCGCGCCATTTGCGATAAATATTCTATCGAAGAAAACTTCCTTATTTCGCTTATTTGGTGAAATAAAGTATATTTTGAAACAAATTAGACTTTACTGGATACGGCCATTTTTTAATTATTATTTATATTCCATTTATATATGAAAACAAGGTTCTTGAGACCGGAGAAGCGTGTGCGGCGAGATGCGGCGCCATGAGGAACTGCGTTACAAATTGCACGCAAGTTAGACGTGCGTCGCCGCAATGGCGTCGGAGGCATGTGTGCACTACTTCATTGGATCTAGTGTATCTCAGGCCGCACTTGCGTTGCCGCAGCGACGCTGCACGTTGAAAAACAGGATGTGTGCACCGTGCCTTAAAATCAAGTTTTAGAACAAGAATGGTTGTTGATTACTGTTGCTGGTTGTTGATTGCTTACATTCATTAATTTGAAAAAATAATTTATTTTCTGATGAGTTTGTATGCTGCTTATTTCTTCCTCTAATAACTGACGGAGGTGCCGTAAGGGTGTTCATAATAAGCAAACATATTTTCATCTGCCCATTGTTCAACATATTGAATAACAAAATTTAAATGATCTTTTACGTCTCCCTCTGTCTATTGTAAGCGACGTCCGTTATATTGAAGTTCTACTGTAAAACGATTAAAATTTAAGGAATTCCAAAACAATACTTACCTCAGATTAAATATTTATGGCTATTCTTTTTGCGTCATGTAACTTTCAAATAAGTCTTTGTCAGATGAAACTGTATTTTTCGCATAAGTATTACTTCGTGATTGAAATAATATTTGAATAAAATATCATCCATCAAGGATGCAATTATTGTAGATAAGTAAAAATCTTTTGAGTGCTCCTATTCTAGAATTACCTTCTTAAAGATTTATGAAAAAAGAACTAATGTATACATATTTGAGTGTAGTTTCGTTTTCTATTACGATACAGATAAACTGATAGTTTTATGTTTTAAGAAAGGCTTCTTTTAACGTCCATATTCGGAGTTCTTTCGTAATTAACTCTCCGAGTGTCACGTGAGTTCTGAGTTGTGTAGCATTGCCTTTTCCCCACAACAGACAAAATGGCTAAATAACGGCATCAATTGGTTGAAAGAATTCTAGGATAGATTCTATAGGCAAAGAAGATGAAAACTAAAGTAGAAATGATACATAGAAAAATGCAAGTTGCAGAATTAAAATATGTGTGTGGATATTAAAATGGGTTGAAATTAAAATATGCACTCAGCGCATATTCGTTCAAAAAAAAAGAAAAATGCTCACAAATGCATTGGTTGAAAGAATTCTAGGGTAGATTCTATGATTCTATAGACAAAGAAGATCGAAACTAATTAGAAGTCATATATGGGAAAATTGCAAGTTGCAGAATGAAAATATGTGTGTCGACATCTAAATGGGTTAAAATTAAAATATGCACTCAGCGCATATTCGTTCAAAAAAAAAGAAAAATGCTCACAAATGCATTGGTTTAAAGAATTCTAGGGTAGATTCTATGATTCTATAGACAAAGAAGGTCGAAACTAATTCGAAGTCATATATGGGAAAATTGCAAGTTGCAGAATGAAAATATGTGTGTCGACATCTAAATGGGTTAAAATTAAAATATGCACTCAGCGCATATTCGTTCAAAAAAAAAGAAAAATGCTCACAAATGCATTGGTTTACAGAATTCTAGGGTAGATTCTATGATTCTATAGACAAAGAAGGTCGAAACTAATTAGAAGTCATATATGGGAAAATTGCAAGTTGCAGAATGAAAATATGTGTGTCGACATCTAAATGGGTTAAAATTAAAATATGCACTCAGCGCATATTCGTTCAAAATAAAAGAAAAATGCTCACAAATGCATTGGTTTAAAGAATTCTAGGGTAGATTCTATGATTCTATAGACAAAGAAGGTCGAAACTAATTCGAAGTCATATATGGGAAAATTGCAAGTTGCAGAATGAAAATATGTGTGTCGACATCTAAATGGGTTTAAATTAAAATATGCACTCAGCGAATATTCGTTCAAAATAAAAGAAAAATGTTCACAAATGCATTGGTTGAAAGAAATTGTAGAGATATTTTATAGGTAAAGAATGTCATAATTACTTAGAAGTCATGCATGAAAAATTCCAAGTGGCAGAATGGAAATATGTGTGCTGACATCTCAATGGGTTAAAATTAAAATATGAAATCAGCGCATATTCGTTCAAAAAGAAAAATGTTCACAAATGCATCCAATTAGAAACACGTGTGATGTATTCACCAAGTAGAATTTATTGCCTCGTTTAGGTGCTTTTTTATGGATGGACATAACAGCAGGTAGTAAATCTTGTCACATGCTTCTAAAGCACGGCGTAATTGTTGTCCAATCCAAATAAACAAGTAAAAACGTAAATTTTGCATGATCACATTTCCGTGACCCATCCTCATTCTGGGAATTTGAAGGAAAACCTCTTTTTATACTTCACGTACCATTTCGTTTTCTGTGCATATGCTCTTGGCGAATCAAAAAACGAAAAACCAAAGATTCGCTTTACTGTGAACGATGCAACTAAACTGGACACAAAAGAATGGGCCGACTGCGACTTGCCCGAGGAGATAAAGAACATAATATCTATAATACGTAGCGGGGCTGTGATATGGGAACGAGTGTTTCAATATTTGAAAGCCCACAATAGATTTAACCCGGTTGCGTGCTTTCAGAGGAAGCCTTGGCTCTCCGGTAGCCATGTTTGTCCACGTGGTTCGATAAGTCTGTTTCGAGGGTGTCTGCTGCCTCAGATTGTTTCTTCACAACACTGGACGGCACAAAACTTTCCTTGTTTTACTAGATGATAATTTTGATAGCACAAAAACAACTTTTAACTCGAAGCTAGGTAAGTCTCATTTGCCTTTATATTTCTGTCTTCAAATCGTTGGATTGGAATTACCTCGATTTTCAGTTGCACACATGGAGTACTCAGAAAAAGTAAGACGTTTTCTTTCAGCGTATTTCGAATATACGTGTCCAAAGGGCGTTAGAGTTGCTCAAAATAAGCATTTTAAGTTAAAGAATGTTTATCTATAAATGCCACGCTTAGGTGGTAACGAGATAGCTGACCAATTAGGTCAATCGAAAATAACATTTCTGTGACGTAAAGTATCGTTCCCCTAAAATTTTTAATGGCATGCATTGCAATACGAATTCGGAATTTGCCGTTGAAAATCTTAGAGAAGAATGACGCCTTACGCCACCGAAACGAGGCTATCGACTGACTTAAACAACGCCCTCTTCGAACTAAACGTGATAGTTCAGGACGCAGGTTCTTTGACAAAAAAAATGTTTGTCCCCTCTATCACTCTTTACAATTTGGTTCAAATAGCTCATAAGCACCCTATATCTATCTCACTAACGGACGTGTCACAGAAATCGATGCTATGTGTTTACTGAGGAAATACAACACCCGATATGAGCAATGTGAAATCGGTCGTTATGAGATTTATTCGCTAAATTTGCTTCGTAGTTTAAATATGCTTCAGCAATGAATCTGCAGAATATTGCTTAAAATACACGAAAGAGTTTATATAGAAATATGGATGGAAATATTATTTACAGCAATATGGATGATAGCAATTAATGCAGTGAAGGAAAATGGAATAGTGTTATAAAATGTCTCCTCATCCCTCCTTCATCTACGAGCAGCTGAATGGAATTCTGAAGTGAACAAACACAGCTTAAAGCTCCATTATTTACAATTCTAATGTCAGGAATATTAGGGCAATCATTAATGTGGTCTCCAATCATTTCGTACAGTTCACAAAAGGGACAGAAAGCTGACCCCACCACCCCAAATTGGTGTAAGTGTGTATATAGGTAGTCATCTCCGGTAACGAGTCAAAAGAAACGACTCCTGCAACTCTGGGCAAGGAACCTGTAACACGAGTTTTATTCCTCAATAAAACATTCTTTTAGACATTTCTTTGTAGAATAAGAGTCTATTAATCTTCATAGACGAGCATACATGTAATACATGTAAGACTCTTGAAGTTACGTAGATATAAGGAGGATTTAGATTAGAGGAACTACGCTCCAGCCATACCCTGTTCAATCTGTTATATGTTTTTTAAATAACTTTTGTGTTTGTAATATATTTACCTTTCAGAGGTAGTTGCAGCTTTTGCGCACTCCTTTGTCAGTGTGTTATTATTATTATATTTTTAAAATGTTATTTCCATAAAACTTGCTTCTCACAAATAAATCCTTCAAGAAAAGTAATAAAGTAAGATGAAGCTGATTCATTACTATCAACAATTACGCCACCGATGTCTATTTCTATTTCGTCATTTCCTCTGAGTCATTGGTGTTGGCGGTTTGTTGAACTAAGTGAGTAGCGGCATTTGGTGCGATCTTCTGGCTTGGTGTTGCCGGTCTCCCGACTGCTGCTGCAGGTTTGATTTAAATTTTCTTATTTCAATCTTTTCCTTTGTATATTTGCTTTTAATGGTGTTTGGGGGAGTATATGAGCAATTTCTTAGCATTTTGCGGCTCATATTCGTAGAAAACACCATTTTGTGTTGTATGGATCAGGCTCCTCCCTGATGACGCCCTGATCCACCAACACTTTCGTTTTCAATAAATTCCTTTTGGTTTTTATTTTTTGAATTTCCTCTTGTTTAAGAAAAATATATTTCTTACCATGCTATGTCTGCAGCTTTCAGCGCGCTTGCATGGTTAGTTTTAACTTTTCTTCCAACTTTCGTTTTCTGGTTAAATACACATGCTTTTTATTTTATTTTGATCTTTCATTAAATTAAATATTTGAATGATATAAGTATATATATATATATATATATATATATATATATATATATATATATATATATATATATATATATATATATATATATATATATATATATATATATATATATATTACAAACAAAAAATTATAAAAAATTTTAAGAAAGTTAGATGCAACAATTTAAAAAATATAAAAATATAACACACTGTCAGAGGAGTGCGCTAAAACTGCAACTATCTCTGACTGGTAAATATTTATATAATTCAAATAGGTAAATTAATGAAAGATCAAAATATAAAGCATGGGTATTCAACCAGTAAACGAAAGTTAAAACTAACCTTGCAAGCGCGCTGAAAGCTAAAGACATAGCATGGTAAGGAATATAATTTCTAAAACAAGAGTGTCAGTTTGCTATCATTATTATTTTTTAAATTTAACTTTCGTTTTCTGGTTGAACACCCATGATTTTTATTTTGATCTTTCATTAATTTACGTATTTGAATCATATAAATGTTTACCAGTCAGAGATAGTTGCAGCTTTAGCGCACTCCTCTGACAGTGTGTTACATTTATATATATATATGTATATATATATGTGTGTGTGTGTGTGTGTGTTTCTTGCCCGCGAAGTCCTGACGAACCTATGGCACTTACAGTAGTGGGATTTGGCACACAGGTAGTGCGAAATTTTTGCAATTTTAGGGTCGTGGCGAATTTTAAAATTCAATCTAGAACATTTTTAAATAAATTTAATAGTTTTTTACTATTCTTCATTCTATCGCGGTAATTCCGAGGAATGAAGAAACGTAAAAATTTAGAATTTTCGCCCTTACGTGTCACCTTGACGTCAGCCTTATGAACCATACCAAATTTTTTCCTCTCCGGGAAGAGAACACATTCGAATGACCTTCGTTTGTTTCGAGATTCATTCATTTTGATTTCCTGCGAAACGGATTCCAGTAAAGCAAAAGATTACAAAAGTTATCAATGGCGTTCTTTAGTGCTTTTTTCTATCTCAGCGATCATTAAAGACAAAATAAAAATTTTAACAGATTTAAAATTTGCGGAAAGTTTTACTACAGATAGATATCTTATTCGTTTGATTTTCTTTTAATCTTTTATATTTTCCCAAGAGATTGTGAGGTCAAGTGAAGTTTCACTTTCCAAAAAAAAAAAAAAACAGATTCCATTTTCTGCCTTTCGCGTTAAAATAAAAATAAAAACAGATTTTCATTTTAGCTAAGGAGAACAAAGAAATAAAAACATTTTGACTGGGATTGTTAAGTTCTTTTTTCGTAAAATCGGAATCGTTAAAGACAGATTAAAAATTTAAACGGATTTGAAATCTGCTTAAAATTTTACACCAGATAAAAACCAAACACCACGGGCTAGTATCGATATATATACACACTCCCCCACTCCCCAAACACCATTAAAAAGCAAAAAACAAAACACTAAAAAAAGAGTAGGAACAAAACGGAACGGTGTTTTATGTTATATATATATATTTTCTCTACATCGATTTACAAGATCATATTAATTTTTATGTGAAATGTGAGTAATGGGCACTTATTCATCAATAGATATGAGTAATTAAGAAAGTTTACCGTAAATCATATACGTGAGGGTCTGCTAATTCATTAATAAAATAAGGACACTATACAAAACTATGAATACCTCAACTCCTTTTTTCTTTACTCGTTTTTTACTCCTTTTTTATCTATACTCTCACATTCGCCTCGTAAATTAATATAATCACATTATACATCACGGTTACAGTATTCACTCGAGTAATTAAAATACATTTATTAATACCAGAGATTTCACGTGCATGGTAAATATTAAAATGGCACACCGACGTTTGTATGCGCACTAGTACTAGTTGCTCATGCATAATAAATATCAAATTGAGATTCAAACCAGATAACTTTTGAAACGAAGATTTATAACAGCATCATGTAAAGTTAATCCAGTAAAATGAACTTTATTATATTATGAAATAAGTTATATTAAGTTTGGCATTCAATATTATTGTGAAAACTCATTTTGAACTGTGGAAAAATTGGTGTGTAATAGAAATTGACAATTTATATTTTAACAAAGTACATTCGGTACAAAGATGGAAATTAAGACAAATATAAAATTATTGTTCTATTCCATGACATAATTAATTAAAATAATCTTTAAAGATAAAGTGTGTGTATCTTTTGGAAAATATAGTTTGATGAAGTTTTCGTGAGTGATCTTTACCATTAGAAACGTTGCTATTGTCTCCTGTTTTGAAAGAATTGCGTGAACCATACAAAAGAATGAAGTTAAATTTTAACATTGTTTGAAATTTAAATGTATTAATAGAATTATATTCATAATTTATTTCTTTGTTTTCCAACTAGAATATTTTAAATGGGAAATATTTATTTAGTGAGTTCATCAAACAAATGAAGTTCTCTTTTACGATTGTTCAAAATTCAAGTATTTCTATAGCATTACATTAAATTATTTCCGCTTTACAATTAGAATTAATTGGTTTCAAGAAAGAAATATTTTATTAAGAAAATCAAGAAAACATAAAGTTCTATATTCTAAATATGTATATTTCTAAATTTAAATATGTATAACATTACATTAAATTATTTTCGTTTTACAATCAGAATTGGTTTCAGAAAGGATATATTTGATTCAGAGAATCTATCAAACAATTGTTAAAAATATTAAACCCATAACTTATTTTTTCCTTTCAAACTATAATTATTTTAAGTTTATTATTTTGAACTTTTTTTTTGAAAAAATGCTTTAAAAATACTTTTAGAGTATAATTGTGCTAATATCTTCAAAAGTTCTTTCAGGTATACTTGGGGTAAATCAAGAAAAAGGTAAAATTTTCTGCAAATGTTAAAAGACAGATTTCATCACAATTGTAAATTACAATAAGCTATCACCTAATTTATATCTTGCAATACAAACGTATTTAAAGTATTCAACTGAAATGATAAATTTAAACAACCCATGCTTAGTTATAAGAACTTAATAAATACAAGTTAAATCACTAACGTACCCAAACTAAATGTATATAGGAAGGCTGGTAAAAGAAATAAAAATTATTCTCTATTTATAAATGCCGCTATCAATATGTCTTAGTAGTATTTGAATATTTTCTTTTAAAATTCTAACGTATGAAAACATGGGATATCTTTAAGCAAGTAAATTGAACCTCACACTTGCAAATTTTCGAAAAATAACAGCTTTGTATAACAGTGTTTTTCAACTTGTTTTAACAAAAAATGTCTTAGAAAATTGCAACCCAAAAACACGCCAGTCAATTAAAATTGTTTCCATTTTCAAAATCAGAATTAAAAATAATTCCTCAGGATGTAGAAAACACTGCAATATAATAGGGATATCTTAAAAACATATATTATAAAAATATTCAGAAATACATTCCATTAGTCAGTTGTTACTAATCTGATTCAATTTTCTAAATTGTTTGTCAAAGTTTGATTGTACGTAAGGACCTAAGTGTTTTATAAATTTCAAAAGTGTGTTGCATTGCAAAAAAGTGCCTGTAGAAGCTACAGTAAGATTCAAAATTACAAAACCAAACAGGTCTTTCATTAGAACTGCCTTTTTACATGACACTGACTGCTATGAAACTAACGAACTCTGTTCTGAAAACTAAACCCCTTTTTCGTTCTTCCAAATCAGAGTTTCAATTCCAGTTTAAAATAAAATGAAAGTTTCACGCTCAATAAATATTAAAATGAAAATAAATTAACGCATAAATCGCTATGTCGAATTCGCATGCTCCATCTGTGTTCATCATCTCTTCTTTAATATTATAAAAGGAAGTGTTTGTTTGTTTCTTGCACGCTACGTCCTGACAAATCTATAACACTTACAATATTGAGGTTTGACACACAGGTAGTCCAAATATTTTGCAAATTTAGGGTCGCGGCAAATTTTAAAATTCAATTTAGATCATTTTAAAATGAATTTAATGATATTTAATCATTATTCAATGCAACAGCATAGAAGAGATCACAGATTCTAAATTTATTTTTTCGTTTCTGCTTTAATTTTTCGCGGAGGATTGATTTTCCAGCAGACGATAAAAAAAATAAATAATATTTTAAATGGAGTTACTTAGTTCTTTTTTCTATCTCCTAGACCGTTAATGATAGAGTAAAAATTTCAACGGTTTTGAAATCTGTGGACAATTTCACATTAGATCAATACCTAAAAATATGATTTTTTTTAAATAAATAATTTTCAAGTTGAATATATATTTTATAGCTCTGAAAGAGATTGTGACTTCACTTCAACTTTCGCTTTCCAAACATAAACAAATTGCATTTCCTACCATTCGCGTTTAGGGGGAAAAAAACAGATTATATTTCCTGCCCTCTTTGTTTTCAACAAAGGAGAGCAAAAACAATTTGACTGGCATTGTTTAGTTCTTTTTCGTAAAATCGGAAACGTTACAGACAGATTAAAAATTTCAACAGATTTGATTTCTGAGGAAAATTTTACACCAGATTAATATTTTACACCACGACGTGCAACGCCGGGCTATCCACGCAGTGGCTAGTTTAAATATATTGGAGAGTGAGGTGCCAGCTCAGGTGACCTCGTCATCTGACCATGATTCATATTTACGGGAGATTGTCATCGTATCTTTCCCTTCGTGTTTGATCCCGTACCATCACCAATAATCTACTGTGTTACTCCATTGAGACGTTACTTACAAATTATACCCCCCTCGAAAAAAAGTACCCATTTAAATATAATTTAATTTCTGAAATTTTCTAACTGGATGAGTTGGTGGAACACGTGAATTATAATTTTACATTCCCTCTTTTCTTACCAGCCAGTTGGAAGAGCAACCGGAAGATTACGAGTACGAAACTTGGTCAAGCGAAAATACCCTCGTGTACACAAGGGCTCGGGCACGATAAATCTGTCGTGGCCTCAAATCTTCTCACATTAGCGTGGTGCGGAAGTAGAGTGCCAGCTCAGGTGTTGCTCTCATCATCTGACAGTGGTTCAAAATTAAGAGCCATTGTTTTTGGATTTTTCCTTAAGGGATTGATCCTGGACTGTCACCAATAGCCCTTTGTATTGCTCCAGTGCGACGCTAATTAACTGTCTACGAAAATTACGAGGGAAATTACATTCTCAATAAAGATTAAAATGAACAAAGTTTAAACATCATTTGCGAGCTCCAACTGTGTTTACAATTTAAATGTTATTTAAATTTTCTAGCTGAATAGCCTCAAGCACATAAATTATACGTTAGAATTTATTTTTCTTGAGGAACCTACGGATTCTTAAGATACCAGATCAAGTCCTAAAGCCTTCACTGTTCACCCGTGGTTCCAAATGTAGGCTTCGAGCAGATTGGCACTTCACGCTTTGCTCAAAGGCCACGTCCACAGAGATCTGGGCAGATGTTTTCCAAAATCCCAGAATGGTATATATGGAAGTATTTGCAGAGAACCACTTATTCTTCCCCGCGGTTTTTCTTCATATTTTCTTTCTTCAAACTTTCATGGAGGTTTTGCGTTTTTCCTATTATCTGCAGAAATTTATCCCTACGTATTTTTCCCCGGCGCAACTTAAAACTATTCTCCCGAAATCCTTTCTTTCGTTTTTGTAGGTGGAGTCGATACACAATCCAGTTTATCCGCTTTACTCTAAACAGTATCTAAAATATGGTTTTCATCTAGGGTATTAGGTCCGCAATGGCTCATAACTTTTTCATGAATATTAAAGCGCTTGAAATTGCGTTATTTAGGTACAGACACTAACGTTTATATTCATTTATGCACGTTTTTATTTCGGCGGAGGCTTAACTATTTTTCATACATATCCGCTGCTTTGGCAGAACTGCTTCATTTCAATGTATAAAATGAATCGTTTTTTCATGATATTAGAATGTATTATAGTATTGATCGCTGTTTGAAAGTCCGAAGGTAGAAATAAATTGTATTTTCATAAAATAATAAATTTATTAATTTAAAAATTTAACACCCTTTTCAAAGTATTTTGAGAGCGATGTCAGAAATCACCGTCAACAAATACTGTTCGTCAGTACATAATACTTGTGCATCAGGAAGTACGGGTAAAGTCTAGAATAAGTAACAATTTCTGCGGAAATTTATCTAGACTTGGATATGTACAAAATGCATTTGAATTTCATAATAAATGATCTCCTACTTAGGATAATACAGATTGCAAAATAATATTTTTGACATTTAATATATTAATAGTGTGAACCTTTTGAAAACTATACTTGTAGCTTTTCTGTGAAATAAAAACTGTCTCATGACATATTCCATATTCTTGACATCTAACTCTGATTATTTTTGAAATTTTGGAAAAGAGAACGAATTTAAAATTTCGTGTTGAAATGTTTGGTGTGTTACCGACAGTACAATATGAATGTAAAGAGATATCAAACATAACAGATAAAGCCTACTAGTAATAAAGTATAAAAACTAAGTTTTCTTTGGAGGATGTCAAGGAAATGATTTCAGAAATCGAAGACTTGTGAGTAATAGGGTATGAATTCAATATTTAAAACGACTAAACAATTCTTAAATCAAAAGGGATATGGCATAAGAAACATCCCGAAACACTGATATAAATATTCGCGTCTGAAATAACTGCAATCTAAAACCCCATCAAGAAAACATGGCAATCAACAGACAATCATCAGACAGCAGGATTGTAATAAATTCAGACAAAAGAAGCGAGTGAGATTTTTGATGCTGCTGGGTATTAACGTTTGCATCCGTCAACCGTATCTGGCACATCATAAGGACATAGTGCAAAATATTACCACAAGCTAAGTAAAAATCTAGTCCTATATTTAGTAAAAATTAAGACAAGGATGACTCAAATGTTGAATTAGAGGAAAATTTATAGATGGCCACACTCACAGAGATTTGACAAACCCACTGCTTTCACAGACCATGCATTGAAATATGTTTCTGTCAGATATATATGTCCTGGTAACTGAAGGTGGTAATTTATTTAATTTCACAAAATGTGGTTAAGCCCACTGTTACCTTAACCCTCCAAGTAATTCCGACAATATATCACCTCCATCAAAATGTGATTAACTTTTCTAATGACGATATATCTCATCAATACATTGCCGATTTGACGAGATCAATATTCAGTCAGTTCTCTCCTAATGACGAGAGATTAACGGACATCAGCTCAACCCTATAATTGGTCAGTCAATTTTACTGATGATGCAACACCTCGAGAAAACCATCAGGAGGGTTAATCAATGAATTAAATTACCATAATCGAAAAATGTCGAACAAGAATGAATTGTACGTATATGCCCACTCTGATGTCATGTAAGCTAATAATTTATTTACTAAACACATTCTTCCACGTGAGATCATGTTACATTCACTATTATTTCTCCTAATTTTTCCATCAATCCAAAATTAAAAACAAAGGCAACTTATCAAGCCAAAGTTACAAAAATCAAATCTCAAGACGAGACATAACATTTATTTTCAGATAATAAACGAAACAGTACACCTCTCCAAAATGGACAACAGAACGACTTCACTCTCACTTCTTAACATAACAGACTCTAGCACGTTTAAACGAGACACACGCGCAGAAGAGAGCACGTAACTTGTGTAGTTGCAAACATTTGATAAACAGTTATTCGTTCCGATTAAGAGGAGAGAAGGAAAAAGACGGCGTTCTGCTGAAACATCAATAGTAAAAATAGCTCACATTCTATTTTTCTTATTTAATTAAACAACGCCGAAAACAGGCGTCTCAATTCTAGGACGTTGAAAGTATTGTACCAGAACTAATCCCAAACTTCAGCGCATCTTACGAAAAGAAATCGAATCTAACTCGAATTTTTGAATAAAACTTATTTGACTCACAACTATTTTTCATAAAAAAGAAGGCTCCATACCTACTAGGTGCATTCATGAGGTTTGAAATATAGGTCAAATATCGATTCGATTTTCACGAGTGCGTTTTATACTTTAGAGAATTCCTAAAATTCTAAAATAAATCAGGGAACTTCTTTCTGAACGATTGTTTTCGCTCCTATGTTTTGCAGATTATCAGTCAGGCATCCTGATTGCAAGTTTGTATTGCGTTTATACTTCAGCTTTAGAACTGAATACATAAACACAGTGCAAACTTGCCTAGGAAAGTCTAAAGGGACAACTTGTAGATTTCGATAGATGCCAATGCAATGCTCCAGTTTTAGAAAGCATAAATTTGAATCTTGAAATACGTTGTTTTCTGTTCTGTACAAGGGATATTAGCAAGGGATTTCCTGTTCAATATTTGTTATTCAGAGGAAAACATTCAAAAGTATTGTTATTGGGCATTAAAAAAAAATTCCGTTTTTCTGCATGAAACTTCAGGGCTGCGCAACGACCCACAAAATATACGTTTTTAGGTTTTGATTCTGTTAAGTTTAAAAATTCCGATGTCCCATATTAATTTATGAAATTCTGGTCTTTGAACGGGATACTTACGAGTATGTTTTAGATAATTTATTTTTATCGATTTGGTTTGCTTTTAAGGGCATTTTTTAAAACAATAATTATTTTATTTTAATAATAGCAGAATTTACCGAGTTTACTCGGTATGAATTGATTATCTTTATAATTAAAAATTGAAGAAAGTTTCGTGTTATCTTTAGCCAACATCAAGTGTTATAAAAAATTTTAATAACATTTTTGTAATTTATACAACTTATTGTTGACTATATCCATCAAAAATAATCCATTTCACATCGCATCCTTGCTATAAGACAAAATTAGTAATTGTAATAAATACTAAGGTTACCACTGAAAAGTTTTTTTATAAAGGTCTTTCAATTCGTTTGCACTAAAATTACTGTAACTCAAATCACAAAAATGACGAATCTATGGCAAACAATCTAGCACTCATAGTTGTCCTACACATATATTTCGACTTGCTTATTTTAAAATTTGAGTTTTGATGCCATAATCAGATTCCGCATTGTTAAATTAATCTAAATGTTAAATTTCATGACTTTACTACCTTTATATCCTGAGAAATTCAATCATGCAATTAGTGTCAATTTTAGGGATCATCTCTACTCAGAAAGACGTTATTCGTAGATCGAGATTAATTTTATAGTTATAGCTAGATGAATTTTGAATTCTAACACTCAAACGTATTTTAAGTAATTCGAGAATTATATTTATTACGCAAGTGCAAGCGATTTGAGAATTACATTATTATATTTACTATGCAACTGCAAACAATCCTAGAACTATTATCCGAGGTTCCTCAGATGCTTTTTAAACTTTTGGTTGCCCCCTAAAATCGAAGTAACGAGGAAAATTTAATGTAAAAATTAATTTTCGGAATGAGCTGCAATTTTGCATGACCATATTAGAAGTCCTTCTGAATCGATTCCCATTCAAATACACTCTATAACAAAAAAATCGAAACACCGAGAAGAAGTTGTCCAATGGAGACAAAAATTGGTAGATAGGAAAATTATGTACAGAATAGAAAATGATTAAAATTTCAGAACAATTGAATGATTTATTTCAGAGTTACAGTAACGGGCTCATTAAGGTGTTGACCCGCCTCTAGCCTGGATGCAAGCTGACACACGGCGTGGCATAGACCGATAAAGCTCCCGGATGGTCTCCTGCGGTATTTCTTGACAAATTTGCTCCAATTGTCGGACTACGTCATCAACATTCGGTACCGGATGCAGTCGCCTTCCCATCA
The DNA here is from genome assembly GCA_947359465.1 of Metellina segmentata. NCBI lineage: Eukaryota > Metazoa > Arthropoda > Arachnida > Araneae > Tetragnathidae > Metellina > Metellina segmentata. The sequence goes on along the minus strand of OX375873.1, from coordinate 89,068,867 downwards.
TATCCCAGACATGCTCGATGGGAGAGAGATCTGGTGATCTGGCTGGTCAAGGAAGTGTTTGACAAACTTGAAGACAGTTCATAGCAACACGTGCCGTATGTGTTCTGACATTGTCTTGCTGAAAAATAAGCCCAGGGTACTGCGAAAGGAACGGTAGCAAAACAGGTCTCAGAATATCGTCAACGTACCGTTGTGCAGTAAGTGTACCTCTAATGACGACCAAAGGGGTCCGGCTATCAAGGAAAATGGCACCCCAGACTATAACTAATTGTTGAGGGCCCATGTGGCGTGCAATAGTGAAAGCAGGATCGGCACGCTGCCCTGGGCGTCCCCAGACGCGTCTTCGACGATCGTCAGGACACAGTTGGAAGCGGGATTCGTCGCTAAAGACTATACGTCCCCAGTCAGCATCATTCCAGCCTGATCGAGCCAAGCACCACTGTAATCTGGCTCGACAGTGTGCAGGCGTGAGTCGCAGGTGGCGTAACGGTCGGTACGAGCGTAGAATTCGCTCTCAGCCGTCTGTGAATGGTCATGGTGGACACTTGTGTGTGGGTCGCACGACTGATGGTTGATAGCGATGAATCAGGCACTGTGACAGCTTATCTGACAATCACTCTGTCCTCGCGATCTGTTGTAGCTCTACGTCGACCGCTACCATCATGACGCTGAAATCTGCCATTGTCCACCCACTCTTGCCAGCATCTTCTAATCGCCGCATCGCTTCGACTCACATGACGAGCGATTCTCCGATTTGCCCAACCTGCCTCTTTCAATCCAATGATACGACCTCTTTCAAACTCTGAAAGTTGCTCGTAATGAGCTCGAATCCTGGGGCGAGGCATTTTTTCAGTCGTTGAATGGTATCCTAAATCGCAATGCAGCAGAAATTTTTAACAACAGTTCAAGAACAACTTCTTATATACATCTGCTGGATGCGCAGTTCCGATGCACTGGAGATCGCACTATTCATTCATTGGACACCAAATTTTAATCATTTGCATGTTTGGTCAAAACATTTTTGCATACGAAATTTCAAAGCAATCGGATGATTCCTTCTTGGTGCGTCGATTTTTTTTGTTATAGAGTGTATAATAAGATTTCAATTCCTAACTTATTCAAACATTAATTTAATAATTATTACTACATAGAAAAACTATTTTTAAGATAAAAATACTAGGTGGATTTTGTTTGAGTTGTTTAACAGTAACATGGTACAAAATATCAGCGCTATAGAAATATTATTTAGGAAGATATGCATGAAAGAGTACCTATTTACATGAAATTTGGTATCTGAAGATGAATTTTGATATAGATATGAAAGTGTGTGTCGAAATCCTATTGGAAATTATGAAATTAGTGCTCAAGGTAATATTACTCCAATTTTATGAATTTGAATTTGTAGAAGACGTTAGTTCCTTTTAATCGCCATGTTTGAATTTTCTTTAATGAAAAATTACTTGAATGAAGAAAAGTGGTTCGTTTTTTTCCCGTGAGTATACAACTAAAATAGAACATTATTTTAAAATGCATACTTAGTTCCGAAAGAAAAAAATTCAGATAATAAAAAAAAAACTGCACGTGGTCAATGAACAGTTTTTAGTTCAAAAGCTTTAGTTTTTTTAGAAGTTTTAGTTTTTTTACAATTTTTTTTATTGATCATTAAGTTCATCTTACGCCTTAAAGAACTTTTTTTTTCAGTTCAGAGATTTAGTTTTGAATGGAAACCACGTACCTGTTTAGAATAAGAATAATAGCGTTTGTATTGAGTTCAGCTTTCAATAAAAACAAATATTTTTATTTTAAAACGCAAAAGAAATACAAGTTTTAATGAGTTTAATCGTTTTGTAAGAGAAACACATCGCCACTCTGAGTGCAAAAGGCGGTATGTCTAAAAGCTGCATATTTCAGGAGAGCAAAAAAAGCTAATTTTTTCCTTCTGGTTTGATTCTATTATTCTATATACTTTTAACTTTGGGTTTTGTTCTTAGTTTATTGGATCAGCTGATGACGTACGAGATTTTGTCACTAGATTGAAAACCACAAAATGATGGAAGCGGAAAAAACGGAATTTTTGGCGTGCCAATTTTGTACTTTGATTGACGATATGCCGAAATTTCAAAATAGTTCGATTAGTTACCAGTTTTGGTTCAAATGTTTTGTGTGCTGTTAGTTTTACTTCTTTTTATAAAACGGAATTCTCCATTCACAGGTGTTAAACTGAGGACTTTTGAAAAAAGCTGGTAGAAAAATACACATGCCGTCTAGAAAATGGACTCGTATCTTTAGCCATCGACCTTCTAATGAAATAGACGAAGCATGTGTTCCTAGCTTTAGGTTATGTCTTGCGGTGGCTCAGTTTGAAGATTTGTCACGGAGTTGTGGAGAAAGTCATGTATCCTAAATTATTGAGTGGATAAAATGTTTATCCAAGGTGATACAAAACAACGCTCCGATAGCCAACCGGCTAAGGCCCGGTGTACACGTCCAATTTTTCAAAGTGCGGTGCCGCTGCGGCACCGTAGCCTAACTGTGTACACATAACCGTGAAATGACGCAAGTACTCATTTCGCAACACTTGAGATAAATATTCTATCGAAGAAAACGTGTTTATTTCGCTTACTTGGTGTAAAAAAGGATATTTTGAAACAAAATAGACGTTACTGGATACAACCATTTATTAATAACTATTTATATTCCATTTATTTATGACAACAAGGTACTTGAGACCGAGAAGCGTGTGCTGCGAGCTGCGGTGCCGCGGAGAACTGCGGTACAAATTGCACGCACGTTGGACGTGTTTCGCCGCAGTGGCTCCGGAGGCATGTGTACACTACTCCATTGGATCTAATGTACATCAGACCGCACTTGCATAGCCGCATAGCGGCGCCGCACGTTGAAAAACCGGACGTGTACACCGGGCCAAAGTCAATTCGTAAAAATCGTGACAGCAACCTCGCTCACATGCTCTGTGCATTTCATTAGAAGATCGATGGTTTCAGCCATCAGTCACACGTTTTTAGAAGGAGTATGTGCGTGGAGTTGGCTGTCATAAGATCTCTGAAAGGTAAAAATCCCGTGAGTTTGCGAAAAGTCTTAGCCGATTGGCTAATGATGTGCAGACAAATTATTTTGATCACAGTGGATAATCACAATACCAAATCAATAAATCAGGATTCATGCTTTTTCCACAACCATGTGTGAGATCTCCAAACCGAACGACCGGGATGATAATATTTGCAGTGTGCATGTCTAATTTGATAGACAGTGTGTGTATTAATGGCCAAGAACAGGGGACACTGCACACCTAAATAGGACACGCACATCTAGTTTTACAATATGATACAAAGTTTCAATCACTACGCACCGCCCTGTGCAAAAACACGTCTCCCGCCTCTCAAGTCTACAACAAATCTGATCTTTGTGTTCTTATTCAGAATAGCACCAAGATTTAATGTTCTTGATCGTATCAGAACACATGCACTGTCATACATCGATGTTCGTCTACTTGAACAGTAGCAACCAGAACACAAGAACAACTGTTCTTAAAACGTATTTGTGTTCGGAATCACCTGTCGGGTGATCGTTACAGAGCACATATTCCATCTAATTTCATTAGAAGGTCTTGAGCACTATTAAACATAAGATAATTAACTTTTATTCTGCTCTAGTGTAAAATTGAATATTTTATTATCTTCATGCATCACTCCCAAACATTCGGGCCAACCAACCTGGTGGTTACGGTGTTAGCCTCTAGATAGGAAGGTTCCTGCTTCAAATCCGGGTCGGTGCACGGACATTGTAAGCATATGGTGTAGAGGCAGATGGTGCACCTTAAATCTGTCGTGGTCTAAAGTCCTCACGTTGGGTTGATGTGGAAGTTTGGAGAGTGGGGTGCCATCTCAGGTATTGCCTCGTCATCTGATCATGGCTCAAAATTACGTGGTGCTGTCCTCGGATCTTTCTCTTAGATGATTTATCCACCGTCGTCAATAACCGGTTGTGTTGCTCTAGTACGACGTTAATTAAAATTACCTTATCATACCCAAACATTCGGAAATTATTTTTATTTCGCAAAGAAAAATGATGCCCAAAATAAAGAAGTTAAAGATTTGTCATAAGAGAGTTCCTTAAATATAGTTTTTGGGAAATTAATTGCGATTTTAACTGGTAAAACACGTAATCGCGATGCTCAAATAGCGTCTCATTTTCTCCAAAACTGTCAAATTAAAGTTGAATTAAGGGTATGTATTCAACTGTTTTAGTATTCAATTAGCCTAAAAATATGTGCAAAGGAAATTTAAATAATGTATTTAGTTGCCTGATCTAATTTATGTTATATAAAATATTTAGCATTTTATGAAATTGTATAAACAACTTTTATGCTTTACTTGCACAAATACAGACAAACTGAATGTAATAAAGTTCAGTTACGAAATGACTTTTAGTACTCAGGGAATGAAAATTTTGCGAAAATATACCCTCCCGTTTGGACGTAATGAGGGCGGGGCACACATACATACAGACAGACGCCAAAAGTTGATACCACAGATTCTGCATTAAAAAGACATAGAACGGATAAATTACTTAAAATGAGGCAAAAATATTCTATGCACAAACACCACTTCTATTTATGCAGTTGCTTCTCTACAGTTGCTACGAAGTATTTTATGATCATAATTTCCTTCTTGAAAAGGTATTTCCTTTTCTCTTTCATAACAATATTTTTTATTTTCTTCTTCAAATGTCTATTTTCTTCGACAAATCCTTTTTTAACGCAATACCAGATTTTTAAGTTGAATTATTTTGTTATACAAATATGTAGATTGAAACAAATATTTAAATTCATTAGGAAATCATAATAACAAGGGGGATGGAATTCTTAAGACATTCTCACAAATTTTATTTTCAAACTGCAACAAAAGGCTCAGACAAACAATAGATTCTTAAATACTCTGATAATGAATGAATAACAGATCTTTCGCTAAAAGCTCCGTTTTCACATATCACTGATAATTTTTGTTGAATTTAAATATTTTAATGCAGAACTTCAGTGTGTTTAAATAATTAAAATGACACATAGCTGAAGTTTTCACGCTATTTCAGAGAATATAATTGGGATTTTTAATGAATATCATTCTAATTAAAACGGTTCTTCCTAAAAATGGTAATGATCACCTATTGCAAGATAATATCAAAGCAGTGTAATATTCTTTCTCAATATTACTATGCTACGTTAACTTCACCTACATTGCATTCTAAACACTTATTTTGCTACGTTAAAAATGTCCATAATGACGCTTAAAACAAATTCTTTATTCTAAGTTATAAGGGACAGTCTTTACACAGCGTATTATTTTGTATATAAAATTGTTTTATAACGAAACGCATTGTTTGTGTATTGACGCCACCCATATAGTGGTTTTGACGAAATACACTCATGTCCAAAATTATCTTTACATAAACAAAAACAATTACATTCCATGAAATACCCAATCAATGTAATCCATTTCTGCAGGGAATGTGTAAAAGGCAAGCCTAATTAGAATTATCCTATCAAAAGTGTTCAAACGGTTTCTGATATGCAAATCAAGGGGTTACGTCATCCGACGGTGAAGCAAGCACTTTGCGCAAAGTGAATATCTGAGTGAATTTCTGCAATACAGTGTTTGATTTCAGTGTGTATGAACTCGAAACGGTTTGTTATGGCTCCGAAGTATCATTTGGAAGAATCTGTGAAATAGTGCATAATAGGCCGTTTAGAAGAAGGGCAGACAATCATGGAAGCAGAGAGATGTGTGAATATTTCAAGACAGACAGTCTCTGCACTATGGAAACAATTTCAGAACTCTGGAACTGTTGTAAGGGGGCCTGGATAAGGTCGTAAACGTATAACAACTGCTTCTCAAGATCGATATATGGCAATAACTGCCCGTCGTTATCGAAAGTCAACTGCTCGGCAGTAAAGTTCAGAGCTTGTAGCAGCCACTGAAACTGTTGTATCAGGGTCATACCACGCAAAATAAACAAATAGGCTGTGGCTGATACATCTACGATTTTAAAGAAAATTAATTTTTAAATAGATCACATTTTGTAAGGAGGAACTGCCAAATAGTAGATGTCGAAAATGTATAGTTTATTTTTTATTGAATTTTAAAGTTCAAGGTCATACAAATGTAGATTTTTAAGCACTAATAGTAGCCTGTTTGAGACCCTATTTTTCAATACGTTATTGACACAAATTAAAACTTTTTATATTGTTACATTCTTCAGAAAAACGTTTTTTAGGAAATGACAGAATATAGTTTTATAACCGTAACTGCTCATTCTCAGGGATCAGGGAAAATAGAGATTTTGCCTATTTGATACAAATTTCAAATTGCTCTAGTACCTCTAAAAATGGAAAGAAAATATCAAAAATTATTCTTAACAAAGCACTTCTTTTAACTAAACGTTTGGTATAATTTAGTGACTGTGTTTCTATTCCTTAGTTAAGAACAAAAATAATAAAAAAGTAAAATAATTGAAAACAGCGTTTTTTCTATTTTTTTTTAATACAAATTTTACTGTGAAGGACAACTTCGAAAACCTCACAAATTATTAGTATTATGTGTCAAGATGTATGCTATCCTGAAATTTCCATCATTGCAATTTGTTTACTTTCGTCCCAGGAAAATTTTTAACTTGAAGGAAACTATATTTTTATTTTATCACATGAGGAATCGAAAAAGGCGGGAACACGCCAGTAAGACATACATTTCCGTTTTTGAAAGAGATGCTATTGTATTCAAGGACAGATAACCGAATAAATAGACATTATTAAATGAGTTATGGTTATAAATGTGCTAGGTTTGTTAAATCAGAAGCTTCGAAAGAAATCGAAGCTTGCGAATGTTCTATGGCAATCCAGAAGTGTTCCATCAGTGACCGCAGTCATTACGGGAATGCGTAACTATTATTGCTACATTCCTGTTCTCAATTGTACGTCACAAATTCGTGTTTCATATTTATCACAATCACCAGCAAAAGAAATAAATGATTTTAAAAGAATTCGGCAGCACAATAAAATCCCGTTTCAATTATAGAAGATACAAAATTTAACATGGGAGTTTTACCACATAATGAATTTGAAAAGGTAATTAGATAAAAGTCATAATATCTATGTTACAAAGTTGAAATTTATAAACTGTTTTGACACTGATTATATCTGCTTTATAATTCACTTGTTAAGTTAAAAATGATTTTATATTTCTTGTTGATTTAGTGTGTCATTACCGGTATTCGATTTCTCTGTTATTGAAGTTCTCGTAATGTACATAGACTGAGAAGCAATAATTGTGAATTTTATTTTATTATTGTTGCTTTAGGACTCAGATTACAATCCCTTTTTATTTACAAGTAATAAACACATTAAACTGTATTCCTGTAAAATATCGGTTTTATTAGAGCTGTCCTTCTTTTGATTTTTCTTTTCATATTTAGAGCAGAAAATTGTCATTTTGTTATTTTTGTTAGCTATTTTGAAGATTAAAAAATTAAAATGCGACTTCCAAACTCTATCAGTAATATTACCATACCTAGCATTGCAAATGGTATGAATTTAAAGTACGTCTTAAAATTTCTTTAGTCCATAGAAATGTTTTTAGTTCTATCAAAAATGACAAATTTCCATTTGTTGCAAGTAAATTTTAGATAAAATATATTGTTTAAAATTGATGTTGCCAAAGTGAAAAAAGACAATTTTGCACAGATTATAAAGATGTAGTACATGTTTGTCTACGTTAAGAATTTTTTGAGAAACAGAACTTCAAACATGCAACATTAAACGATCTCACGATTGCTGTTTAAAGTTACAAGTCCTTAAAATGCCTCAAGCTTCGAAAATATTTAATTTTGAACCGAATTTTTTTGGATATCGTTATTTATGCATAAACTAAACTCCTATATCAAATTTCATGAAAATCCATTACCATACGGACGAGTCTTTCCTGATTTTTGCTCATTTCATCATGGACCCCTCATGGAAAACTGTATACAGATGGCTTTTATGCCAGATAGCCAAGGGTGCGTATTTTACTGTCTTCACAACGCAAGAGAGATCGTTTTAATTGGTGTAAAGAACATCCGAACTGGAGTCAACACCAATGGACCCATGTTCTCTTTGCTGATGAGTCGAGGTTTAGTTTAACATCTGATACTAAACGTTTTTACATCTGGAGGGAGTCAGGAACGCGAAATCTTCCTTCGAAAATTAAGAAATGTAACCGTTTTGTAAGTGCAGGTGTGTGTGAATAATGATCAACGGACGTATGACCCTAGACGTTTTCAACAGAGGATCTGTGACTGGCCAGAGATATCGGGATGAGGTCTTAGAACGTATATAAGATTTTTCAGAGGTGCATATGGATCTGATTTTTTTATTTATGGACGATAATGCTCGTCCACATTCAGCAAACCTCGTTTCTGAACTCCTTGAAAATGAAGCTATTGAGCGAATACCGTGGCCAGCAAAATCTCCTGATCTGAACCCAATATAGGACTTATGGGACTACCTTGGAAAAGCAGTTGCACCGAGACATCCGGTTACTAGAGATATAAATGCCTTGAAGACCACATTACTGGAGGAGTGGAACTTAATTCCCCAAACTAAACTCTGGTTAACAACATGATTGCCAGCATGAAATCACGTTGTGATATGTGTGTTCAAGTCAGGGGCGATCAAATTCCATATTAAATTCATGAGCCTTAATTTTTAACTGAGTTATTCATTTTTTTCTAAACTCTCCTTGTCACATATTATTGCCATTTTCATGGTTTCATGCTACAGTTTTATATCATATGCAGTGTTCTTGAATTTTCTCCTTTGTATTATTTATGTGTGATGATTTTATGTCTCATTCCAGACAAATTCATAAAATTATAGTTTACACATATTTCGTCAGCAGGATTTAGACGATTTTTAATCTGACGAGATCAAGATCTTGACAGCTTTTATTCCGTAAGTACGAGATATCTCGTCCATCAAGATCTGGTTAGTTTTTTTAATGACGCCATACCTCGTCGAGACGACCACTAGGAGAGTTAAAGTTTTAGAATATGTCTTATATCTATGATTTGGAAAAATTAACTACGACATGCAAAATAGCATTCCAGACTCTTCATAACTTCAATTCACTTTCATATCATTCATTCTATTCACCATAAGTTGACTTATACCACCTTAATCCTCCAAATGGTTTCTACAAAGCATCTCGTCCATCAATATCTAACCAATTTTGCTAGTGAAAAGCCACCTCGTTGTTGAGATATCAACGTTTTTTTTACGATGTAGAGATCATGAACTGATAAGGTTTCTTAAAGAGACGAAAGATTTCGTCCATCAAGATCTAGTCAGTCGTGCTAATTACGAGGTACCTAGTCGAGACAACCACCTAAAGGGTTAAATATTTGAACTCAACCCGGACCCCCTAAAGCCCTCATCACACATCTATTCTCACCTTCTCAACTACATCAGCACATGACTCGTTACTTTTGGAGGAGATTCAGGTATTGGAATAGGCGTTTGCAGATGATTCCGACAGGTAGTATGTCACCTCATCCGAATCCTCCCGACTGGATTCCCGAATTATCCATCACTAACCTAACTCATATCCCCGAAGTGTCATCATCCGAATCTAATTAGTGATATCATTTTGACTAGGCCTACTCCGCTGGATGAATCGTTTCCAAAAACTCAGTGAGAATTTGCGCCATAAATCCGAAATCAGACAACCAATCGAGACACAGAGATGTCTGGAAGGTTTTTCTGAAGGAGAATCTGTCTCGCATTTACGTGTGGACTTTAAGAAAATAGGAAGCTAAACAGCGAAAACAAAATATCGGACTATCCTAGGATATCCTAGGTTCGGAGTATCCTAAATCACACATCCCAACGCTTCATTGTACCATTATCCAAACGAGTGCACTGACCTGTACTCTCCAAAGATCTCATGGAAACCAATGTTTTTTTCCCTAACAATACCCCTTAAAATCACGCATATTGCTATTTATTCATGGAAGGCACTAATTATAGTAGCTACATCTAGATTTTTTCAAACATAATTCACTAAAGATTAACAATAATCGAAATCGTATCAGTAATTTTCAATTATCCTAATAGAGATCCGGACCGTTGTGGCTCTGTGGGCTTGCCTATTGTGCTAGCAAACTGCGAGTTCTAGGTGGCGAAGGTTCAATTCTTGTAATTCGATCTCTCTGGGTGTATTTTTCTATTTTGTATGCGCACATATTATCCTTGTGTGCATATCCATTTCTTGACGTTGTCTGTCTTCTGTATGGCCTATCTTTTGCCAGATCTGGTGCTTGAGTTATAAATCCAAATTTAACAGACAAAAAAGTCACAAAAGCTATTATGTGACGCTTTTGTATGTGGTATTTAGAATGCTTAGGTACTGATAAGGGTAAAAGTAGATTTGAGAAAAAATCTCTTCGTATACTTGCACTTGACATTAGGATATCAAAGATTTTTACAAAAATCTTGAAAACATCAGACTAAGGTATAAGAATAAAGACATCAACATTTTTTCATGTGTTTTTGAAACCACAAAGGAGACAACTTTTAGCTATCTCTAATTAATGAAAATTTTGTTTTCCAAATTCAGGATGTCAATTGGACAAAAAAGGCCAGGGAGCCCTGTAAAACTAAGGACTTTTTATCCACTTCATTCTGTTGGCTTCTTGTATGAAAAAATACAAAATTGGTTGGAAACGTTTTAAATAAAATCAAACGTTGGAATAAAAAATTTCCTTCGCGTGCAAGTATACCATAACAACCCAAGAGTAACCTCTAAATAAATTATGTCGACTTTAAAGTATGTTATCGTAAATTTAGACGGAAGAGTAATAAAAAAAAGCATGAACATATATTTTAGTTTCCGAAAAGTTTTTGAGAGAAATGCATGTGTTTCGAATGCACCCAGCAAACAGCGTATCTTCCATTATAATATTAGAGAATCTGTCTAGTTTATAGAGTTGAATTCATCAGGAAATCTCGAAAGAGAAGCTAAAACTTTCATAACTATCACTTTTACTTAATGGAAAGCCTGGAAACTATTTTAAAGATATTCGGTATGCTTGTCTGCATTCCAATTTACTGAAACGGGTGATGAATAAATCATCCAACTTATTCGATGTAGGCTAAATTTTCTTCAGACAGCTTACGAAAGAAACCAGTTTCGAAATAAGAACTCCAATAAATTTTAATTTGTTTTCGTGCCACATGATGATTTTTAGATTGTCCGGCATGAAGAATATAATCGGTGTATGAAATATTTTCCCTTCCACATCGAATATATTTTAATCCAGGAAGTCAAAGAAAAGTTCCAAATCGGGTAAAGAAAATTCTGAGCGACCGAGGAAGATAGATAAATCAAATTTGAGAACGGTATGTGGATCATTTGTTTCCCGTGATGAATGAAAAATCACCGAAAAAAGATATACGGTATCTGCTCACGAATCCACCCCCTTTCCTGCTGTACCGCAATACAATTTCGATACGCTGTAATCTATCATTAAACATCCTACCATCGATCATACCACGATGAGGTGACAAAGGTTTGCTTCCCTTGCAGACAGTTTAATCAATGGTACCGCAGATTTCTTTTATAAAATACCTTTATTGTATGGATCTTGTATTGGAAGAGAAGGTCGATGGTAGCTCTAAAACATTGATATAATGTAAATACCATACCAGATCTCATGAAAGGATTGGTGGATACTAAAAAAATCTTAATCATTACAAAGTACGTTTTTAATACATAACTCATTCAATTAATGCTATTTATTTTGATCCATTTATATTTTGAGTTGTTTTTTACACTATCTTTATCCATCCAATTTTTAGGCGTGATCGATTGAAAAGTTCGTTTTAGGATTCGTTTGTAGCTCTTGTTGTGTTATTTTACATGAAGGGTTGTTAAATCTGGAATTACTCCATGCTAGTCAAAACGTTAGTGCCTCCAAGGTTGCAATATGTGGTTCAAAATTACGTGATGTTGTCCTCGGATTTTTCCCTTAGGGGATTGATCCCGAAATGTCGTAAATAGTCTGTTGTGTTGCTCTAGTTGTTGTCGTGCGGGCCATATATGGTCCAATTGGGGGTGCCATTACCCCGGAGGGTTGGACTTCTTCATGCATGATACATCCATTTTACAGGAAGGTCCCTGTCACTCATCCATTCACTCACACATATCGTAATTTAGATCCTAATCAGAGGCCGATAACCCCCTGATCAGGTACCCTAAGAGGTATTGATTTGGTATGGGAACATGGGGGACTTTGTGACCACGACCTATTAAACGTGCCCCAGCCAGCATTAGCGAACACTACGGACTATAGCTAGATCCAAGCGCCGATCTCGCAACCATCAGAATTGCAGGCTCCGCTGAGGACAGAACCCACAACCCTTCCGATGCGAGCCCGACGCTCTACTGACTGAGCTACCGCGGCTCGTGTTGCTCTACTACGACGTTAATTAAAAATTATCAAGTTGCAATTTGACCGTGGTTGCTTAACTTAACAGCATAAGTGACATTTACAATTTTGAATGCCTAGATTCAATTTGAAATTCTATCACCAATGAACAAATAGAAGGTAATGCCTCAGCTTTTCATCTGCAATGTAAATCTAGTCAGCCAAGGTCTGGACAAATTAATTTTTCCTTTAAATTTGTTGCAATAGATTTTCCGTTTCTCGTCAGGGTGCAGTTGAATATTTAATTCAAATAATAAAATCAATTAGAGAGCCTAATTTCTCGTAGGTTGTTAAATTAATTTCGATTCTCTAAATTCCTCCGTTTGTGCCTGTAATAGCCTCTAGTTATCACGTAGTTACATCCTCTTGTGCTACCAGGTAAATACAGGATAAGTACCTATAGATTCCTCGTGAGTCTTACTAAACAGTTCTGCGGATAATCCTCGGGGTCATCAATGTTATTTGATGATAAATATTTGTAATATCTTGTTGGAGTCACAGCAGTGGCGTTGAACCAATTGGTAAACAGATGTTTCATTTGCAAATTTCGAAATTTATAATTCAAATTTCTTGCATACACTTTGTCCGAGCAGTTGATCACTTTTCCAGATTCAGTTGGAGATTATAACACATTAATATTAAGTTATTGAAGCTAGTCAAATGACTCATTTTAAAATTTTGACTTCCACAAATAGTTTTTACGTTTTATCATTTTATCTTGATTTACTTTTTTTTCCTGAATTCTTTAAAATTAGTTACTATTAAATTAATTTTATAATATATTTATATTTGTCTCTCCCTTCATCCGACATATACTCTCTGTAACAAAAAAATCGACTCACCAAGAAGGATTTGTTCGATTGCGATAAAAATTGGGGGACTTGAAAAACATCCATAGAAAAACAAACTACAGTCAGTATCACTTATACGAATGGTCACCTCATCGGTCCAGAAAAATCAGACCATATAAGCGAGGTGACCATTAGGGGGAGCGAAAAACACGAATTTCGGATTTCGAAAACGCCTATGGTGGGAATAGTTGGGGACTACCATGCTTATTAATAATACAAAATATGAGCTAAATCAATTAATATCTTCAGGTGCCAAAATAACTTTGAAATTTCGAAATTTTGCTAATTTTTTACAAAAAATAATAATAACGCATTTAAAAAATTTTAATACATCTTATTTAAAGCCATGGGTGCGTGAAATGAACTTAACTGCGTGTAAAAAAACAAGTTTACCTCCTGGACAGGTCGCCTGAGTTAGTTTTCCTCATTTGGTCGGCGTGGAGAACGGCTGGAGCGGCGAACAGGCGACTGTGACTGTCGGCGGTTGAAGGAGCGGCGAGGGTATGGTGAACTACTTCTGAAACTGGAAGAAGTAGGCTGTACATGTCGTGCATAGTTGTCGTCAAAGCTGTGTAGGGTCTCAGTGTCAAATTCTCGTCGAGGGTTAGATGTTCTGAGGGCTCTTGTATCTGCAAATATTTGTCGTCTCTCCCTACAGTACCTCAGCACGTGTCCTGGGCGTCCGCAATGGTAGCAGAGAGGTACATTATTGGCAGCTCTCCACAAGTCTGTCATACGCTGTGGAACGGCGCTGTTTCTGGCCTCACGTCTTGGCTGTGATCTAACTGGAACTGAAACTTGAGGAGGGCCGTTGCGACTTCTTGGACCTGTGAGTGGTGCTAGAGCTTCCATAACTTCTTCCCGGACCAGAGATGCAACGTCCGTTGGTGATGCAGGGTCGTCGTTCTTGTAGTTTTGCACTTCCGGCAAGAGCTTTTTAAGCTCTTCCCTGACAATTGTTCGTACCAGCGATATATCACCAATGTCTGTTTCGGCCGAAACTGCAGAAACATTTGGCAGCCTCTGGAATCTTGGTCGGGTGATACGTCTTCGTCGGAGGCTTTCTATTTGACGGCAGCGTTTCACAAAAGCATCGACGGTCTCATAGTCCTGAACCAATAGGATATGGTGCAAGTCCTCTGCAATCCCCTTCATGAGATGGGCTACTTTCTCGACATCTGGCATGGAAGGATCAACTTTTCGGCATAGAGCGAGTACGTCTTGGATGTATGATTCAGACGTCTCGCCAATTTGTTGAGCACGTGTAACCAACAGTCTCTCAGCTTGACGCTTTATGTCATCTGTTTGGCAAAACGTGTTGTTCAGGGAATTACTGAACGAAGTCCAATCAGTAAAAGTGTCCTCATTGTTATCAAACCATTGTCGGGCTGTTCCGGCGAGATAGAATATGACGTTTGCCAGACACATCTGTTCGTCCCAACGGTTATAGCTGGCGATTCGTTGAAAGTCCTTGAGCCACCGGCGAACATCTGGTTGGTCGTCTCCAGAGAATATGCATGGACTTCTGGGTGGCTGGTAGGTCAGGAACGGCACTGGTGCGATGGTGACTGGAGCGGAGCTGGTGACTGGAGCGGAGCTGGCGACTGGGAGCTTTTGCTTGGTGTCTTCATGGTCAGACATTTTCCTCGGGCCTCTACTTGGATTCGGTAAAGAGCCAAACTCAGGAGGGAGTCCTTGAAGACGTAGACTTCTGCGAAGTTCTTCCGCCGTATTTATTTTATCCGGCGCCTCCACCAAAATGTCGTGTAGATTTATTATAGGTAAGCTAACCTCTTCGTGTATATTTGCAAAAGGCAAGCGAGGACAAAGATTACTGATCTCAACTCGAGACTTTATTATTCACTTGAACTGAATGATACATCTCCTTTTATATTCTCATTTCCGAAAATGAATCGAACATTCGAGAATTCGAAAGTTCTAGAAATTAACATAAGTATATTACTGAAGAAGTGAGAAACAAACAGAAAGGAAACTTTAAAATGAAATCTACTTTTAGGCCACTTGCCTCTAGTGGGATTGGAACTCCGTACCTTCCAATTCGCAGTAAGGTGCAATACCGACTGAGCCTCGATTTTCAGACGAAGTGAATAAATTTCGCTACAATATCTATAGGTTTTAAACAACCCTTAGCCCATTATATTAGTTTAGTATATTAAACCTGGTTGAAAGTAATGCAGGGAAGACTGTAAGTTGCGGAGAGATATATACGGAATGGATATATGCACATGGATATATACAGAATGGTTCTATACAGAATGGATAGCTGCACATGGATATTTACAGAAAGGATAGATGCACATGGATATATACAGAATAGATAGCTGCACATGGATATATATCGAATGGATATATGCATATGTATATATGTACAGAATGGATATATGCATATGTATATATATATACAGAATGGATATATGCATATGTATATATATATATACAGAATGGATATATGAACATGGCTGTATACAGAATGGATATATGCAAATGGATATATACAGAATGGTTCTATACAGAATAGATAGCTGCACATGGATATTTACAGAAAGGATAGATGCACATGGATATATACAGAATAGATAGCTGCACATGGATATATATCGAATGGATATATGCATATGTATATATATACAGAATGGATATATGAACATGGCTGTATACAGAATGGATATATGCAAATGGATATATACACAATGGATATATGCTGTTTGCAAAATGGATAGATGCAGAGTTCCTGATTCAATTGGAGATAATAACATTAACACTAAGTTTAACAATCAAACCAAATGACCCATTTTAAAATTGTGCCTCCTTAGAAAGTTAAGAAATTTGTTTATCCAACGGATGTGTTTGTGCACGGGCTGAGTTCTTAGAGATTGAACATAAAATAACCTTCCATTCAAAAGTTATTTAACTAAAATTTTTAAAATTTGTACTGAAAATTGCAGTGTTTTAAGATAGTAGAGATATAATTTTCATTTTCTCGTAAACCAGATGTTACATACGAGGCGTTGCCCTCGGATACTTCCCTTCTAAATTGATCTAGAACCGCTTTCAATAGTCCGCTGTGTCTTCTAGTGAAACATAAATTCAACCAACTACACCTGAATAGTGTCTCGCTGCAAAGATATTTTAGTGGGGTTTTATGATATGCGGAACATTCGTGTCAACTAGGTAAGTTCACTTGACGTATCAAGTTTCATCGAAATCTGAAAGTTCATGGGCTAACCAATACCTTAATGTAACATGGAATGACTCAGCAGGTGATTCAGAGAAATAAGAAAATCTATGTGATGATTTTCTTAATTGCAATAGAATACCGATGAATAGTGTAGAATAAAGTTATCGCCCTCTTTAATGCGATTTATCTCTATCTGAACATAAATATTTAGACTTCTAATGAATAACATTAATGACTTTTAACGATTTTATACCTATACTTTGATTTCTGTCATTCCAGGTAGTAAAACTAAAAGAACTATCGGAATTATCTCTTTTTTTAAGATGTGAAATTTGTATGGGTTCCTAATTGAGTAAATCATATACCATTAATTTGGTTTAAAATTCATATAATATCTCTTGTTAGTATAAAGGAAAACAATTTTTTATTTAAAATAAATATCAAAGTAGTGAATTCGTTGAAAGAATATATAATTACTATTAAACAAACAAGTCGAAAAAAAGGTCAGATAAAAGAAAGCGATAAAAAATGTATAGAGTAGGATTGAATGAAGTTCTGAAATGAAATCTTAATTATTTACCGCTTTCGAAAAACTAAATTCATGAATGGAACTTTCAGTTTCTAGTTTTTATATGTAAAAAAAACTAATTGAAAATCTATTCACTTTCAAATACCAAGAATTTAAATTCAACATAAGAAAAAGGAAAGAATACGTATATTGAATGCTATTTGTATTACAAAACAAACTGTCAATTATTTGTGATTTGTTTTATTTCGCTTTAACATTTTAAATTAAGATATCCAAAACTCAAAATCTAAGAAAATTGAAATAATGCTAGAAAATATAAAAAAATGCTTTGCATTTGAGGTATTTTTGTCTAGAATAATTAATTTGTTAAAGCTAACTGGTGATTGTTTCGACAGTTTTTATGAACAAGACAACTCGTTACTAAAACAAAACTGAGCAGATTTTTTGATCTCGTCACCATAAAAAATTGGCAATATGTCCTAATTATGAGATACCTCGTAATTATCAAAATTGGTCAATCTTGTGAACGAGATATCTCGTCGAATCCTCATGAAAGGTTAATACAATCCAACAGTTGTCATACCAGTAGTTTTGCCCTAATCGATGAAGTGTATGAGGGATTTTCAAAGTTAGCAAACCAGACTGAATATGAAAATTTTACTTATGCACTCCGCAGTTACTATAACCTTAAGGCTAGGCCTCCACTTGCGATTTCTTGTCGCGGCAACCTAAAGATCTCTGCCGCAGAAAATCTACAAGGTACACACACTCTGCGATAGATAAATCGCTGAATTAGATTAAATTAAGTTTTTTTATCCCCTAATTCAAGTTTCTATCTTTGCGATCGATGAAGGTAGAGTAAAAATTATAACGGTTTTCAAATCAGCGTAAAATTCTACGCCAGATCGATACCAAAACAGATTTATTATTTAATATTTACCATTTGATTATTTAATTATTTATTTAATTATTATTTTATAATTATTATTTTATAATTATTATTATTATTTAGTTATTTATTTAATTATTTTTATTATTATGTTTATTTAATTATTTATTTAATTATTATTATTTAATTATTTATTTAATTATTTATTTAATTATTATTTTATTATTATTATTTAATTATTTATTTAATTATTAATAAATTATTTATTTAATTATTATTGTATTATTATTATTATTATTATTAGTTAAAATGATTATTATTAATTATTTAATTATTATTATTGTTATTAATTAATTATTTAAATACTTAATTATTTTTTTAAAGAAAATAACATTTAAGGTATCGCTCTGGTGTAAAATTTTTCGCAGATTTCAAATCTTTTAAAATTTTCACTCTATTTTCAACGATTGCAAAGACAGAAACTTGAATTTGGGGAGTAAAAAATATAATTTAATGTATCAGAAAAGCTGACCTTGGAAAACACGTGACTCAACTATCGCAAGTGAGTGCATGTCCATGCCTGTCCGTGTGATTCATAAGGTAGATCGACAATCGCGTCGCAGCGAAAATACAACCGGTTTTAATTTTTTAATCGCTTATAATAGAAAAAATGAGTTTCAATATTTTGAGACTGATAAATCGCGCGATTAGAAATCGCAAGTGGTGGCCTAGCCTTAGAATACGGCCGGTTCAACAGTTGTACCTTGATCACGCCAAAAAGGAATTAAAACTACTGCCAGTACAACAGTTGTACCTTGAAAGTTATAAGAATCGCGCCAAGAAAGAATTTAGGCTACGTCCGTTACAGCATTTGAACTTTGAAAGCTATAAGAATCGCGCCTGTTACACACCTACAGCCGTAGTTAAAATGTTGTTTATCGCTATTTTGAAGTTTAATCTAATCAGCATTCACCATATTATCAGGCATCATATATCAATTCGGAAAACATTATTTGGAAATTTTACTGTCGAATGTTCAAATGGTATTCGAAAAGCAATCCAAGGGATGGCACGTTTGAAATATGTACAGAAATAAGTTCCGCAACAGAAACTCAGCCCCCACCTGCATTTAGCTTGAAAGGTAAAGCCTCTCCTATTCAATCCTCCTCTTAGTGGCTTCAACAAGATATCTCATCCAAAATTTGGTAAATTTTGCTATTGACGAAGTATCTTGTGGAAATAAAACTGTCCAATTGCTCCAAGGAGAATAGGGATGAAAATAGGGAAAACAAACTGTTCCTTACCTAGAACTGTTAGAATTGTATTTAAACATGCCTTCAAAATAAAATACTGTTGCACCAAAAAAAAAATGAATATAATGTGATTTAACATTTTAACTCACTAGAACGCTAAATCAATGAGAACCCTGAGCTTGTTTCTTTGCAATGAGACGGTTTAATCTGTGGTAATAGGAGACAATGACACCCGAGGTGTGTTGCTTATGTCCAGTTTATTCCGTTGTTTTGTTTTGGTTGCTGTCACTGCAGAAAATCCCGCTTAACACAGATAGGTTGTCGGAAATGGCAATCGAGATTTAAGTGCTGTGGATGCAATCTCAGGGTATTCCGCCATGACTTTAATCCAGAACACCGGCAGAGTTGTTGCCTCGAACGTAGTTTTAAGGTCGCCTTCATTTGCAATCTCCAGCAGTTAATCTTCTTGTACAGACATGATAGATTCGCCTGATTTGTTGACAAATGGGTTGCGGATCCATTCCTTACTAGTTCATGGGTTTCCAAACCACAAAAAAGCCAAGAAGCACTCGAACTCTTTTAAAAGCAAAGACAGGTGATTGTGCACCAAGTAGGAAAATGAATGTTTAGGCTCAGTCTCGCCTAAAATTTTCGCTAATGTCTGAAACATGTCCAAAATCCCTCTGTCCACGCACCGTCCCCACAACTTCAGTTTGGCTTTAAATGCAGCTACTTTTTCTGCCAACTTGAAAACAGCTATCACATTTATCAAAATTGGAAAATAGAGACATACAGAATTCAGAAATCATAATTAAAGCTCTAGTAACAGAGCAAATTTCAAGTTCTGATTTACTGTCTCCTAATTTGAGTGGACATTTCGTAGATAAGAAACGCACAAACCCGAGATAAATACACCAAAGTAAAAACAAATGGAAATAAATTAATATTCCTTGGGCGGCCCGGTATCATTTGATCCACGGACCGGTACCGGTCCTCGGCCCGGGGGTTGGGGACCACTGTTCTACATCCTCAAGGGAAGAAATGATGTATGTAGATTAGGTCTGAGACGCACCAAGTGTGGATATGTATGAGATATACCAAATGTAGATATGAGCTGAACCAATTGGGCGTATGAATGTGATGTACCGGGGCTTGTGATGGTTTAAGGGAACAACAACTCATCCTTAATTATGCAAAATGTTTTTGCAAGACGGTTGTTCTGTTAAATATCTCACTTTATAAGAATGTGTTCATTTAGGTTACATTAATTTTCTATAATCCAGTAAATCATACTTTTCTGTATGTAGTACTATCCCTGAGTTTAAAATATGACGATACGATTATCATAAAACGGAGCAACTGAATACATTCCATTTTTTGAAATCGATAATCATCATCACTGATCTTTTTCCAACCTCGTTTATTTAAAAACTTATTTCCATCCTATCGCTTTCTTTCCATTCCCACACTTTTGAACTATATAATTTCTTTCTTTTTACTTTCGGAAAACGTTTTTCATTCCAATAATTATTTTTTTTCCCTCCCTTCGTCTATTATTTTTAACCATTTTATCCCAAAAAAATTCCCCTTCCTTATAATTTCGTTTTCAGATATTTTTACCCTTTGTATGTCTATCTTTTTCTCTGTGTAGATTCCTCCTTCTAGTAATTTCTATAATTCTCTTAATGTCACCTTTCTTTACTCATTTTGGGGTTGCCATGGCTCAGTGGTTTTTCCCACTGCGTCAGCAAACCATGAGACGTTGGTGGCGTAGATTTAATTTCTGCCAGGTTCGATTTCTTCTTGGATACATTTCTCGCTTCAGTGTCGGTAAAAACTTTTTTATACGCTTATTTACCCCCATGCTGTAGCTTTTAAATGCTGTCTATTTATACGTGAACTCTAATCGCTTATAACAAACATTGCTCTACAACTTCCCTTAAGGCTAGTCCTCCACTTGCGATTTCTAGTAGCGGCGACCAAAAAATCGCTGTCGCAGAAAATCTACAGGGTGCACACTCTGCGATAGATAAAACGTTGAATTAATTAAATTATGTTTTTTATTCTCCGAATTCAAGTTTCTATCTTTGCGATCGTTAAAGATCGAGTGACAATTTCAACGGATTTCAAATCAGCGTAAAATTCTACGCCAGATCGTTTCCAAAAACAGATTTATTATTTAATTATTTACCATTTGATTAGTTAATTATTTTTTAAATAATTATTTATTTATAAATAAAAAATTATTTATTAAATAATTTCTTATTTAATAAGTAATTACTTATATTTATTAAGTAATTACTGATTTATTAAATAATTTCTTATTTATTTAACGAAAATTACATTTAAGGTAATCTGGTGTAAGATTTTCCGCAGATTTCAAATCCGTTGATATTTACACTCTATCTTCAACGATCGCCAAGATAGAAACTAGAATTAAGGAAATAAAAAACAAATTTAATATATAAGAAAAGCTGACCTTGGAAAACGCACGACTAAACTATCGCAAGTGGACGCACGTCCATGCCTGTCTGTGTTATTCATTGGGTAGAGCGACAGTCGCGGTTTGGTTGCAACTTTTTAATTGCTGCGATTGTTGAGTCGCAAGTGTGTTGCACTTGTTTGAGTTTTATTTTTGAGACTGAAAAGTCGCGCGACTAGAAATCGTAAGAGGAGGCCTAGCCTAAATCCCATAAAAAATAATAATTTAATCCCACAAACTAACTAAGCTTGACACCCTAATCAATTTATAAGGAATCCACTTTCTTGTGCTACCTATTTTTCCTTTAATATCTCAAGTCCACTGTCCTGACTACCCTAACTCTATTTTAAGCATAAGAACGTATATATGGAATACGTAAAAGAACACCAGCTTCATTAACAATGTAGCTTTTAATACTGCCTATTTATACGCGAATCTGGTCGTAAAGAAGAGAGACACACTGCTCTTTAACTTACCGTATTAATAATTAATCTCATAAATTAACACAAAGGGGCACCATAATAGATCTCTAAGGAATCCTCTTTTATCTGTTATCTATATTCCATTAAACCTCCTGGTTAAATTTCTCGACCAGGTATGTCGTTGTTAACAAAACTGTTAGTTTCATGCTTGACGTTTGATACTGGCTGTTTTCTCACACATGAGGAACGGGATGTCTCGTTCATCTAAAAATGTTAGATCGTTCAAAACATCGACAGTATCTAGATAGCGATATATCTCGTCATAGCAAAATTAGCCAGGTCTTGATGGACGGGATATCTCTTTGAGAACACTCGGAGTTTTAATCAACTATCATGGTAACTATCATTACTATCATTACTACAACTATCATGGTAACAGTAGCTATTTCTTCTATATAAAACCGAAAGCATGTAATACGTAGAACACCAACGATGTAGAATTCAAAATACTTCCTATTTATAAGTGAACCCTATTGCTATAGTAGACACAGAGATGCCTTCTGATGCCAAATCCGTCTTTTACGCGTTTGGTGTCTGTCTGTCGGTATGTGCCCTATACACGTCCACACGGTTTAATATATTTTCATGGAAACTTGCATACAGTGAGTACTTATCTTCATTTAGTGAGTGGAATTGGTTGCTGAAGTCTGTCTGTCCGTCTTTCTGTTCTATGTTCGATTTTGTGTGTTTATGCAGGCATCTCATGAATTTTATTCCCGATATTTGATTGCAATGTGTTTTATTTTATACATTATCTATTAGTTTAGTGAATTCAATATTAAACATTTCTTTATTGTTATATTTAGTTGAGTTTCATGCTAAAATACCTGAGTAAGTATACTTCAATAAACCATAATTTGGTAGTTTTGGAAAAATTGGAATGTATATTGAATATTACGATTACTTCGATTGTTTTACCAGTACTGCTAAAAAAGTAATTAGTCTTCAAATTTTTTTTTTTTATGGAATTTCAGCTCTGATATTTTATTTATTTCGAGTCTTATTTTTGTTCTTTGCTCAATGAAAACGATTTCCGAATATTTGGGACAGACGATATTTTTCAACGAACGGTAATGAACAAGATCGGGCGAGCAGTGATATTTTCTGTTTCTTTAGCTCTGAATTAATTTCACATTTCAAAATTTTGTTCACTTTTAGTTGTAAGCTGTGGCAACTGTGCGAGATCAAGAGATAAAAATGAATCACAAATTAATATCTTTAGAACAATTTTTTCCGACATCTTTTATTTTGCTGTTTTCTGTTTTAAATATTTATTGTTTTAATAAATGTGTTTTCCTTCTCATTACACGTAACACCACCACAAAGTATTCGACTTAAAAATGACAAGTAAGTCAGAATAAATTTTCAGTAAATTTTAGGTGTAGTTATAACAGTGTTGAAGGAATAATGTCGTTATTGAAAGAATAATGCCGTTATTGAAAGAATAATGCCGTTATTGAAAGAATATTGCCGTTATTGAAAGAATATTGCCGTTATTGAAAGAATAAAGCCGTTATTGAAAGAATATTAATGTTTAAAAAATTCGAACTAGAACTTTTCAAACATTAAAAATTTCGTTGTCATAATGACAGGAGAAGATTGCAAAATTTCACTATGTCACATACCGAATGCAAGAGGGCCACAAGTAAAAAAATATTGTTTTGATAACTATGAATGCGAGAGCACTTGCCGTAAATCGTAATTTTTATTAATTGAGTTGAACACGAAAAGAACTTAAGAAAGGGAATTCCAAATCTCCCTCAAAATCGTCTTTTGTAGTAGTAACCTTAGTGTCACCTTTCGTCATTTTGTAGCTTTCTCATACAGCAAGGGTGCGATGTATGTGAAATGTATTACATGAATGGATATGCATGTGTAGGATTTGTGTCCAAAGTAAGTTGTTGAAATTATAAGGATGGCGAAAGGTGTTCAAATAAATTTTTATTCCCCAAAAAACGTAAGTTATTATATATTTTGATTAACTCTTCAATCTAGAGTAAACCAATTCAAACCGAGCAAGGTCGGGTATTTTGCTAGTTATATATAAAAACATTTAATAGTTAAATTTAAGCACTCTCTCCCATTTACCAAAACAAAATATAATCATAATGAAAAAGAATACAGAAGTAAACTAATTAATGTGCTGCGAAAAATAAATAAAAGTGAATTTTTTCGTAGAAAAAAATCATCGATTCCGTAATCTGAAGTACCCGATTCACTTCTGAAAAAACTACGGAGAATCCGTAGTAGTTGGTATCTCTGTAAGACACACGTCGCTCTCTATAACTTTTGCAATAATTAATCCCATAGATTAACAGAACTTTTCTCCCGGATCCATTTCTACGGAATTAATATCTCAAAACTATTATCCTGACTACCAAACTATACCATGACTACCAAACTAGGGTCCGGGACACATTGAAAAAAATTTATTAATTGATTTAGAATTTTGAATTATTTTTTACTGATTGCCCATCTAACTAATGAGCAAAATCACAACAACAAATTTTTCCAAAAGTTTTTTAAAAATTTTAAATTAAAATTTTTTGAAAAAAAGAGGGGTCATTTTAAATTGCTAAAACTCAAAATATTCTTGATCAATTTTCAAAATTCTTGCAGTAAATTATTCACAAATTTATAAACTTTAATTTTGATTCAGCAATTTAAAAAATATTAATTTAATAAAAAATAAAAAATATTTGAATGAAAGTTTTTAGGTACTTTTTTTTTAAAAAGTCCTATTTTTAAAGTAAATATTTGTTTCAAATTTGCTAAATCAAAATTAAAGTATAATGTTTGAAAAAGATATATTCCAAATTTCAACCCTTAAACTTTATTGGTTTTCGACTTATAGCAATTTGAATACAGGAAATCTTGAAAAAATGTATCATGGAGAAAAACGCATTTAAAGTTTTAAAGACAAATGTTGTTGCCATGACAACAACTGTCAAGAGTGTTAGATTTTCAAAACAACGCACCACAAAAATTATTATATCTCTAGTTCTAATTAAGATAAAAACATTATTTAAACGTCATTTTAAGCAGAAAAACACAGAGAATTTCTTAAAATAATAAAAAAAAATCGTAAATTTGACGATTTTTGTGTCCAGGACCCCCTTAAACATAAGAATGATAGTATAGAATGCGTAAAAGAATATCAATTCCCAACTATGTAGCTTTTACAGCACTTCCTATGTATACATAAATCCTGGTGGTATAGGAGACATAATGTACTCTAATTCCCCGTCATAATAAATAATATTCCATAAATTAACAGAACTTGACCTTTTAATCTATGTTTAACGAAATCATTTTGATGTGTTATCTACTTTTTCATCAAAACTACTGTCCTGACTACCCTAATTATATCTTCAACATAAGAACGAGAGTATGGCATGCGTAGAACACCAGTTTCCCCACCGATGTAGACTTTTAATCCTACCTATTTATACGTACACCCTCGTCGTATAAGGAGACACATAGCTCTATAACTTTCTGTTACGATCTCGGGAATGAAGACAACTTTTATCTCAACGATAGCTCAGACAGAGCCTGTAATTCGTATTTCTCCTCAGCTTAACGATTCTTTTCCAAACTCCGCTTAGATTCGCTGTGTGAATAGATTCGACTTCGTCTTATTCGTTTTGAGGATTTCGTTACCTTCTATTTGTCGTAGTTTCGTTGCTTTATCCTTTGAATTCCGCTTAATGCTGCTTCGAAGTTTGGGCTTTTTAATACTTATAAGTTTATAAGAAGGTTTTTACCGGTTTCAGTCCACTTTCTTGGTGTTTAAAACAATAAACGATGATATTGAGAGTTTACTTATGGAAGATATGCTTGAACATTGCTTAAAATTACTTATGTTTATCTAAGTAACCTTGCATTTATAAAACGTTGTAGCTTTGTAAACGTAAGTAAAACGTTGTTGCTTCTTTTGAGTTTGTCTGTTTTGTATTAGGAGGTTTGACCAAATTCTGTTCTTACGCTTTATAAAACCCATCCAACCGAAGGGTTTCTTAGCCCTCCAAGCGGTTTCAACAAGGCTACTTGTCCATAAACATTTTACCATGTTTGTTAATGACCTGATATTTAGTCTTAACGATGCAACCAAATTTTCGAAAATGATGAAATACTTATCTGGTTATTTGTTTTTAAATGACAAGATATTTCATACTTCATCTGGTCAAGTTTCTTTTCTACTAGCGAGATAACTCATCGAGAAATCATTAGGAAGCTAAAATCTGAAATAAATTATTCGTAAAATTTGAAAAAAATGAAACACTTTAATGACAATTTTAGTCGTGTACAACAGTATTATAATACATCATTAAACACAGAAGAACGTTGATGTCGTTGAATGGCCTATCTTGGCCGGTAATTTTTCTCACATTGAAAATCTGCGATCAAGAGACTGATTTTACCTGACATTGTTGCAGCAGCAAACACTGACTCGGGGGAAAATCATCTCGGGAAAGTGTAGCAATAACTGTCAGGTCATTATTCTTTTCCAATCGTTTTTTAAGATGCATTTTAAGGTGGCAAGGATCTTCTTTAAAATCCATCGATCTGATATCTTCATACGTTGTCTTGATGTTGCACGCTTTCAATTCCAATTTTTCTTCCAGACGAATGAAACATTCGTTGCTGCTTTTGATTTTCAGCAAACTTTTTGGCAGCTCTGGGTCACACACTGCTTTTATTACGCGACGCACTAAAATGCCATCGTCACTGAAACCGCTTGCAATGTCCTTTACAGTGAGAAGTAGAAAAGTGGTACTAATAACTAAAATTCTGCAGCACAACTAAAAATTTTATGTGCTGATCTGACATAAAAAAAGCAATTGGTATGATTTTCGTTGTTTTACAAATTAAGAAATAGTAATTACATCTCCTCTTTTCTACATTGTCTTTTTAAAAGATAGTTTTGTAACAATCTATCAATCTATTTAGTAATAAAAATCATCAAAATTATACTACACATAAAGTTATTGTGAACCTAACTTGGGATTTAATCACTTTTGTTGCGACTTTATGGAAATACGCATTCACGCACCTATCTGTCATGAAATGCTACATCGCCTAATCGATGCCAAACCATACAACCAAGCAATTTTCCACAGATCAATCACGTGATTATTAGTCAACATGTTTGTCACACTTTGTGAATTCCTCTCAATAGCAATGCTCCGTCTACTACTATATCATGCCTATAGTAGAACTTACCAATGTACCTACCTATCTGATACTGTTTTTTTCCCCTATATCTCTTACAGCTTATACAAAAATTTTCAAACATCTTGTATGACTAGAAACGATAGATAAATGAATGATCTAAGGCAGTGTTTCCCAACCTTTTTTGTGCCATGCCCCACCTAAGCCTTTCTAAAATTCTTATGCCCCCCTATGTAACATATACATAATTTTTAATATTAAAAAATTGAATTGTTCACTTAAGAAACTTACATGATAGGTTTTAGGAAGAAATCAAATTCTTATGCCCACCTAAGCGACCGCAAAAAAAAAAAAAAAAAAACTTTATCTGTAATTGTCTTGAAAGCCAATTACAAGTTACCCATGGTCAAATGTTTTTTTTTTTTTTATTATTATTATTATTATTTTTTTAATAATAGATATATAACTAGTTGCTTAAATTTTTATGTTAGTCTTCCGTAAAGCGGAACATGATAGCTAAACGTACTCTCGTAAACTCCACAACATTTCAAATCGTGCGTGGAAAAGATTGCATCAATCGAAGTTCTGCCTCTCGTTGTCCAATATTTAGGATTTGTCTTTAGATCCAACCAATAGACTTCTCTCAACACTTCGCAGAATTCTTTCCCATCTTCAGTGCTCATGTTGATATTAAAGTCTCCAGCCAAGACTGATTTATACTCGTCACAATCTGTGCCCAATGCTTCTGAGATCGCTTCTAAAATGTCATCTGTACTCGAACCTGGCTTGGCATATAGTACGGCCAAACGAACATTGTTTTTTTAAATAGACGACAACAATGTGAACTCCCGTGTCATAATTTGGGAACTGTAGAGCTTCCTGTGTTTCAATATTATTCTTGGCGTAAATGGCAACACCGCTGTGCTTTCTCGTGCGACTTTGGCTCGAATGAATCTCGATGCACAATTTAAAGTCTTGAAACTTGAAGCGATCGGTTGGAATCGTCCACGTTTCGGCCAACAATAGAAAATCGCTGTGCATGAAACTATGATCACAGGCAATGTCTTCATGATGCGCTTGGAGGGATTGGACGTTGTGATACATGAACTGATAGCTGTAACTCTCATCTCGTTCGTGAAGCCATGCAAACATTGGAGCAGACGCCGTAGATTCGAGACGTTTTAACTCTACTGTCAGAGGGTCGTCATCTTTAACAGGTGCCGGTGGATTATAATCGTTCAAGACATACAAACCAGATGCCTTTGTTACGCGAGAAAAGCCAACATATTGCAATGATCGTCCCATGCGAGAAGACATTCCAACTCCGACACAATCGAAGGTGCAACCTTGTGATTTGTGGATTGTCATGCTCTCGGCGACAATGAGTGGAAATTGTTTTCTACTCACACTCAATGCTTTATTTCGCGTTTGAAGAACAGTTCTTTTCTGACGCTCTATAGGCGTCCATCGATGATCGATTTTATTCTGAATCATGTAACGATAAGATGCTGCACGTGCTTCAGAATCTACTTTTGGACTCTCGGTGAATTCTATCCAGATGCGTTTGATACCTAATTCATCCGACTTGCCTTTCATATTGCAAGTAGCTCTCAATGGCGTCCAGGGGAAAAAGTGTCTGTTCTATTAATTTTCTCGTAACTGAATACCGGAATGTGACTGGCTCGTGACAGTCTTGCCTTGCATTCCTACTACAATGCAACTGACTCCTACCAGTCTCGTTGCTCTTATAATGAGTTCTTTCCAGACTAGTAGACAACTACCGTTGTTTAGTATTCCTACATCTTTATATTTTTTTTTCTTACACCAGACGACTTGAAAACCCTCTCCGAGAACAAAACCCATTTGACCATGGGTAAAAAAAAAAAAAACATATTTTTTCCATTTGACAAATTTTTCAGGAAAATTATGCTTCTAAAATGAAAATAAAATCAAATACTCACCAATTATATCTATACAATGTATATATATTTTTAAATCAATGAGACTTTTATAACAGTTTTTACGGACGCCTATTTCAAATTAACACCAACTGAATGCTGCAAAACACTACAGAAGTTGCAACGGGCCATTCAGATGCGAACAACTGCATTGTTTAGCGAGGTTTTAAAGCGTCCGGGGGTCCACGCGGAGCCTGTCGTCTGCCGCAGGGAGGTTAACTGGACGACGCCAAAAACCCAGTTGATATTTTGGTCTCGTCAAACGAATTTATAATATTTATTGGCCGCAATTATTTAAGAATTTGCTAGCATTGCATCTAGCATTGCATTTAAATGGCCCGGAACAAAAGGGTTAAACTCGTGTCGAGTCCATTTTCGAATTGCCCCCTTTTACAATCCAATTGCCCCCCTATGGGGCGTGGGCCCCACGTTGGGAAACATTGATCTAAGGAATTTGATTCATGAGTATTTGTATACGAGCCGCTCAGAAGCCAATACGGTTTAAGTCCATTTTTTGTTATTTTCTGGTTTTTGTATATTTTGATGGAATAAATAATATTAATTTTAGGTAGTAAGGGATTTACTCGCTGCTTCGTTTATTTCTTGCTCAGAAAGCCCTTCTTTTTATAGCTTCTGAATATGTTGCATAATAATTTCAGAAGCCATTGTGAATAAGTTCACCTTTACCCAATATTATTTTACATAAACATCGAAAAAAAAATATTCTTCTTATTTCGATATATGTTGGCAACACTAAGGCCATTTTCGTAAACAATTTTTTGAAAAAAGTGTAAACCAGAAAATAATCCGTAATGTGACCTCCGTTTCACCAGTTCTAAAGTTGCATTTACGAACTCTTCAATACATTACAACATGAACTGATACTACACAGAACCATCTCGAACAATCTATTTTCACATAAATTTCTTACGTTTGTATTTGCACATCCTGTACTTGCATTGTTGCAGAGCTTTTTGAAAAAAATTTTTTACTTTTCTGATCAAATTAATAAACCAAAAATTTTAAAAACTAATGTATTTAAAAACATTAATTTTCTCAATTTTTGTTTTCTGGACTTAACCGTATTGACTTCTGAGCGACTCATATATCAAACTGAGATTATTTGTATAGTGAATATTTTCCTCCACTTTTATATAGTTCATAAAACATAAATACAGCATTTTGTATTTATATTTTGATGCGCATAATCCTAAAAAGGCTAAAGGATATTATGAAATTCTGTATAAATGCCATGATTATAGGAACTTGGTTACTCACGATAACTAAAGAATAGTATTTTTAAAAGAAATACTTTAAATGTGTACATTTTCTTACATTTAAAGCTTACTTTTTAAGTGCAGTTAAAATATAGATTAACATAACATTTTCATTCACAAATATTTAAAAATGCGCGATGCATAATTTATTTGAAGGGATTTTTTATTTCAAGTTTGAAATATTTTTTACACGTATTAATTTTACAAACAATACAAATACAGATAGTTTTACAAATAAAATTTCGACACTCTATTTGCTAATAATTTTTAAGTTGTTATTTTTTCCTAGAAAATCTAATCTAGTATCAAAATTTATGTGTGAAAATATTTTTACTATTAAGACTTAGCACTTCCTTCCCCTTGTAGCGATTTAATATATCTATTTCTTTTTTTCCCTTCATGTCAAAAGTAAGTAATTGAAAGGCTTCCACCTTACTTATGTCCTTAGATAAAACCTGCTCTTGCACTACTTTAAAAACCTAAGCTGAAATTTAATCCATTCTATATGTACTTTTGATTTACGAATCTGGATGTATGATCCGGAAACACACAAGTTAATAAAAATTACGTTGTCACAATTTTATTGATAAAAATAAATACTCTTTGGGGGGGAATATTTCTAGAAAAGTATTTTGTATGCTAGTTGAATAAAAGAAAACAATGCGCTAAATGGATGCAGTCGAATTTTAAACCAAAACGAAGCATTTTATCCATCGAAAGAAAAATACTGTCAGAACTAACCGATATCTCTTTCATGTTAATGGCCTCCTCCTGAAGCTCGCTAAATTCATCCAGGCTTTTGTAGACAAATAAAATTTTCCCCAACATTGAATCTTTTCAAAGAACCCAGGAGTTGCTTCTTTCTGTTGAAATTCAAAATTGTGTTTGCGCTTTTTGTAAAAAATGCAGTTGTTGAAGAGAGAGACAGAGCAAAAAATCGAATTACGCTCATCTCGAGTCGACAAACTCCTTTCACCGGCAGAACTCTGCTTTTTGAGAAGCCTCGAACTCATCCTCCAATCACATTGCAGGAGTGGTGGTAGTACGACCTCTTTGCCTTTCTCTTCGAAAATTACCTTCAGCTTCGAGCAATGTTTTTTGAATTAGCTTCGTTAACATCGCATTTCTCTTTGACTGGAAGTTTTCCCAAAAGTTTTATAAACTAAGGTTTGATTATGAGGAGGTGTTTTGAATTTTTGGAATCTAATTTCGGTGATATTTTTTTCAGTCTTTCTCTTCCCATCAAATTTATCATGTAGTTTAGAAACTAGGTAAAGAGATATTGATTTTCTTTCAGGTTTAACTTTTGGAGGGTATATGTCGCTCTATTTTCGGAAGGTAACTTATTAAAATTAAATTACAGTGCTGAGAACTCACTGAATGCTGTATTATTTAGGATCCAATAGAAGTTTATGTATTATCCAATAGATATCTGCAGACTGAAGAAATATTTACCAAACTTTCAAACATAATACGGAAATCTTATGTGCGCAGGATCATGTGACTAAAACTAGTAGTAACATGACCCTTACAAAACATTCTTCTGACGAGTGGAAATGAACGTTCGTCATTTGATTGGTCCAGGGAACGGGAGAAGAACGCCCATTCTTTGATTCATCATCTGATTTGTCTGGATGGCTGTAAACTGACGATTTCACCTCTTTTTGCCACCACTCTATGAATAAAGAAAATTAATGATGTTTAATGTGTTTCATAGTGTTTTAAACAATTTTTGTAAGTGTTCATTTAATTCAAGATGCTTGGTTACGTAAATGCAAGAACTAGGTTACTCAAACAAAATGGTTTGCTTTTTCGGGTTTTACTTAATTTAATAAAGCCGATTTTATGTGGAATTTAATGCAACTACAAGGTGTGACCGTGTGCAGAGAATTCCTCCTTGAAGCGGGCGAACACGCTACAAACTTTCATTACACTCACAAATATTTCGTAATTTACATTACGTGGACACAGCATATACTATATTCACAGAACCTTTCATAAATACCCGACGTAACAAAATCTACGACGCATATTCATTCTACGCAACAAACACTCTGACTCACAGAGGGTGTGTCCTTGATCGCAGCAGGCGTGAGATATTGTTTTGGTTCTCACTTTCCGTTCGGTAACAGTTCGGAGGTTTATAGCTGCGCTCGTAGCTCACTCGTTACGAAGGTAATGTTTTTATCGTCTAAGTTCTATCTATAGGCAAAATAAAATTGCAGGTATATAAGAAACCGGTTAGGCTGAAAGCTGTTTTCCGTTTCACTTCAAAAACCAAAACAATCCGCGTCATCTGACCGAGGTTCAAATTACGTGGTGTAGTCCTCGGATTTTTAACTTCGAGTTTGATCCAGAACCATCGCCAATAGCCCCTTGTGTTGCTCCAGTGAACATAAATTAAATATCTTTCGACCTATCGTGACCGAGGATTCGCTATCTAGTTTACTATTTACCGACCAATCTGTCTAGTGGTCAGGATGTTCAGATGCTAGGTAAGGCATGGATGTTAGGTCCGTCTTGAACGAATGTGTGGTCTTTATAAAACGGTTGTGCCTGGAATGAACGGTAAGAGTGGGAGATGTGAACGTTAAACCCATTCAACGTGGTACAACAGACTAGCGCAAAGTGGTTTACAAATCGAGGGTCACGCTAGAAGGGGACAATTAATTGGCCTGTTATTAATAAAATAAAATCTTACATGCATCTGACGATTTAATTATTTTTACTCTGTAATATAAAAATCATTTACCTACCTGATACAGATGCAATTTCTCAATTTCCATAATTAATAGTCCAAGTACATTCAACAAGATATCTCGTTTATCAAGATGTGACCAATTTTGTTAATGACGGGATATTTCGTCATCAAGTTATTGTTAATTGTTTGGTGATCAAGATCTGGTCAGTTTTATTCTAATGATAAGCTATCCAGTTCATCGAGATCTGGTCAGTTTTATTCTAATGATAAGCTATCCAGTTCATCGAGATCTGGTCGGTTGGAACCAAATCGAATGAATAACGAGACACTTCGTCAAGACAACAACTAGGATAGTTAAATTGATTTTTATGCGAAAAAATACATGCAGCAGTTAAAATGTATCTCTAACAATAGCATAAATTGAATAGTCAGTCCAACAAAATTTATTAACAGTTTGAATAAGGGGAAATAATTGAAAAGATTTAAGATAATCTTCATAAATATCTTCCAGTATTATAATTTATTACCGAATATAAACATGAGAAGTTGCTGCTTTCAAATTCACCAAAGATAATTGCCAATTTAGTCGTTAATAAACTTCAAATCTGAAAGAATTAGCCCTAAGCTTCTTTGAGCGATGGAACGGACATTACCTAATTATTGATAAATATTTATCTCAAGTCGATTAAATTTATTAATGTTGGAAAAGAGTTTAGTACTTTGAGATCAAATCTTCCTACGTTGGCATGTAAACTTGTCTGAAATGTGTTGTAAGAAATCTAATAAAAATATTATACTTTCAATTGTGTGATAAATCTTAATGATGAATTTATGTAGTGGATGAAATTTAGAAGTCAGATTCGAATTTATTTATTTCTATGTCATTATGAAACTATTATCCTCTAATGTATGTCATTAAAAATATAATATTCTATGTCATTATGAAACTATTATATTCTATGTCTAGACAATTATAGTCTATGTCATTATGAAACTATTATCCTTAAACCCTTCTGGTGCTTGTCTTGATAAGGTATGTAGTTATTTAGAAGAACACTGACGAGATCTTAATTTCGTCATCATCGAAAGTCAATATATTGTTTCGAGATCGCTCGCTTGGCGAAATTAGTCAGTTCTTTATGGACGAGGTAACTCGTAGAAAACACTCGGAGGGTTAAATTTAGAAATATTGATTTATTTGAACTAGCACAGAGACATTGCATTTTATATACACGGAGCATCATTGATCAAGCCAATTTGTATTATAAAGTGACTAAAATCGAATAAGATTCTTTGTGTACACGTACGGGATTTTTCAATGGCGCAAATGTTAAATTATTATCGTTTCAGTGCACATTGGTATCCTGGCTCGGGAAGAATTAAGAATCGTTTGCATTTTTTTATTTTTGTTATTATCTTTAGACGTCTGTCGTGGTTAGGGTTGCCAACCGTCCCGGATTGGCCGGGATAGTCCCGGAATTGAAGTTACTGTTCAGAATCCCGGTTGAATGTTAAACTATCTCAGAATTTCAGAGAAAGCTATCGACTAATATCACCTACACTCCGAAACAATTATTTCTATTGCACATAAATTCGTGTCCATCAAACGTCCGTTCCCTCTACTAACCATAGCCAATAGTATATATCGTCACTCTAAGTGCAAAATACCGTATGTTAAGAATTCTATTTTTCTTTCATTATTACTATACTAGCAACTGCGTGGCCAGAAAGGCGTTGCCAGTGACATTTATCTTGGTGGGGTCAGGTGTGACCACAGATCGCTAACCCCGGTGATTGCTACGAATTCCCATTTGGTTAGCCGTAGTCTATTGGATAATAGTGATAACGGCGTGCTTTGCAAACCAAATGGGAATTCGTAGCCTATTGGATAACAGCCACTACGAGCAATGCTCACTGTCAAATGCGGAAAAATTCGAATTGCGAAGAGATCCAATCGTCGTGAGGTCACAATCTCCTTGCGAAAATATAAATACTTAATTGAAAAATTATTTATTAAAATAAAATAAAACGTATAAGGTATCTATCTCGGGAAAAACTTTCCGAAGATTTCAAATCCGTTGAAATTTTTAATCTACCTTTAACGGTCTCGATTTTACAAAAAAAAAAGAACTAAACAATGTCAGTCAAAATAGTTTTTATATATTTTGCCTTCCTTCGCTGTGGAATCGTCTGAGCGTAGGCTTTGGAATCTGTGATTTCTCGAATCTTGAATCAAACGGAGGTCATTCTTCGCAGCGGCGTTAGGGATGCGACATCGATAGCAAAACATCGATGTTTTGAAACATCGATGTTCAAAATTAAAACATCGATGTTGATAATACATCGACCCAAAAACATCAATGTTTTTAAAATTCAGTGTATTTAAAATTTTTCCCCCATTTCTTAAAACTGGTTTAGCAACTTGTGATGCTACATCGACAGCAAAACATCGATGTTCAAAATTAAAACATCGATGTTGATAATACATCTATCCCAAACCATCCGATGTTTTTAAAATTCAGTGTATTTAAACTTGTTTCCCCATTTCTTCAAACTGGTTTAGCAGTGATGCGACATCGACAGCAAAACATCGATGTTTATTATACATCGCCCCCAAACTATCGATGTTTTTAAAATTCAGTGTATTTAAACTTGTTTCCCCATTTCTTAAAACAGGTCTAGCAGTTAGTGATGCGACATGGGCTCCAATACATCGATGTTTTTTTTTCTAAAACATCAATGTTTAGAAAACATCGACATCGATGTCGCATCCCTACTTTTCAGTCCCTTCATCCTTGGTCACTTTGTTCTAAAATTATGTTCAATTTGCTGATTATAAAAATTATGCTACTTGGTTATTTTTAAAATTTTTATAACGGTACTTTTTTCATTTAAAAATAAAACATCGACAACGTAAAAACATCGATAAGTATAAACATCGATGTTACCAAAACATCGACCTCAATACATCGATGTTAAATACATCGATGTTTTAAAAAAACATCGATGTTTTGAAAACATCGACATCAATGTCGCATCCCTAAGCGGCGTTCGTATTGCCAAAAATATAAAAGGTGCAATTTAAAAATTATTTATTTAAAGAAAATCATATTTTTAGGTATCGATCTAATGTAACAGAAGAAAAAAAATTAGAATCTGTGATCTTTTATGCCGTTGCCAATCTAAGGAAATAATAATTAAATATGTCATTAAATTTAATTTTAAAATGTTCTTGATTGAATTTTAAAATTCTTCCTTCTTACAAAAATTGCAAAAAATTCGGGCTACCAGTGTGCAAAATCCCATTATTGTTTGTGCCATAGATTCGTCAGGAACGTTTACATAACAAACAAACAAACAGACAAACACTTCCTTTTATAATAGTAGAGATGTAGCATTTTATGATTTCCATCTGGTGGCAAAATCTTATGTCATCAGATGATCCGATAAACTAATAACAAAACCCAAAATATATAATAATAGAATCAAACCATAAGGAAAAAATTCATTCTTTGTTGCTCTCCTGAAAAATGCAGGTTTTAGACATCCGACCTTTTGCACTTTGAGTGACAATATCAATGTTTCAGTTTTGCGCAATATGTCCTGGAATTGTCTCAGATAAAGTTGGCAACCCTAGTCGTGGTAACATTTGAAAATATATCTTTAGCATATGTGTTCTTGTTTTACGTAGAACTGTTTGAGATAAGAATTCTTCAACTATCTGTATGCCGATATTTATGCCTCAGAGCAAATTTTGTACAGAAGCATGGAAGTGCTAAGCATGGAATCATTATTTTGGAGTAACAGTATAATATTGTAAATAAGACACATTTTTTTTTTCATTTATCGAACGCACTAATTTCAATCTACTACATCAACAATCGTATTACCAATTATATGTTTTTAATAAGAGCAATCCAGTAGTGTTAATAACACAAGTGTCTTCTTGGTATGATTTGAATTACTATATTACCGGTATAACATACGTTACATCATAATATATAAGTCTACTTTTAATGATATTTACTTAATATTTTTAAGTTCTGTTTTCAAATTATTAATGTATAAGATAGTGTTTTAGTCTTAAAATTTTAGAAAACGTATAATAAATTCTCAATAGAAGAAAGCATTCTACGGGGTGCATATTATGAGTATAACGTGGACTCTGGCTTTAAATAGAAATATAACAGAAAAGAAGTACAACGTTTTTTTTTTTTTTTCAATATATCTTACAAAAAAAAAAAAAACATTTTCGAAGATTTGTATATAGTTCATTTTCATAACCTTCTCTCGCTTACCAAAATATAATAGCTACATTTTTGGGACACTTTACTTTCTGTACATGGGTAGCGCAAAAGTGCTTCTTCCGCAGAATATATAAAATATGCGTTTATTTTTATTTGAATTTTAATATAAAAAACCCATTTATATTTAAAACTGTCAGAACTAAATCTCCCAAACGATAAAAGACACGTCTCATCTGTAGAAAAGAGTTGGTAATAAAATACTTTACAAGATATTAATACACTTTGAATACCAAAATTATCTTGCAAAAGTCTTTAAAAAACAAGCACACGAAAGGAAAGGGACGACCCTCTTTGGCAAATACATTTTTATGTAATTATAGGATAGCAAAAAAATTTACCTATTGAATATCTTCAAAATATATCGGCATTACGTTTCTCATGCTTGATTTTTAATACCTTATAGATGGGAAAACTTCGACAAATCATATGTGATATGCTTCAAATTTAGCTAATATAAACCCTAAAATCCCAGATAACTTTTACTCGTTATCATTTCAAATTGAACCACTTTATTCAGCCCAATAGTCATTCAGGCAAGTAATAGCTTTCATTTCCTTTATATTTACTTACAATCTTAAAATCTTAAGTTTAGTATATATACCCTCAGCTGGCATGTTTAAAAATGTATTAAAATAAATTAAGAAATAAAGCTTTTAATTAAGATAAAACTACATATAGAAAGGATGGTTTTTAAAATATTAAAAAATTATTATCGATTTCTTACTGCATTTAAGTCTGTCTATCTTAAAGCATTTATTGTCTTTTTCCCACCAACTGGTCTAGTGGTTAAGGTGTTGACCTTTGGATTGGAAGGTTCCTGATTCGAATCCGGGGTCAGGGCGTGGATGTAAATTGTGCTGTCCTTTGTTAGGGGCAATCAGGGTCCTCCCATTGGGTACTCCATCACTTCCGGCCTTGTAGTGGCCAATGATTAAGTTCATATGTGCCCGCCATTGAAAAAAAAAATGTATTTTGAAATTCAACATTTTTCAACACAAAATATAATACCGACAGAAAGACTTCAATAACGATTTGAGATAAAAGAATTTTAAATGGTTACCCCCTTTCCTTTTCCATACAGATCTTAAAATATTTCTCATCAAACATATAAATTCTAAAAAAGTAATTGTTATGTGAAATCTTGAATCCATAAGACTAGTTTTTATATTTAACTTCTCTCCATTGTACTTTTAGAAAAACTCTTCTAAAACATCATATTCAATCAAGTGTATAATTTATGTGCTTTTTAAAAAAGACATAACTCTGTTGGTATAAAATTAAATATCTACATAAATCATAGATTCTTCATGAATGAAGTAGGTAGTCGCATTGGAGCAACTCGACTGTCTATTGTCAATCAATCTCTTAGATAAAGTGTCCCTTAAATAAAGTGACAGAAATTTTGAACCACGGTAGACGAGGCCAACCACTAAGATGACACCCAAATCTGCAAACTTTCACACCACGTCAAGTTTAACATACACTACAGTCTTATATTGGATCGAGTTTTTGGAACTCTCCTCTTTTATAAATGAATACGATGCACACGGATTTGAAATGTATTAAATAAGGAAAATGTATTTTAATTGTATTCCTCAACACCCCAAGGCTTCTTAAAAACGTGTTTGGGGGTTTCAAATGATGATATTTACTGTTATTTATTTTAATATTGGTATCATAATTAAAATTTATTCTCAGATTTCCATACTTAAAAGTGTTGAAAATTCACCTGTTTCGTTAATAATGTTGATATTTTCTTTTCTGACTTGTTTCAGTTAAAAACTAGCTGCCCATTTCGTGATGAACTAATAATTGATTTCCACTGAAACGTTTAGTCTTTCTTCAAATACTTCCTTAATGAAAACGTGTGTAGTATGTCAATTTTTCAAATTAGAATTATGGTATTTTCATTTCTTTCCTATACTTTTTATAGGGCTAATATGACTTGACAAAGTATAAAATGATCACTGCCATTCGTTTTTATTAAAAAAACAAGTAACAGTATGGAATACATCCAGGTAACAGCTCATAACCTGTAAAGTAAAAAAACATACGGTGTCGTCAGATGCTTGATTCTTCGGAATGGCCACCAAATTGACCACCAACGGCAACTTTTCTTCGTGTTCTGAAGTTCCCATTGGAGCTTCGAAAGTTCCTGTGATCTACGAACATGCAAAAATTAAGAACAAAAAGAAGGATCGTTCGTTTCGAGCTTTAGATCCATTCTATTATAGCTTTCTGCCACTCGGGCTTCGGACGCGCTGACTAGAATTATGTTAAATTCTTGTTGATGTAAATAATCTAATTTCTGGAGTAAATATATTATAGTAAAGCAAGTTTTATTCATTCTGATGTTATGTCTATATGATTTCATTACTTACGCAAAACTAGCGTTTGGTACAAACAAACCGCCAGACAGTCTTGAGTTTCTTTTAAAACTTTTTAAACCAGAATGCCCTTCAAAGGCACGCCTTCTTTAGCTGTGTACTTCACGAATCTGAATAATCCCAGGGATCCATTCCTTCCCCATGAGGTTTACAGCTTCTAGTAAACTTGAAGGATCGCGAGTCCACGTTGCCCAAGCGATCCCTCTCCATCCTTTCTTTCCACAATTACTTAAACACTGTCGGCCATATTCACAAGTCTCGAGCTATCCCAAGGATCAGTTGATCCGTGGATCAGAGTTAAATCTCGGATCATCAAGAACCGTATTCTCAAACGGCGGGTTAAGTCATCCAAGGATTAAAATGATACGCTGTGACTGGCTACAAACCGTCTCATCACGACCACGTGATATTGTTTACACTTGCTACGACACCCGAATCTACATTCAAACTGATCAAGCACGTACTTTGCTGTAGGATTGAATCCAAATTGTGATTTTAATAGAACGCATACGGCATTTTACTTTGGGTTTGGAAAAAGAAATGCAAAGGTATTTAATATCAAATTGGATTTTTATGAAAACCTGAATTTTGCTAGAAAGAATTGTACACGATGCCTTGACAAATGAATGTAATCCGATTATCTTTGTGGTTGTCAGCATTGGTGTGTGTTGATGTAATGTGAAGTAACTTGCATTGTCATTTTTCTTTCATTTTCGTAATAAATCAACAAAATAATTTTTATTCCACGACGAATATGCATCTGACATGGTCATATTCTAATGCCCGCTCTCTCATTGGATTTTTTTTTACTCTGGCGAGTCAGAATATAGTTCAAACCACAACACATTTGGGCATATCTATTTTATAGATAATGTAATCACGTTCTTGTTCCAGTTCACATAAGAATGCGCGTCGTTGCAAGAATACTGTAATTTAGCACAAAAGGAAGTGTGTCGTCCATTTTTTTTTTTTACAGTATATATCGCTTCTTTTGAAAAAAGATAGTACTACGCATGCTTGACACTCAACCTAAAGTTAATTCGCCGATTTCGGAAAATCAAAATTTAACACCGAAACGGCGGCTTAAATCTAGGATAAGGCATTTTGAATACGGTTTTTTCTATAACCTGGGGATTATCGTTGATACGCGTTTTACCTCGGACTTGTGAATACGGCCGCGTGTGTCTTGCTTTTGCCACAACCTATCCAAATATGCCATAAAATCCAAAAGAAACTAACCTTCCATCTAGACCAGAATGTAGTGAAGTCCATTGAGTCATTTTTTCTTTGCACGAAGGTTAAATTTTTTCTTGAGAAACACACGTAGTGAAAAGAATTCCTCTTTTTTTCTCATAACTGTTTCGAGATATCAATTCGGAGTTCGTTCTTTGCAACATTTTATTGGTGAAGTGCTGAAATAAAATTCGAAAAACGAAGGGGCGAAATGCCCGGAATACCCACAGGAAGCTTGTTCCTCCATAAAAGCAATACCGCCACCTAATTTCGCTTGAGAGAAGAAATCATCTCGTATAAAACGTCAGAAAGAAACATATGTACAAATTTCTTTATTACTTAAAAAAGAAATATAAGCACCAAGTTGTATTTAAAAGATCAAAAATAGGAATTTTTTAATTAACAGTGATCGTGAAAATTTTAATTAAAACTTTATTTCTCAGGAATATTTATTTCTTCGTCTCAAATGTATGTACACAACTTCTTTCCAATTATACTTTGGAAATCCTTGGAGTTGATACTTGTCAATTATAAGTAATGAGGACTTTAACATTCTACAACTCAGCGATGTGACAAAGTAACTGTACAACAGACGGAAAAAATTAGGCAGAATAATTATTTTCACTTTTATTTGCAACAAAATGAACTTGTTGTATGCTACGAAAAAATGATTACATCAAGGTTTTTAAATAAATTTGACACAATTTTAATGTTTGAACTTATTTGAGCAAGAGGAGAAAGAGAGTAAATGAAACCGAATAGCTTAGAAACAACTTAAAACTGGTTTCTAAAAGGTCTGATGACAGTAATTTTTAAAAATTTGTTGAGATAATATAACTGAAGTAAACCACAAAAGTTGGTGGTTGTAATTGGTATATGTTTGCTAGTTACCTGCTATTTGTATATACAACATTGGCTTTTACAAAATTGTTTCCTATCTTTTTGGCACGTGAAAATGTCTTTTAAAATCGGAACAGTATTAGGGCATGTACGAAAAGTCGAAGACTACAAAAGCGTTACTATTGTTTTGTCTTGTGATTTCAGAATTATAGGAAGCATTCAGAAGATAAATACAGCGTAGTGTAGACAAAGCATAGCCGTACCTGACTTGACCTTCAGACTTAGTTCGTAGGCGCACTAAGCGTGAGAAGATATCCGCAATATGACGAAATACTACGGTGCTGGGCTAGCTTTGTGACAATGTACCTTTGGAATGTGTGGGGAGATTACTGCGTAAGTGGGGTCATTCCATAGCTAGCAAACTACTTTACAATTTATATTTTACAACTGCAATCTCACTTCAATCGTTCAAACTTTAAATTAATTGTTGCATATATTCACAATAAACAATCTTTAAAACATCCTGTCTGCTTTATTCATTCCACAATCCCACACCAAATTCGAGTAATCATGCCTCATCTATTCATTAACTATTAATTGATACCGATACAGAATTAGCATAGCTAAAGATGAGGAATCAGATCAAAAGGAAGAAAAAAAATGTATGCTTAAATTTAGACCATACTAATAAATAAAATCCATACGTCATTGTTTTTTTCGTCAAAAATTAGGAACAAATTAGAAGGAACGCTCGCGCGCGTTTTGAATTTTAGATTCATTCTAGCTTTCTGCCTCGCAGAATTTGAACGCGCTGACTGTGAGGAATTGCGTTAAATTCTTGTTGATGGAAATAAACTAATTTCGGGAATTGTAAATTTTTACTATTACAGAAGGAAGTGTCTGCGTGCCTGTCTGGACAGACTTTCCTGACGAATCTGTGGCATTTACAATAATGGGATTTTTCACACAGGTAGTCCGAATGTTTTGCAATTTTTCTATTGCCCCCGAATTTTAAAATTCAATCAAGAACATTTTTAAATGAATTTAATGGAAATTTAATTATTGTTGGTTTTTTTTTTTTGGAATTGCAACAGCATAAAAGATCAGAGATTCTAATTTTATGTTTTTCCGCTCTTGTTTTATTTTTAAAAGGAACGATTTGTCAGCAGTCTAAAGAAACAAATGAAGTTTTAACTTTCCTTTTATCTATCTCCTAGATCGTTAAAGGTAGAGTCCAAATTTCGATGGACGTGAAATCAGGGGAAAATTTTACATTAGAGTGTTACCGAAAAATATGATTTTCTTTAAATAAATAATTTTTAACTTGAATACCTTTTATATTTTCGCAAGGGATTGTGACGTCACGTCAACCTTCGCTTTCGAGAAAACCATTTCCTGTGCTTAAACAATTCCAGCCAAAGCTAAACAAATTTTAAAAATTTTGGCTGGCATTGTTTAGTTCTTTTTTGTGAATCGGGATCGTTAAAGACAGTTTAAAAATATTAACTAATTTGAAATCTGCGGAAAATTTTACAACAGATAGATACCTTGTACATTTTTTTTCCTTTAAT
The DNA here is from genome assembly GCA_947359465.1 of Metellina segmentata. Lineage (NCBI taxonomy): Eukaryota > Metazoa > Arthropoda > Arachnida > Araneae > Tetragnathidae > Metellina > Metellina segmentata. The sequence continues at coordinate 89,025,205 of OX375873.1, read as the reverse complement.
AAATAATTTTTAATTAAATATTTATATTTTCACAAGAGATTGAGACGTCACGCAGATTGGATCTCTTCGCAATTCGAATTTCGCCCCATTTCGAAGACATTTGTGAAGCAAACCAACACCACGGACAACGCCATGATGGCTGTTATCCAATAGGCTACGAATTCCCTTTTGGCTTGCTTCGCAAACCAAATGGGAATTCGTAGCAACCCCCAAGGGTTAGCGAGCAGTGGTCACACCTGACCCGACGAAAAGAACTGTCACGGGCAACGCCATGCTGGCCACGCAGTGGCAAGTATGTTATAGCAAAGCAAGTATTATCCATTCTGATGTAATGTCTTCATGATTTCATAACTTACTCAAAACTGGTATTGGGTACAAACAAATCGTAAGAAGTGTGTTAATGCGCTAGCATGCTATTGCGTGTGCAACTTGCGAGTTGTATGGGAAGCAGGTTCGATCCTGGTCGGGTTTGATTCATCCCTGGATGCATTTCTATCTTCCGCCTCAGTAAATATTTCTTTGCGTGTAAAACTGTTACTTGACGTTGTCTATCATCTTTTTAGCGCAGCAAAGCCACGTACGGAATCTAGGCCATTAAAAATCCTACTAACCAACCCTATATTAGATACAGAGTGTACATGAAAACACGAAATGAAACGTGAGCATCTTTTGAAAGCCGGAAACACAACATAAAGTGAAAGAAGATTGCAATAATATATGGGTAGGCATTTCAAAAAGGACTTTATTAATACTCCCATTTAAAACACTTTATAGCAAAAAATCGACATACAAAGGAGTTGTCCGATTGCAATAAAAGTTTGTGGATGGTAAAGAACATACAAAGAAAATCAAACGATAAAAATTTCAGAACAATTGAATGATTTATTTCAGAGTTTGACCGTTACAAAGGGAGGAAGTCAATAAAGCGTTGGTCCACCTATGACTTGGATGCATGCTGTCACCCGGAGTGGCTTAGACTGAAAAAGTTCCCGGATGGTGTCTTGAGAAATTGTCTCCAACTGTCGGGCTCAATGGTCAATATTCCTGGATGGTTGCAATAGTTTTCACACAACGTCCCAAATGAGCTCCATCAGGAGACTTAGCTGGCCCAGGAAGTGTTGGGAAAGCTTGAAGACAATTCATAGCAACACTTGCATTGTGCGGCCGGGTATTATCTTGTTGAAAAGTAAGTCTGGGGTGTCGCAAAAGTAACGGTAACACAAAGGATCGTAGAATGTCGTCTATGTACCTCTGTTCTGTAAGTGTTCCAGAAATAAATACCCAAGGGGTCCGGCTATCAAAGGAGATGGCACCCCAGACCATAACGCACTGTTGTGGGCCTGTGTGGCGTGCAATAGTAAGGACAGTATCCCCGTGTTGTCCTGGACGTCTCCAGACAAGTCTGCGGTGGTCATCAGGTACTCATCACTAAACACTATATGTCCCCAGTCAACCCCGTTTCAAGTTGATCGAGCACAGCACCACTATAATTCAGCACCTCCTTGGTGCATCGATTACTTTGTTCTTGAGTACATATTCCAGAAATTCTTTATGTAACAATTCTATGTTTCTTAATTTTTTCTACTGTGTTCGCTGAGTTTTCTTTTTCAGTTTTCAATGCTCTTGTTGCTACAGAAAAAGTTGTTTAAATTTTTGAAGTATGCGCTACTTTTTTTAATTTTTTCCTCCAATTTCCCCCAGCAGCCTCCAGCTTGTGTTCGAAGTTTAACTGGTTTGTCCTTTACACTTTTCGTTTACAAAATTGACGCATGATCGAATGCGAAAGGTGATATTTTTAGAAACATCGAAACCTACTTTCGCCTTGGAACAAATAATCAAATTTGTCGGATACAGGATGGAAAATGATTATATTCAATGTGGACTTTCTAGATCGAATTTCTATTACCATTAGCTTTATAGACCATGTGTTGAAAAGAGAGTACAAATAGAGTGCTAAAGGAATATTAAGAAACACGAATAAATTGCTAACATAAAACTCTTCTATCCTATCCTTTTCTCTTTTAGATATCTATTTTGTGTTCAATATATTTTAATGCAATGATAAAATATAAAATTACTATGTTCCTACTTCTGGAGGATGGAAAATAGTTGAATTTAATGCGAACTTTCAAGATCGGAATTCTATTACTGTTACTAATTATTAGACTGTATTTGTAGAAAAGGGAATATAAATAGAGTGCTAATGGAGAATATTATAAAACTCTTGAATTAATCAAATGGACTTCTGCTCTATCCTTCGAGGTATTTACTTTGGGTTTAGTAACATTTTATTAAATGCAATAATAAAAGTGTTTTTTTCATTAAAAAACATGGGCAAAGCTATCACAATATCTGATATCACTTTACATATTCAAAACAAAAAAGCATTGAATTTTAGACTTAAGTGGTGTTGGAACCCATTATGTCTCATCGTCCATCCAATGCACTCTTATCATCATAACATCAAATGAGATTATATTTATATACATTGTAACCTTACTTAGTATATTTATACTCCTAGCCTTATCAATTTCAAGTAGATAGGAACCAAATGTCCCATCAATCCTGTAGTGGTTAAAATTTAAAGTAATGCGATCTGTTCAGTTTAAATATGCACGGGCCTTATACCTGTCACATAAAATGTGTGATGATATTACATTTTTAATTGTGTTAACTTTTTCCAATTTAATGTCGAAATATGTGATGTAGTTGATGTAGGATAGTCCATCATCTTTGTCAATTTGTGAATTATACATCATAGTCGTTCTAAGCACAAGAATTATTCATGTTCTTGTCAGCCTTTTACCAGACTGTTCGGTAATAGATGTCTACTCACAGGTTTTCTCATTTATCACTGTTAGCAACTTTTTTCCTATGATTTGTCCTACAGATCCACCTCTCTGATTTTCTTTAGGTTCAGACTGTATTATTTCGTCTGGTTCCAGCCACAGTGCTTCTGGTGCTCTCTTTTATTTTAACCCGAAACAGAACTCTGATTGATGACCGGCTCTTTGTACAGAGAACATAAAATTAGTTGAGTGCAAAAGTCTGCTTCTTTTCTTTTCGTTTGGGGGCGTGTGTTGGGCATCGAGTTTAAAGATACCAGGTCTGATTCGAAAGTGCAGTGGGTTTCAAATGGGTTCAAATCAGATGCTATTTCTGGATGTGGAACCAGGAGGTCATGATCTGACCCTTTCATCAGAGCACTGCTACACAAATTTATTAGCTTTCAAATATGTAGAACAATCTATGCTACAGAGGCTGTTCGTACATTTTTTAGATGATTTTGGTTAGCGGTAATAAAAAATCGTTTGCTGCAAAAAAAATTATTGCAGTTGTACTATGTTTTTAAAAGTCAAAATTATCGTCTGCGGCTTGAGAGATTTGTTTTTATTCAAAATGGCGTTTTTAACGAAGCAGTTGTTCGAAGGCTATATTTATGCTCTTTCCAAAGAGAAATATTCATATTTCGTTATCCAAACACGATGTGAGAGTCATGGTTTTGTGATATCTAAAGCGTCGATAGGTAATATCGTCAACAAGAAAGGAAAAAAACGTCAAATTGGAGCCTCAAGTAGGACAAAAATTCCAGACAAGTATCCAAAGAAGAAACGGACATCTGCGACTATTGCAAAGGTACGTTGTTTAATGTTAAAATAAAATCCTTCTAGTCAAAGGACAGTTACAAAATCATTAAAATGCTCAGTATCCACTGTAAACAAAATGATAAACGTTGATTTAAATCTTAAGAAAGCGAAAAAACGCAATGTGCATCGTCTTTCTCCAAAGCATATCGCTGAACGCAGGACACGCTGCCGAATTCTATATAAGAAATACTTATCCAAAGAAAAATGGAAAAAAATTGTCACAATAGATGAATCATGGCTGTATTTAAATGATTACAGCAAAACAAAAAGAGCCATTTATTATCATAAAAGGGGAGAAAAAAATTTAAGTACATGGTTCACAGAATCGAAAGAAAGTTTTTCCAAGGGATTCATGATTGTTGCTGATTTTTCATATAATGGCAAGTTAAAAATAAAGAGAGTGGAAAAAAATGTCAAGGTTAACTCCAAATACTATCAGGAACATATTTTATCGCCCATTTTTCTGAATGAAATACCATCGCTTTACCCACAGTGCCATCAATCTGTGGAACTCCATCAAGACAAAGCTAGTAGTCACACATCAAAATCCACTGTAAATTTCCTAAAAGAAATGGAACAAAAAACCGGTTTCAAGGCCATACCCTTCACTGTTATCCCTACTAAATCTCCCGATGTATCACCTATGGATTTTTGTGCTTTCGGACTTTTAAAATCTGCATTATCCAAACGTCGTCCCACAACCCTTTCAGGACTCCGGAAAGCTGTTCAGGAGGAATGGAATAGAATACTCTTCTGACACTTCAAAAGGCATTATTATCCTGGAAATTACGGTGTCGAAAGATAGTTCTGAATAAGGGCTATCAAATAGAACATTTAAAACACAAGAATTTTATGTAATTTAGTTTTGTGAATACAATACACATTGTCTAAAAAATGTGCGAACAGCCTCTGTATAGCATTATTCTAGGTTTATGTGACTCATAAAACTGTTAAACTAGTTCATGAATTTTATAAGGTAGGATTCTCTAGTTCTAGGAGTATACAAGATGTTATTTCTGGCTGTTATAGCAGATATTTATTAACAGACCCTTTCATCAGAACTCTGCTTCACTAGTTTACTAGCTTTCAATACTGTAGCACACTCTAAACTCTAGTAGTATTTTGTGTTGATGAGAGAACACATCAGACTGTTAAACTCGCTCATGAATTTCATAAGGTAGTATACTCTATATCTAGTACTACCCACGACTTCTCATAAAACAGCACTACCACACTTATTAATAAGCTTTCATTTCGTTAATTTCTAATGTTACTCTAGGCTCATAATAGTGCTCTATATTACGAAGGTATGTATTAGCATTGCACTGGTGCAACACACTGGGCTATTGGCGACGGTCTAGATCAAGTCCGAAGAACTCTAAAGTAAAACTATTGTGTGTCCGGAAGTATTCTGGGTAGACAGGGATTATAATATAAACTGGTTGATTATAGAACACATCATACTTTTAAATTAGTTTATGAATTTGATAAGGTTATTAAATACTCCGCTCTAATTCTAGGAATACAGAGTTAGAATATACTCTATCTTTATAAATATTCAAGATTGATGATAAAACGCATCGCCCACTGCCATTTACTAATTCACAAGCTTTCAATTCTTAAATCTTTAGTAATACTCAAGGCTCATGATAGAACTCTACATCAGAGCACTCTAACACTAGTTCATAAAACATAGATCGAGTAATTTCTCACTAAATTATAAATATTCCAAGCTCTAGTAATACTCTATACTACTGTTGGAACTTCAAGTCATAGAACTTTAAAATTAAATAAGTAGTTTTCAATAATCTTGCGCAACCTAAACTCTCTGCCCTCAACTCAACTAGGCTCAAAATCAAACTCCTAAATATTAGCTTCCAGTACTACTTCCTTAATTTCCAGTATCAGTTCAACCGTAGCAAATGATTGCGACTCTTATAACCATCTCTCATGTATTTGAAATAAAGTAATGAGAGCTATTCTTTATCAGGCATTAATTAACAAATATATCTTAGTTTACTCCGAACTGGAACGAGAATATCGTTGTAGAGAGTTCGAGTTCTCAGTTCAGACCCTGTGAATCTCCATCTACAATGAATATGCATCACTAACTCCTGTAGTGTTGCATGTTCATTGTAAGTGAGCCTTCTGGCGAGTCTGGGGAGGATTGGGTTATATTTGTGTACCACACCAAATAATTATCGTTTGCGCTAGCGCATAGGTATGTTGGTTTGCAGTGAATTAAGGTAGTTGAATTTACGTCGAATTGTAACAACACAACGAGTTGCTGGCGATGGTTCATAATCAATCGCAAAGGGTAAGATTCGGGGGCAACCCCTCGTAATTATGAAGACGATCAGATAACGAAATAACAAATTTCGACATGTGAATAATTAAAAACAGTTTGTACTTTCATTAATTTCGTTTTATTCTTTTCACGCCTAATGGAGCAGGATTTAAAAATTATCTTTAGAACATTTTTGTTGTACCTTGCTTTACGTCTATGCCAAGTGACTTCTGGAAAAAAAAACATTTTCGACACCCAGATCATCGTGGGGGCCGGCCACAAGAAGGGAGCAGATGACCCCAACGAACAACATGTGTGACAGCGGTGCTGATTTCTGGCATCTGGCACCAGCTCTCACACATCACTTTCTAACGGTTGCAAGGTTCAAAGAGGAAACTCGCACGTGTAGGATTTGACAAGTGTGTTCCTTGAGTGTTGCAGGTGTCATAGGGAAAACACCCGATCGACATTCCAAGAGGGAGGCGGACTCCCCCAAACACGGGGTTGTGTACACGGGGGCTGCTGCACGGTAAATCTTTCGTGGCCTCAAATTTCCTCACGTAGGAGTAATTTGGAAATTTGGAGAGTGGGGTGCCAGTTCAAGTGTTGTTCTCTTCATCTGATCGTGGTTCAAAATTACGAAGAGTTGTCTTTGGAAAAGTTGTCCAATTCGGGATGAATTCTGGATCGTCGCCAAAAGCCAGTTGTTTTGCTCCAGTGAGACGTTAATTAACTACTACTTCTGTGAATGTGTACATAATTTTTTTTTAATAAATGCGTTAATTATGCAGTCTTAAAAGCTTGTACAAATTACATCCCAAAAACTGGTTTAAAAAAATCTCGTAAGCGGTGACCTTGAAACCTCAATGTGTACCAAGGGATTGAACTTTCATGAGACCCGTTTATAGCTTTATGGAACCAAGCCAACATCAAAGAAACAAAATCACTAATAATAAAGAAGCAAGATAATACAAAGGAAAGTAAAAAAAAATTAAAGTAACACACCCCACTCAATGAGCAGAGCTCAGAGCCTCAAAGTAGAATAAAAGAGAATAAGGCATTAACTAGTAAAATTACAAGATAGCAACAAAAAGGCAAGCAGGAAAGATTGTTGAAGTAGACGTGCAGAAACTAATTGCTGTATCTTGACAGATGTGTGAACTTTTTATCAAGCATTTCATTGGAAATAAGAATTAACACCAGAGAGAGTATATTTGAAATGTGTAAATACAAAATTCCATTTCATATTTTTGACTAATTTGATTTCATTTGGAGAATCAATGCTGCTTAAATTCATTATGAATAAATTTGAATAAAGTATGCGGTATTGATATCAAGTGGAATTTAAAATCAATGAACTTTGGCACAGTTAATGTGCTCAAGTCTGCTAGCATATGTAAACCCTTTTGGAAAACCATTTCAAAACTAAAAACACTCAAGGGGCCTGAGTGGCCCTAACATTACTTTCCATCTCTATAAACATCCTCTCCTCAGGGGCACATCTTCTTTGGATATGTATACTGTATCAGTTCCAGTTCATTTGAGTGCTGCACTTCCCCCCCCCCTCGTGTCTCCCCGGTTAGGAGTACATCATATTTGAACCACCACCGCCAACATTGTCTGAGCAGGGAAGTAGACTTGGTCGACCCAGAGGTGTCGAGAAAGTATGCCTTTAGATTTAGGCATAACTCGCAACAAGAGCTGACTGCTAAGGAAGTTACAGGGAACCTTGCGCGTTGTTCTTCCCAGCGACCACTTGTCCAGGTGTGGGGAACACACGGCCTTTTAGCGTTTGGCACTGCATTTGGTGACAACCGCCAGGAACCTTAATTTTCCATTCCTAACCGTACAGGGTCGTAAACGTTAGAAACGCGTGTACTTTCTGTCGATACTTGGTTGGGGATTCCGTGTAATACCCCCGCAGAGCCATCCAACCCGATCCTGCTGTCCGGATCATGAAACTCTACAGCCAAAGGTTCGTCAATCACCAGATCCCATAGGACGGTCAGCGCCATGCCAGAGTGAAGCATACTTGGACCGTAGCCCTTTCTGTATCACCCTTTCCGCCAGATGACCCACTACTGCCATTAAGCCATAGCGCTTTGGTTTACAGAGTGTATATTAGGGTGGAGCGAAAAACACCAATTTCGGAAATTGAAAAAGCCCATGGTGGGAATAGTTGGGGACTTCCATGCTTATTAATAATACAAAATATGAGCTAAATCAATTAATATCTTCAAGTGCCAAAATCACTTTGAAATTTCCAAATGTTGCCAATTTCTTCACAAAAAAAATAATAACGCATTTAAAAATTTTAATATATCTTATTTAAAGCCATGGGTGGGTGAAATGAACTTTCCTGCTTGTAAAAAAAAGTGTTACACCTAACATTATCCCGGAAAAAATTCCCCTTTTTTTAGAGCGCTATATCACGCACGTCTCCACTCCTCTCAATAGACTCATCATTACGTTCCTCAACTACTAGGGTGCACGGGCGCTTCCCTTTCTTCGCTTGTTTATACGGGGTAAATAACTCGTATTTCACCACATGGAGTGGAGGTGTCTGGGTTTCTTTAAATACCCGCCCTCTTTTTTTTGTAAATATCTTGTAGGTGTATCCACCTGCAAATGCCCTACCTATCATGTCTATCGAGGGAAGCTAAGTCCTTTGTTCAAATTGATTCGCTTTCGTTTGTTGGTGCGTATTTTGCTGTTTATTTGTTTTTATTTTAGATATTTTTTATTTTGAATTTTAATCTTTAAGTAAAGTTTTGTTTGGGTTTTGTTTGTGTTAAGGATCCGAGAGGTTCTATGAATAAGTCGAAATCCCTAGGACACTATCAGTAGATGTATGTCCCGTGTTTGGAATGGCTAAAATAACGAAGCCTAACATGCTTCCAACATATGCAGATGTTATGAAGTATTATCTTTACATACAGAAAGATTATAAAAGAGATGATTGTATGTGGCTGATGTATGTTCAATTTTAATTAAATAGCTTTAAAGATTATGAGGAATTAGTTCGATTCCAACTGTAACAAACCAACAAATAATATATATGCTGAAAATATACCATAAAGCATATAGAAATATTAAGAAACTATTACAAAATACTGGCAAACGAGATTTCTCGAAAAAGCTTGTGTCCTTCAGGGAATCAGCAGAAAAAAATCTATTTGATATTAGCATTTGTAAAGGTAAGAACTTTCTCAGCTGTACTTTCAAAATGAAAGTACCTATTGCTGAAAGAGCTTTTTTAACAGATCAAAGGACATTTCAAAAATTGGTCATTGGAAATGTTGACATTTTTTTCACACACACTTTTAAGCTAAACCACTTGCCAGTAACTTCAATTTAATTTTTTAGGATAAGCTAGTAACTTAAATTGAAATTTTTAGGGGGGTGGGGTGGAATTCGATATGCAACCACCTCCTCGTGCTGAGTTCTGGGTTGTTTTCATAATGCAAAAACAGCGAAGAGCTGCAAGGGGAAGCGCCCGTGTAAACGCGTGGTCGCAATGATGAGTCTATTGAGAGGAGTGGAGACGCGCGTGATAGCGCTCTAAAAACAGGGGGAAATTTTTATTTTCCGGGATAATGTTAGGTGTAAAACTTTTTTTTTACACGCAGGGAAGTTCATTTCACCCACTTATTTCTTTAAATAAAATGTATTAAAAATTTTTAAATGCGTTATTATCATTTTTGTGAAAAAATTGGCAAAATTTCGAAATTTGAAAGTAATTTTGGCACATGAAGATATTAATTGATTAAGCTCATAATTTGTATTGTTAATAAGCATTGTAGTTCCCAAGTATTTCCACCATAGGCGTTTTCACTTTCCGAAATTCGTGTTTTTCGCTCCACCCTAGTGTACATCTAGTGATATATTCTCTATTCATGGGACTTACTGCATCTGGTAAATATATTGGCGCGACTTCAGAATGTCCAAGTGGTATTTCTGTACTCTATTCTTTCTTTTCGTACTTACTTTACATTGCCTGTCTTGTGCTTGTAACAACTTGACCAAATAGTGCCCTAGCCCCATAAAATCCAAGACCAACCAACATATAAACTCCCTCATCATTAAATGGAATGCTCTGCTAATTTATGACTTTTAATTATTTGGTCCACACTTATTGTATATTTAATTATGTTGTCCTAGCTGGCTATAAAGTTAGATATGGTAACCTATACTTAGAATCACGGCTGGGGGCAGAATGGACTTTATGGTATTCCCTAATAGTACCAGGAACGTTTTCCCCGTTGGGGAAATTGAATAGGAACACATAGTCAGTGTGATATAAATCTTTAATTCGTATTCTAATCTATCATCTGTTTTCTAATGTAATCTGTTTAATTTGGTCCTTAGATCTATTAGAATGTGGGATCACAATAACCCTCTTCATTTTAGGTATAAGGCAACTTCCCGTATTTCTAATGCTAAATTAGCCTGGTAGTTGTCTCGAAGAGCCATTAGCAAATACTCATTAACAAATGTCTTCAGTTATTAGAAAAATGACCAGAATTCGATGAAAGAGAAAACATCACCAGAATAACACTGACCAGTTTATGATCTAGTTTGTCAAAAAATCGGCAATATCTTGATTACTTTATATGTCGACTATCAGAGTGACCGAGCGAAGTGTAATTTGATAGACAATGTGTGTAGTAGTGGCCAAGAACAGAGGGACACTACATACCTTAATTGGACACGCACATTTATTTACAAGATAATATAAAAGTTTCAAAAAAGCACGTCGCCCCGTCCGGTACAAAAACACGTCTCTCTCCTCTGAAGTGTACAACGAATCTGCTTTATTCGTGTTTTTTTTTTCCAAAACAGCACCCAACGTTTCGTATTCTTGATCGTATCAGAACACATGCACTATCATACATGGATGTTCGTCTACTAGAACAGTAGCAACCAGAACACAAGAACAAGTGTTCTTAAAACCTATCTGTGTTCGTAATCGCATGTCGGGAGATCGTTACATCGACATTAGTAAAATTGGCCATGTCTGGATTGCCGGAATATCTCGGATTTCGAAATCGAAGCCCCGAAAATGACGACGCAACAATTTTTATTCCTCTTTCAAACAAACAAGCAGGCTCAGACTGTCTGAGAGTAATTGATTACAACGCGGTCAGGCTGTTTATTTCATTTTATTCCATTGGTCAGAGTATCAGAGAGACTATCCACGACTAAGGCAGTAACTAGATACTTTGAGAGTATAGTATTATGATACAAAATTATCGCATAACTATGATTACATAAAAAAGCTGCAACTTGGGAAAAAAAATTTCCCTTTAATCAACTTACTAATTGCGTTTGATCCTGCGGCTATACGAGAAGGCACCCGACAAAATAAAGAACACCCTCTATAGAAAGAGCTTCAGGCCATCCAGGCATTTAGATATTTTGAGCAAGTAACAACAAAGGAAGGCTTAATTAATTGCGTTTTAAACCTTAATTCGACAAAGAATTATGAAACACACGAGAAAAACGCCCTCGCACGAAAACAAAGCTTGCAGGGTATTTCCTCAGTTAATATTAATTCCGGTTTTTTCCCTTTCCCCTGAACTAATGCGTTCTTCTTTTGTCAGTTACTTAAAACCGGAGTAAATTTAAGCAGTGATGCTTTGATTTATACGTTAAATCCCTTTCATTTTCCAGAAACATGAATTTATTTTCGCAATTTGGCTGAAAAAATGCGTGTTTTGCTAGACATAAATTATTATTCATTGCTACCGCATTAGCAACGCGGAAATCTTTTTCTAAAAGGAATGCCTTTAAATATGCAAATGAAAATTTTCTTCACGAGGATACGTTTAGTGCTTTGGATAGCTTTAGTGGTTCGATACTAGGTTTGGACGTTTTAGTTATGTAAGAAGTATTTCTGTCAGATTTGTTTTACTTGATTATTGTATAAAAATTCAAAATGGAATGCGTCTCTGTAATAATATTTCGATTGATTATTTTCGTGTCATAGAGATTAGAACAAATATGCATGGATGAAAGTATTCTTATCTGACTTATTCTTAACGTGCATCAGTGTCATGTACAAGATCGTATTTGGTTGAATCTAGTTTGATACTCGCTACCCTCCGTTTTCTAATCTGTGACTCTACTAACTGGAATACTGTGACCTCCTACCATAGAATTTAAATGACACAAATAATGAAAGAACATGGAAAAATAAGAAAAAACAGAGCCCTCTTAAATATAAAGAATTTTCTATACTTCTATTATTGATTTTAATCTAGGTGCAAAACTCATTTTGTCTTTTCTTTCACGCGATCTTTTCACATAAAAATATTAAATACTGTTTTAATCATTTTTTTTCGATCGTCGAAACAGTTCAAATTCGATACATTTTTAAACCTTGAGAATTCGCTTCAAATCAATATTCGGCATAATATACAATTTTAAAGCCAAATATGTCTCATGTAGTGTTCGTTTGTTTTCGTATAACGAATATATATTTCATACTTTAAACGAATGAATTTTTTCTCATATTCTCAAATCTGCATAGCATTTACTTTTTAAATGGAACTTGTATCGTTTCACTAACATCACGATTCGTTTAAAATAATTTTAGAAATGATTCCCTCTGGAATAAATACATTATAATTGTATTTCTAAAATAATGGTACACATATTTAGAGAAAATAATACTTTTGATATCCAAAATTGTTTGAAGAATAAAAGCTCAACTAGTAAATTATTTCGTTTAAACAGACCTCAAAGTCTGTACCAGCTTTGAGCATTAAGAACGCAGCAATAAATCTGCATTAATAAACTATTCTGAACGTTGAACGACATTATGAGCACCAAATAGCCACTTAAAATACTTTTAAAAAAGTCTTCTGCGTCTATTTTAATTAGGCCTCGTTTTGAAATTTGCATATCTTTTTCCGCTAATCAGAATCCCCAAACACTAATTATTGTTATTTCATCATCCTAAACCTGATTAGAAGCGATTTCACGTAAAATGTCAAGACCCACCCGATTCTCCTCACAAGTAATAAACAAACATTAGACCAACCACATACGAACACGTAATCTGCGGGATTACAGAATTATGTCTCTCGAAATGGAAACGCAGCGCGAATTCGTTGCTAATGGTTACTCTGTGCGCTTTTTTTTCTCGACTACCGTAACACGTTTACTACTTCTGTTTTGTTCTTCGACATTTTTAACTCGTGGGAATTAGTAGTGGGATACTTGGAAGTCCCCGGTAAACGATGATTAAGTTGAGCTGATTTGTCTCCATGGCATCGTTATTGCAAAATTCGAAAAGAATTCCGGAGCTAACGAGTTGCGATTTGATGGGAAAAGTGTCCATACAAGTGAATATCGTCCCAAATCGGTAAAAATGGGCAAACCAAACCGGCAATTAATACGAATTATCGTGAGAATTAGGGGATTCTTTAAATTTTGTGGGCGGTAAATTGAAAGTGGACCGCTTTATTAGCCCAGATGGATTATTTTTGTTCATTTAGTAGACGTAATATTCAGAGTAATAACTTTTTGCTGCCTTTTCAGATTATTACTCGTGTTTTACTGATATTTTAGGCTAACGTTCCATGAAATGTGTATCCAGTGTTATGTTTATTGGTAGAATTACAAATAACAACTAACAGATATCGTTATTCATATTTGATTATAATTTGGAAAACTAGCATTCTCCATGAGATGCTTTTTCTGTAAAGATGTGTAACCGAACAAAGGAGTTTGAAGAAATTTTGTTTACTCTGCATGTTTAGTCTTGTCATCTTATTTCTTTGTTTCAGTTTTAATAAAATATCCGACCATCAGGGATTTATTTAGTTTGAGACATTTTCACTATCGGTTCTCTGATGATTCTGCATTGATTTGATATTTTGATTCCTTTTATTAATTTTTAGAATTTCATATGTGATAAATATCAGAATAAATTTGACTAAAAAAATGTATGCCCTTTGCAAATTTGCTTAGTTTCAAGCATAAATAATGTTTGGCACAACTTGTTCATATATTTTCCCAATTTTGAAAAACGATCAAAATCAAACAAAATATAAATTATAAGTTAAGCGTCACACAAATAAAAGTTTCCACGTATAAAAGCTGTATTAAACACATTTCTATATATTCCATAAGTCACTATTACATATAGTATGTGTTGCATATATTCTTCATAAATTACCTACAAGGTACGTATTACTACAATTCTGCTCATGAAATCATTTTTAGAAGTCTTTTTTCAGTCATTAACTCCGACTATTTATCTAGTAAACCGGTCTGGTGGTTTATCCAAGCATCGAAGATTAGCCCTGTAGAAGCCCTGTAGCACCCAACCTCTGGTGTCCTCTCCTGTCCAAAACCTGTCTCAACCTCTCACCAGTCCTGGGCAAGGGACAGTTTGCATTTTCTACTTGAATCTTCTTTCTCCTTGAAGTAATAGGTCAGTTTTCTTTCGACGAGATATCTCTGAAAAATCGACCGAATCTTGGATGAGATGTAGTTCTTCAAAGCACTTGAAATGCTAAATATAACAAAAACAATTGTACCCACTCACAGCTAATTAATACCAACTGAAACACTTAAATTCTCGAAAAATTGTGTTTTGTGTCCATTTCTAAGCACTTTCCGATTCCAAAAATAACAAAGAAAATTGATCTACCCGAATATAGGAGAGGGCTATAGTTCCGTTATTCCATCTTGCCGTGCAATTCAGTTTTAAAACTATTTCTATAGTTCTGTGACAGATGCTATTATCTAAAAAAGAAAAATAAACTTACCATCGTGCCACTCTTCAGTAAAATAAATTTAAAACTGTTCAAGCGTGTTAGCATAGATACTGAAGAAATAGAATTTTCTGCAGTACACAATCTGTTAAGACCAAATGATGTCATTTGTTCCTATTCTGAAAGTGATCTTGAGAACTTTTATTTCTTGTTTTGTGCAATCGTTACATTTTTCATGAGCTTTCCGTCAGAAAAAGTTTCTATTGTCATCTCCCTCACTCATTCGAATTCTAGATCGGTTACTAAAAATAACTTTAATATCGATCAGTGACTTACAAAATAGTAAGCGTTTTTCTTTCTTGTAAAGAATTTTAAGGTTCCGAAAACGATAAGTTCGATCCATATAGATTAAGCCTATTTTCTACAAAGCAGAATTCTCACAATATATCTTGACTAAGCAACTCTACAAAGCAGAATTCTCACAATATATCTTGACTAAGCAACTCTACAAAGCAGAATTCTCACAAAGTATCTTGACTAAGCAACTCAGATATTTCGATGAAGCTTGGTTGTTGGGAAAAAATATCCACGGTGTTTTCTTTCTTTCTTAAAAGATAAGCCCATAAAATGCATTTCAAAAACATTTTATTATGTTCATTGCAATACAAACTTCCTTGAGCATGCTGTGATTCGTATTGACTAGGCCAGAAAATATTTTCCTTACTCTTTATTAAATTATTAGAAGTACTTAACGAAGATTGGTAAAGTAATGACAAAAATAATGTTAAAGGTTTTTTATAAATTTCTCAAATTTTAAAGGGTAAACATTATTTTTCCAACCGAGCCACGGTCGCTCAGTTGGAAGATTAGTGTTGTTGTTTCTTATGCCTACACTGGCAGACCGGAGGAGTGCCAGGCCCGTCGAAGACGGCAAGAGGGGTGCGCCTTCCATGTTATTGAGCCAAATTGGGAGGAAGTCCGTCTTTGCTCGACATACATGACACATCAGTTTTACAGGATGGTCCCTTTCATACATTCATTCACTCACACATATCGTAATTTAAATCCCAATCAGAGGCCGATAACCCCCTGATCAGGTACCCCCAGAGGTATTGATTTGGTATGGGAACATGGGGGACTTTGTGACCACGACCTATTTAACGTGCCCCAGTCACCATTAGTGAACACGACGGTCTTTAGCCAGGTCGAAGCGCCGATCTCGCAATCATCCGAATTGCAGGCTCCGCCGAGGACAGAACCCACAACCCTTCTGATGCGAGCCCGACGCTCTACTGACTGAGCTACCGCCGCTCGGAAGAGTAGTAGATTACCAAATAGAGGGTTGATAGTTCAAAACTGGATCCAATTAAAGACCGTCGTTTCATGGGGCTGGTGCATGTTAATTTGTCATTTCGAAATGTGCTCACGTTGGTTTGGTGTGGTGTCGAAGTTTAGAGGCTGAGGTGCCAGCTCAGGTGTTGAACTCTTCATCTGACCATAATACAAAATTACGAAACTGTCGACAATGGTCCGTTGTATTACTCTAGTTCCTACGTTAATTAACTACCTACATCACTGGCCTCCAAAGTGATCTATGTCAACACAAGGGTTTCATATTGCATTGCTAGGTCTTGATTGAGGGTCGATAAAAAAAAATCGAATCACATTGAAAGCATCTAATCTAACTTAGAACGTGAATTTATTGAATTGTCAGTTGACCTGGAAATAGGACTTTAAGTTGCTTTTGGACAAATATAAATGTAAAACTATCCAAAACTTTTTTTGGCAAGATTATCAATAATATATACATATATGTGTGTGTACATTTATCTGATTTCGAAAGCAAAAGTAAATTTAAAGTAAATATAGATAGGTACACACGAAATATTTTTAGGACATTTTTAAAAATGAAAGTATTGGTGGATCAGGTCGTCATCAGGGAGGAGCCCTGACCCAGAGAGCAGCCTGTCCCTGTCTGTGTCAGGCTGCTCCCTTATGACGCCCTGACTCACCAACAGTTTCATTTTTGAAAATATCCAAAAAAATTTCTCACTACTTGTTAAAGTTTTTCTTTCGGTTTCAGTATTTATTTTAAATTTCCTTTTCTTGTTACGTCTGCAGTTTCCGCACGTGTGCATAGTTAGTTTTTACTTTCGCTTTGACTTTTGTTTGTGAACCAGTTTTTGTAAATTTGTTATCCAGAAGCAGAACTTCGTAAAAACTTTGTAAAAACTACTTAATATACCCCTGTTTTTTGTGAAATTCATTGATCTAGGAAAACAGACTCCCCTTATAAAGTTTGTGTTGAAGAACTTTTTCCTTTTGGTGTTTTAATGATTTGGAAGGAATCAAACAAACATAGTTGACTATTATTTTTGTTCATGCAAAATACAATGTATTAACTATAATAGATATAGCACCTACCAACCGGTCTAGTGGTTAAGGTGTTGGTCTCTGAATCGTAAGGTTCCGGGGTCGAACGTAACGTCATGGACATAAAATGTGCTGTCCTTAGTTATGGGTAGTGACAGCCTCCCACTGTTTGCCCTCTTACAATTGGCCATCGATTATGGCCTTGTAGTTGGTCAATGATTAAATTCATAAGTGCCCGCCATAGCTAAAAAAAACTATAAGAGTAGGAATACCATTTTCTAATGAAAACCCTTCTGGAGTATAGTATTGATATTTTAATTAATATTAATCTGAATTCTACTGTTTTCGACTTGAAAGATATTCTGGAATTGATGATGAATTTTTTTCTACGAACTCAAGTTTCGGGCAACATCCTTTATATGAATGTAAACTAAATGATTTAATAAGATACACAGTCCAGTCACATTAATGTGACCACCTGTCAAAAGCCAGAATAACCACGTTTGGCAGAGCGGACATCTGCAAGACGTGCAGGAAGAGAGTCAATTAGATTTCTGATGATGAGTGCACCCAGTGAATGCCAGAAAAACATTCCACAAACCATAATGCTCCCTCCTCCAGCCTGGATCCTTCCGGCAATTGTTGCAGGGTGTTTGCTTTCAGACGTTTCACGCCGTATAAACCAACGCCCATCTGTCCGATGGAGCATAAAACGTGATTCATTGGAAAAGGCCACCTGTCGCCACTCTGTGGACGTCCAGTTGCGGTACTGGCATGCAAATTCCAGCCTTCGTCGCCAATGAACAGCAGTCAGCATAGGTGCATTAACCAGGCGTCTGCTGCGCAGGCCCATGCGCAGCAACGTTCGCTGAACCGTTGTTGATGAGGATACACTCTTGGTTTCTCCTTGGTTCATCTGGGCGGTCAGTTGCTCAACAGTTGCACGTCTATTCGCCTGAACGCATCTCCGTAGCCTTCGTTCGCCTCTGTCATCTATAGCCCGTGGTGCACCACATGTACCACGCCGCTGATTTTGGATCGTGTCATTGTGCCAGTCACGGTATACTTTTACTACGGCGGCACGCGAACAGTTCACTAAATTATCCGTTTCCGAAATGCTTCCACCCTTGGCCCGAAAGCCAATAATCATACCCTTTTGGACTTCGGATAAATTGGTACTTTTCTGCATTACGCCAACGATTGAAATGCTTTCCGATGCCCTAGGAGATCCTTTATCAACTACACTGCAATGTGCTGCCATCTGCCTTTTGTGATTGGTTAGTTCACGTTGACGTCGAAAGTAGGTGGTGTTAACATTAATGTGACTGGACTGTGTATATTGGCTTTCATAAGATGTAACACAGCTTATATGTTCTATCACTACAAAGTAATTAATTAATTAATATACGGTATTACTTAATTTATACCTGTTTAGACAGATATTGAGGACGTTCCTGGATAAATCCCGAAGGAAACGATTCAAGTGCAACACTGCTTATTTTGAATCACGGTAAAAGGGCAAGATAAACACCTGAGCTAGGACCCCGTTATCCAAACTTCCACACTACGCCAACGTGAAGACACTTGTAGCCATGACATATTTAACGTGCTCCAGCTTTCACTTACACAACAGTCTTTTGTAAGACCTAATCTCGAATCCACAACAATGCGATTGGTAATCTTGATTCTACCAAGTTGTTTACCACGACCCCCTTAATGAAACGGAAAATGTCTCTCACATCAAAAATTCATGTGATTTGTCTTATGAATTGGTATCCGCACTTTGAAACCCCTACTAATGAATTTCGAATTCAAGTTCGAATAAAAGTTCGAATATCTACACACCGAGATTATAAATTATTTCTTATAACGAGTTCCAAACCCTTCCACATACCCTCTAAAAGTTTATCCAAGCGGCACTGTGCAACCAACTGTGTACCACCTGTGCTGGATGGAAACGTATTGCCTCGTAAATGTCAGCGATCAAAGATATTTAAACTCTATTCTAACGAGATAAGAATGCGATTTGCTTTTTATTACCATTTCCCTATCTATTTTTATTAATAGTGCGCTTGTTGCTAATTTATGAGGGGAGTATTCTCAGCTTCCATTCGAAGATAACAGCTCGTTTGTTATAAAAGTTAACTGGTTTCGAATATGAAAAAATATATGGGGCAATGCGTTCTCCAAGATAGCTGTTTTTATTAATATGACAATCATTCCTGAAATCTTCGGAACATTATATGAGGTAGAGATTTCTAGCTGGTTTATTTATGGTTTCAATTTGCATAAATCTAGGACTAGATTCTTATTTTATATGGGCTCAATGTAGAAATGTATTTAACATTTCATTCGATTGATACCAGATTGCAATGACTAAGAGAATAGCCTTTGTGCCACGAAATTCAATGAATAAATTGGATTTACTATATAGAAAATATAAATACGTAAAGACGGTATCTCAGAAAAGTAAATAAACGGTTTATAGACAATTTAATTACTTTATTTGGTGATGAATTCGTCACATTGATATTTGAATAGTTTTAGAGTAAGAACTATTGTTCTGAATGAAATGGCCAAATTCATGGGTGATTGTAAAAACACTTTAAACTAAAGCAGAATATCTATTTAAGCAAAGAAACCATCTACACATTCAATGCATTGTTGATAATGACTGTACTGGTTGTTTGTACAATTGTTTTAAGAATTGAACTTCTCTATTAAGAGATTAATTCTTCCGCTGTTTAATAGAAATGGATTAAAAGAATCGTTCGAAAAAAGCGTTATCTTCTATATACAGTTGTCAAAGTGAAGTTCCAGGAAATTAGTATTCCGGAAGTGTAAGATTAAAATATCAGGGGAATTAGATAGGTTTTGAATTCCAGATCATTAAATTGTTTCATGATTATCAATGCAATATCGAGTCTGCTACTGTTTTCAAGCAACTAGGCATGTCTATTGACTAGCGTTGGGCACCTTAATACACAGTTTTTCGGAATTTCCCTGTCTGCAGAGTACCAATATGGCGATATAACCTAACCCCTTGGGAGGATTATCATCATATAACCATCAAGTAGTGAGCACCAAACTTCGTTGGACGGACAATAGAATTATTCCTGGAGCTAGTTTTGGGTGTTTGAGCTAAACATCAACGACTTGTTATACCACTTGTTATACGTTGTATCCCCACTTGTTATACGTTGTATCAATGCATAAAAAATTACTTCTTGATTGATTATGATCAGAACAGAAGACCACATTGAACTGCTTTTATATCTTCCAATCGGTGTTTGGGATAGAATTCCGACCACACCTCTTTGCAATCTACTCTGGCCTTTGAAGACTTTGACCCCATACTTCTTGTCCGATTTCAGTCCGAATTGACGTGGAATTGGTATCCAGTTATCCAATGTGGAGTCAACTGTTTGGACGTTGAACTCATCCCCATTCACATGCCCTGTAAAAATGTCAGTTATTCAAATAATTGATTAAAAATGAACAGCAATCGAGCAAAATGAACACGATGGCAGCTGTCTCAAAAATGGACACATGTTGTGCAAGTCATGCAGCGACAAACTTCCGATCATCCAGGCTTTATCCCACAGAGACACCAATGCATTCTAAAATAAGGGAAGTACTTGCTGGGGTTGTGGTACATGAACAAATTGGGTGGTTCTTGACTCCTCACAAAAGTCATGTGTCTTGTGGGCCAGCTTCTAAGTCTCTCTCCAGAGCAGTCTAATGTAGTTTTGAGCCATTACCAAACAATGGAAGTTCAGTATGCTTTGCAGGGTATCACGAACGTGGGTTAAGTCAGACTAGGTTTTGTGATTTTTCAATTGGTATAAGGAATATAGTTCCGTGGTAGTAAAAATACTATTTGTCTATGCTACGTTCTTGTAGGTAGATTAGTCAGGTTATCCTGCCTTTTATGACTGTAACGTGTTGAAAACCAGTTGAGTAGCACATATTTCATGTGGATTAAATAGATTTAAAATATTTTTCACTGCAATCATTTTAGAATAATTCCCACATTTAAACTCCAAAACAAATATTATTCTGATTTGACATGTCTAGAATAGTTGACTTTGTTCCAATGATGGGACTTTCATTGTTCAATGTTTGCTAAATGGAACAATGATTATATCACTGCATCAGCCAGCTTGCACCTATCACACAATACCAACATTTCCATAACCTGCAATTCTATCCCTCTTTCTTCTCACTGAATAGAATTCGTTCAGTTATTCAACGGTCATTTCATTTGCAACAACCTAATGCATAATACCAGTATATAAGTCCAGCAGGTGGGCCTGAATTTTCAGTCACTTACCGAAATTTTGGTATTCACTTATACGGGTTATAGCGCTATGATTTTGTGAAGGCAATTAAAATTGTATTGACATTTTCTTTCATTAACTGCAACAAAATTAAGGATTTAATTGAACCTTGTTTATTAACGTAGCATCATTAAGCTTAACATATTGTTTGAATTCTCTTTCAGCATCAACAGCATCACCTTAATATTATATGAGTGTTTCAGGTGATTGTATATATTAGTTAGTCATTAGATTCAGATTTAAAATATTTCTTTGAAGCACTTATATACAAATAAAAGCTCAATATAGGGGAGGAGCTCGCGGTATTTTACACAATTTTAGTAATTTTGTTATTTATAAATCCTGTCATACAGAAAAAAATTGGTAGTTTGTGTCGTGGACATAAACTGAAATTTTTACATGAATAATCCAGCATGATGTTACATTGCAGTATGAATAAAGCAGACATAGGATCGTTGAATATTCAACAATGATCGTGTCAGGTAGGATATCCTTTGTGTACACGACATTATATCTATCTTCTGGATGTTTCTTCTGGTTCTGAAAATATAAGACGAGCCATTTCTGTGATGATAAGACTTTTCATGCATTCCCCCAGAACTGTTCTGGTTTTAAGAAAGTATTCACGCCAAAATTTATCTACTTGATATTTCTCGAAAATGTGCATAAAAAATGAAAGAAAACAAAGAATGCAGACAAAAATGTACAAAAAAGACAGAGAACAAAGAATGTACACAAAAATGTACAAAAAAAAAGACATAGAACAAATTACGTATGCAAAAATGTATAGAATCATGAGGAAGTCTTAAACAAGCTTAATGGTAAAAAATAACCCAATGAACTATCTATGAACAGTAAAATTTTACATTTGATGCCAAAGACAAAATTTTTAAATACTTTGTAACTGTGAAAGAAAATTCCCAGTCTTGGTGGTAAACTATTAGTGACCATAGATTGGAAAATTGGTAGATTTTCTCTTAAGAAACTCTTAATATGAAATATTTATTGAAATGACATTTACTTTCATTACATGAAGTACATGAATATTTATTCGTTAAGCATTGCTAAGTAATTAATATTTCTATGTAATAAACTATAAAAGAATTTGAAAAACAAAATTTTTTTCTGATTTCCATAGAGGCCTCTTATTTTAAGAATAGGTGGATAATTATTATTATTGCGCCGGGATTTGAATATTGATTGTGTTGCTTTTAATAACACAAGGCCCATATTTGACCGAAGTTCGAGATATATTGGAATGAAATGTAGAAATTACATGTGGTAATAATTGAAATTTAATTTCAAGATACTTCGTGGAAACTGTTAATCATCAATATTGTTGCGTAGAAATAATTTTAAAATCTCTAAAGAAGAAAAATTAAAGTTTTATTTAAAAAAAAACAGCAAACAGTAAAGCAAAATAAAAGTAAAGTGGAAAAGAGTGATAAATATATAATTACCAACATTATGTGAATTAATAACAACCGTTTGAAGTTTTATGGTTGGTTTACAAGATGCTCCTTTCAAGTTCTACGATACCATTCCTAAAAATACAAATTTTAATAAGAAAAAAAATAGTTATATGAAAAATAACGTCTGCCACCAAAATCAAGAGCCATTTTTGAACGAACTATTTTTTCAATTATTCATACTCTGCAGTTTCTCGGAAATAATATTTTAAAACGAAACTCACAATAAAGATAAGCCTTCAGCTCCACAATCAGAATGAAATCCATTTCTGCTTTTTCAGTGTGAAAGGTGCAACGCAGAGAATTGATTGGATTTATAGCTTATCCTATTATTCCTTCAATCCTTTTCACATGATGCTCATCATTATCTTCATCGTGATGAGAAATCTTTTAAAAAAGCTCAGCTGAGTGCGATGCTGAAATCATTTTAAATATGGTAGTTCGATAGTTGAATTAACGTCGCTCTGAAGCAACACAACGGGCTTTTAGCAATGGTCTGGGATCAATTCCGAAAAGAAAGATTTTGAAACACCGTCAGATGACGTGGTAACACCTGATCCCGCACCCACTTCCACACCACGTCAATGAGAGAGCATTTGATTTCACGATAGATTTAACGTCTCCTTGCCCCCTTTACACGACTGTCTTTGGTTGAATTAACTCCCAACCCTCTGGTTGCTAATCCGTTACACTTCCAACTGGACTACCACTGCTCATATGCATGTAAGATGAGGTCATAGTGCTAGTGCGTTCGAGATTTGTGTCCTCTGAATATCAATCGTGTCTGTCATTAAAGTAGAGACTGCCACCTGTCTGGAACTGACTGAAGCAGTCCTGTACATTAGTTTCACTGCTGGATCGTTTCGAATTTCGGGAGGAAGTTGGGGAAACCAGAAAAAGGGAGGAACGAAATCAAATGATCTTGACCCACCTCTCTCACCATATATTGCAAACAAAATATAGTTTCTTGTATGCACTATCCCTATTATGTGGCAGATTGCGACATTCTGAAATAGCATTGTAATACCTTTTTAATAATTTGACTGAAAAGTTTAAACAAATAAGGGTGGGTAAACATATTAAAATAGAGGATCCTGGACTCTGGTAAAAATACGATTTATTTTTAAAATACATGGAGACAGAGTAGTAATTGGTTCAGTATGAACCAGATTTGGGTACGTACTTATCCCAACTCACCCTATCTAATAACCTTAATTTATACATAAATTAATCTATTTTTCTAAGGCTAAACAATAGCAATGAATGCATTTTATTTTTTTAATTGAAATTGGTTTCGTTGTCATAAATTGCTTTATTAAGTTCAGATAATGATCCCAGGTTCAAAATTTCAGTGAGATATAGTTTTTAAGTAACACTTCCTCCTTCATATTTTCAGAATTACTTCTGAGTAAACCTACATTAGAGATAGTCTGAAAGTAAAATCTCGTTGCAGAGCAGAAAAGTATCGGTGTATCAACATAACAATCAGAAAACATTTGTTCGTTGCCACCACTTCACTACCATCATTTCCTACTTTAGTAGTTTAAAGTTAAAAAAAATTATTAAACACAAGACCGAACAAAGTTAATTACTGGGCATGCACGCACAAGTTTTCTGAAGCATAAAAAATACACTCTGAGTAAGCAGCAGTATTCAAACATGCTCCGCCTACATAGAGGAGATACAAATGTAAAATAAGTATTAGTAACATTTTATGTGACCGAAACTAATAGTAACCAATAGACTTCTTTCAGGCGCGTTCTCACGATTTAAGTTTAATTGACCGATTATAGTTGATAAATAAAAGTTGAATACGACTTGAATAAGTTTTTGTTCACACATTTCAATAGAAACTGATCAACAGTTTAATAAGCGAAAATATAAAAGTTACAACTGAAAAATCATTTATTTATAGAAAATCGCATTTAAGGTATCGAACTGGTGTAAAGTTTTCCGCAGATTTCAAATCCGTTTAAATTTTTACTCTATCTCTAACGATCGCGACGATACAAACTTGGCCTAGAGAATAAAAAAGCGCTTTTGTTTTGTTTCTCGAATAAAATAAACCACGGCAGATTGCTTGCGTAGAAATAACTCGAAAGCAGACGGCGGATGACTCATCATTTGAACGATAAAGTTTGAATGGGTCAAATTTTCCTAGATCCAATATAAAGTTGATCAACTCTATTGAAACAGAGGTTCTCACTATAGTTTTCACTCAACTTTTGTTGTTCAACTATAATCGGTCAACGAAGTCAACTTTCCATATTGAAATCACTTGACTACTACTTGCTATGTTGGCACGTTTTGCAGCTCCTCTCAGTAGCAATATACAGTCTACTTCTATTTTACGTCTATGCTAAAGCTATATTTTGAAAAGTAGATTGGTACCACTATATACGTACCTATCACGTACACGTACACATCTCGAATATTCAGCAAAGAAACTTATCTTTATTATCAAATAGCTATCAGCTATATTTTAAAAAGCAAATTGGTACCACTATATGCATCATCATCAAACAAACCCAGTCTCTTTTCAGCACATCACAAATTTAAATACAAATTTTAACGTCGTCAAATGCATGTACTTGCATAAAAGCTAACATTACATTACCAAACACTACTTCAAGCAACATTTTTAATAAAAGCTCACAAGTGGACCGTTCTTTGGAATAATGACGTAGCGTCATTTCTAACCGTAGATAAGATCCTCCCACATACTTTTATTATTTAACTTATACCAGGCTTTTTACCGTACCATTCCATATACAAGCGACTGAAAATAAAATTCCTCTGAAATTCTTGTTTATAAATGACAACCTTCGTAGCAAGTACCGACTTAATGTGTTGTGAAAAAGTTTAGTAAGTTTTTGTTACCGTCGGTGAAAGCTTTTTTGCACCATGCGGGCTCACCTTAAAAGCCTTTAAAGTCTAATAGTTTCTCACATATCTTGCTCTTGTGACCGAGAACTGAAAAAAAATATTCTTGGAGCCCTGTCAAATTTGCTTTGAAGTTAGAATGTGGGGAAAATAGTGGGGAACGTCTCCTAATAATATTATGTCGAAACCTTATATAAAGGATTTTTTATGAAAGTGCTTTGATATTTGGAAGAAAATGTAGATATGTCTGCTTTTTATATAAAGTATCCAATGAATCAATGATAAAATTTAAATTTCCATATAGATATACGTAGATGCAAAAAAAAAATTAAATAATACAATTAAAAGGATTTGCTTATAAAGATAATTATAATGTTTAATCAAATAGTCACTTACGCCTCACTCTCTCTACCCCAGAATTCGAATAATCAATTAGTAACTTATACATTATCAATATAATTATAGTAAAGTATATAAGTCTAGATTGCAAATGATTTGTTCACATTTTAACGTAAATTTAGCAATCTCAATCACTTGCTGACATATAATCATTTTATGTCATCGAAGTTAAACATTTTGATAGGTGAGTCGCTCAACTTATTTCTTGTAAAAATATACCCTACCGACTCAAGTTTAATCCCCAATCTGTCTTTCTAACATTGAATAGTAAAAGGTTACTTTAAAAGTATGCACCATCTATATAGTTATGTGATGAACACATAATAATTTTCAGTTGATATCTTTTCGTATTAATTACTTTTATATTAATAGAATATTACTTTTAATTACATATCTTAATATAAGAAATTGGTTGACGACTTTTTCCTTTAAACGAACTTCTATCTCAATTTCAATATGTTTGAAGCTCGACCACCCATGTTGAGATATCTCTTCATGTTGATCATAGACCATTGCTAATAGCCCGATATGTTACTCCCAGTTCGTGTTTAATTTCAACTACCTGCCTTCGAAAAATTACGTCTGTATGGAAAACAGAGATATGGATCATTCAAAGTTACGTGCAAGAACCAGATAGGGGAAGTTAGGGCACAGAGTTACAATGAATTTCATTTAAAAGTGGTAGCAAAATTAGCTCCAATTTGTTTACAATCTTGTTAGCCATTTTGTTTTTTAGAAGTCCGTGTGGTTTGGAAGACTTTGCATCATTAGTTACATTTCTGTAAGAAAATCTCTGTTTTTGCTTGTTAAAAGTAAAATTTTGTGTTTGTAATTAAATTATTTTTATTCAGGAGTGGTGCTTATTTTATAATGAATAATATTTTAGTTGTACAGATAATTGTGTTTAGGTTCTGTTGAGTTGAAATGGATGATCTAAATTTACATTATGTAATCATAAAAACTTTTTTGTTACAAACTATGTGAAATGGGGTGCAGTGTAACAGAATGAAATGGGACACACTGTTACATACATGATTTGTCCAATTAACAAATTACAAACAAGCATATGTTTCACAATGTAAATTTTATTCCTCACATAGCTCTGCATTTTTTATTTCCAGGTTTTTAATTATAAAAATTAATAATAACATAAATAAATTCGTTAATTTTTCCTAAAGCTTTTCCTTCATATAGGTTTGCATATACTTTTAAGTTAAGTTTGCATTTCTTTTTAAGTGATGTTTACAATCTTTCTTTACATGATTACAGTTTTCTTTTGTTAATTCATTCGAAACATTTACAAGCTAACAAAATTACGTCTCCTTATAAAGTAAGGTCTTTAACTTTAGCCCCACCCCAAAAAACTGCACAAAATAGATGACGGGTGAAATTTTGAATCTTTACTCATACGCCAATTACAAATATGATTACAGAGGAAATACTGAAGATAAAAAGAGCACTAAACACTAAAAAGAACGAAACTCCCAAGAAGCGAGCCAAAGTGAATCTGAGACATGAGCCTACCGAGTTATCAACAGAAGATGAAGATTCACCATCTTATGCTGATAGTGATAACATCTTTTTCAGAATTACAATCACACATTGCTGCAGACGAAAACAGTATTAACAATGGCGATTACGTTATAGTTAAAGAAGGACACCTTAAAGAACTTAAAATTCACTCTATTGGGGAAGTTGTGAATCCGAATAATGTTGATTTTGAAGTGTTCTATGTCAAAATAATTTTTCCATCTTATAAATTTTTTACGAACAAATGAAGTTTATTCACTTGAAAAATCAAAAATCATTGCCAAACCACCTTTTCTAATTCCATCAGGAGGAACAGTGAAAAAGAAGAAATAAATGCTGATTTTCCCTGTGGATTTAACTTCCTATCAAAATCTAAAATAGTTTACGATTTCTTTAATCTTATTTTATCATCTACTTTATAACTTGTAGGCTACAATCATTGCTAATGTTTTCCTCAGATTTAAAGCTGTTCAATTTTACATAAACTAATAAAAAGTGGTATTTTATTTTAAGCCTGCTTAAGGAATCATTAGATACGTGAATATTTCAATTAAAAATGAATTTTAATTAAAACCCATTCCTTATCATATTTACTGCTGTTAATATAACGTAACAGTGTATCCCACAATGTGTAACATTGTATCCAGACAGATTCTAGCCCCGAATTTATCTTTCAGTGCCCGAAGCAATAGCAGTGACTATGAATTGGACGAAACAAATAATCATTTATTGCAATCTTTAGTTATGAATTTGTATTCGACAATCTTTTCTTCTCGAATGCTTACTATCTTTTTAGAAATGGAGGATCTAGGATGAATGACCCTCATACTGGAGCATAATAACGGGCTATTGGGGAGGTTCCAAGATCAATCCCGAAGTCATATATAGAAGTGGGCTTGTCTACATTTAATCTGAAATTTTACATGTAAAGTAAATCTGAATCCACATTTATACAAATGTAGATGCTATCTTTTTATACACTATATGGAAAAACGTATTTAGACGCTACAGAAATTCGGTGGATAATCCATCTTAATGAGGGGTTGTTTTCCTGATTATGGTACCTGGTACCATGAACGCTGAGTGTACCCCGACGTTTTGGATAATTCGGCCTTGCCTACACTATGACAATATTACGGCGACGATGGTTGTTTGTCCAACAGGATCGAGCTCCATCTCATACTGCCAAACGTGTGCTAGAAAGGTTTCCTGAAAATGAGGTGCATTTGCATGACTGGCCTGTTCATAGCCCCAATCTCAATCCGATCGAGCACTTGTGGGACGAACTGTAGCGACTAGTACGACACCGCCACGCACGCCCATTGTCACAACAATCTCTTTTCGCAGCCTTGCAAGAATCATGGTGAGCTATTTCGCCCAGACTTACAGATAACTTGTGGAAAGTATGCCTCGACGTTTTGCAGCTGTAACACAAGAAAAAGGAGGGCGTACCCATTACTAAATAGAATAATAAAACACACATGCAGTATCTAAATACTTCTGTCTATATGGTGTAAGTTACAGCATCAAAAAACTGATGGTCCAAAATCACGTGAGCCAATATTACTTGTGATAACCACTGACAAAGCTTTAAAGCAGGCAGAGCTGAAAATAACAAAGAGCAGAAGTATAAATTTAATTATATTTAAGAAAAGAATTATATCAAAACAAAAAATAAACCCATGCTGCTGGAAAATGTATGCAAAGAATACAGTGTAATACCCCGACACAAAAGTAAATAAACTGTTCTAAAGATGGAAAAAATCAGAGGAACATCGCCTAAAATTAAATTACAAAAAGGAAACGGTAGAAGAAAACTTAATTATAAGAATCTTGTATTCCCGTCTCTTTTTCTCTGAAAGCAAATTATTCATTTGCTGGGAATACGCGCTCAGGAAGCTCTACAGAAGACGTGGAAGAGGACATCATTTGACGACATTCTAAAAGTTGGAGTAAATTAATAATGAAATAAAAAAGAAAAAGGTATGCGTAAGAGGTGAGTGCAAATTCCTTGTTTACGATTTTTTTCACCTGCTTTTAACGGTAATGAACTCATTTCAACAGTCGGTTGGAATTGTGCCGTTGTAGAACGATTCCTCCGAAGAAATGAATTAGGTATGAGTAAATGGAAGCTGGAATTCAAATGAGATTACTCATATTATTGGGACTCGAGACTGGAAAATTATCGGTAAAATTTTAGAAGTAAATTGTGAAGGCAGAAATGTTGGAATATTATTCAATTTTTAATCCGGCAGTGGAATTATTTTATTTTTTTAATTTGAATGTTTCACCAGATCACTTCAAATAAATTATTTCGTCTCAGTGAGCTAAATATTACATTGGTTTACTTATTACTTTGTTTATGTCTTAGAGACAGTTTAATATTTCATTATTTTCTATCAACTGCATATCATCATTGCTAATATTTAATATTTTTTGTTTAGTTTGCTTATTGTAATTGCATCGTTAGTGAAGATGCTATATGACTTTAGTTATTTTTATGTTATATTTTAATTTGTACTGGTGTTGCGGGGTCTGTTATATGAATTAAAATTTTTTTTATTTTCCTACCCACTTTACTATTGTTATTATTATTTTTTGTCCGATTAATTTTTCTCCTAGGAATGTAAGCACTTGTCTTTTAAAAACCAACTCTGTCCTCCATTAAAATACCGGAACCGTCGTGGCTCAGTGAGTTCGTTCACTACTCTAGTAACCTGCGAGTTATATAGACATTCTTTGGCGCAACCTAATCAAATTTCGCTCTTGAACCATAAGTGCACAACTGATCCAACCTGCGAATTATAAGCGGCATAAGTTCAATTCTGTGTACATTTCTCTCTGAGGTGTCAGTAAAACGTTTCTCGTGTGAGTATGTCCATTATTTTATGTTATATGTCTTGTGTTTGGGGCCGCATTGCTAAGTATGGTCATTTTGACACAAAATCCAAATAACCATTAAGTATGTATTTACTTCATTTCTTTGTCCTTAGCAAGAATTTCTTACAGTTCTTCATAGTGTCTTTCACTTTTTGAACACCCTTTAAAATATTTTATATTCAAAGGAAATGTTTGATACAATTTTGATTCTCTAAATTTTAACACTTTCAAAATGTAGATTGAGGCCGTTGTAGCCTGATTGGAAGAGTAACGGATTAGTAATCGGAGGGTTGCAAGCTCGAATCCAACCAAAGACAGTCGTGTATTTTACAAAGATGACTGTTGCACATTAAATCTATCGTAGCCTCAAACGTCCTCACAAAGACGTGGTGTGGAAGTTTGGAGAATGGGGTGCAAGCACAGGTGCGACCTCATCATCTGACCGTGGTTCAAAATTGCATTGTTTCGTCCTCGAATCTTTCCCTTTGGATTTGATCATGGACCGTCACTGATAGCCCGCTAAGTTGCTCCAGTACGACGTTAGTGAAATACCTACATACCGAACAACAGATCATTGCTTGTCGCAAAAATAAACCAACTGTTCTTCAACATACTTCGTCCTACAGACGTTTCTTAGTGTAAAATGGCGTTTGTTTAGCTCTCTTGTCCTGGACAAGAATATCCTCCCACTTCTTCACATATACAAAGTTATATCAATACACCCTCCAGTGAAATTCTCCGAGATGAACCCCCTAACGTATCCTTCGGGCCATCCAAAAGTTAGCCAACCGATCCCTCCAGCCAGCAATATTCCACTTGACTTATCTCCCAAGAACTCGGTGGACACCAATCCCTTCTGTCCACCTGAAGACCCCCCCCCCAGCAAGTGGCCGTGTGGAAACTACGCTGAAAGGGCCGAGCAATATCTTCCGTCGAAAGGGACGGTCCGGCGAGAGGGGGGAAGCGAGTTGCTGGCGGTGGCAGGTAATTGACTCGGTGTCATCGATCCACTTGTCCTCCAGGAAAGGGGTCAGCCGAAGAACCGTGTGCCTCTTTTGTCCCTGTAATAAGGTCACTATCGTTCTCCTCTCCTGGGGAAGCGATGGACTGGGGCATTTGTCACAGGGCGATGGACATGGACTGGTGTGATGGGGTCGAGTTCCCCACTCACGGGTGGAGTGGGGTTTGGGATTGAAGAATGCGAGTATCGTATATTTGGAGAGGAATTAGAGGCAAATCATATGCTTAGGAACTGATTATCTTAGCGTCAGTAAATATCCTGCTGTGTTGCTCTAGTAGATGTTAATTAACTACCTACTTACCCTAGTGTCAGTAAGTTAAGGGATCAAAGTGGTCGGCTAACCGATTAATCTTCTTGAACCCCTATGCGAATTTTATTAATTTCGTATCGATTAAAGTAAGTATACATATGTGCCGACCAATTCTGTGTTTAGATGGCAAAATGTTAGACGTCACTTTTTTTTAATTTTTCGTGACAGCATTTTTAAGATTTAAGATTCAATATGGAGTTCTGTGGTTTTTGACTTATTAAAATTTTCTACCTTTGCTTTCTCATAAACTGAAAGAAAGACTTACGACATTTTGCCACCTTCTAAACATTAAGAAACCAGACTCCAGGATGGGACTTACTCAATTTTTTGGGGGGAAACGTGACTTTTGTATTTTGCCATCTGAGCACAGAATTGGTCTAGCGGTCAAGGTGTTGGCTTCTGGATTGACTTGGGTTTGGCTAGAATATATGGTATTTATGTGAGGTGCAAAGTGACTCTCCTTTGTGGTGCACCAGGGTAAGGTAAAGGGGTTCAGAAATCCGCCACTGTAGTGTCATTATGAGTATTGTTCAATTGGCCGGGCATTAACAGAAAAAGGTTTTTTTTACAGAACAGAAAATTTCTTTGTCGGAAAAAGCAAAAACTCTCTATCTCTGATAAGATTAAATCCGCATAACTTATTCTATTTAGAACTTTTTGGACTAAGCGTCTATTTTCAGTTTGCTACATCGTTCCATTACAACCATACTTTACTATGAAACATTATGGAAGTGACTTATCTACACGAAACTTCAAAAGCTGTCACTAGCCGAGCAATAGGAAGAGAACACAAGCAGGTGAAGAGAAGGTCAAGCTCAAAAATCTGATCGACGATGAAACGAAACTGCTGATGAAGCATTATCATGTTTATATGAAGCAAGAGGTTAGGATTAAAAAGTTGATTGTTTAGAGAAAAACAATAAAAGGATAAATTACGAATAGCGAATCTAAGGATCAGACATCCATGCTACCGTAAAGCTGAAATCGGGAGAAAAATCTGTACGAAACGGTTAGAAAAACATGGGAGGGGTCCCTAATCATCAAATTTAGTGACAAAATAACAGGCTTTCTTTGAGACAGGAATGCAATGGTATTAAATTAATGTTTACATTCCTGGAAACTCGATTGCAAAATGAATAATGGAATAAAGAAAAGTGTTTCAGAGTTTCGTTACATATATACATTCTCTTTACATGAAATATAGTATTTAAACTTACGTGAAATTTCAATCTACATTCGAGAGGAAGTGAAGTTTTGCGTGAGAATTCTTGCAACTCATTTATCTCGGTAAAAGTCTAACAATTCATTTTTATCCATGCAAGAAACAGTCGTAGTTTCAAGCAGTTTTTTTTTACTCATTACCAGAAAATACCTGCAGACGAAATAATGCTTTGATCGTCATTACTTTTATGGAATGTGTTATAAAGTTTGATGTAATACTAAAATTGATCCCTTAGAATGAAATATCCCCTACAGAAACTTAAGTCCCTAAATGTTTTCATTATAACTCTCCTTTTATCTTCTCTTTAAACCCATTAATCTGACTCAACAACCATATTAGGATATGAATCCAATGTATATTCATACTATTTCCACACTTTTGTCTTGTTTCGCATTTTTGTCTCTTACATAATGTTCTTAATCCAATACCTACCTCCAAGACCTTCTTAATCCCCTTGAGGATTAATGTTTAGTAAACTGAGTTAGTATAGCACTGGTGCTATTAGCGGGCTATTGGTGACGGTCCGAGTTCAATTCCAATGAAAAGGAGCCTAGGACAACACCTCGTAATTTTTAATCATACTCATTTTTAACCATGACGAATCTCGGCTTGCGGTGAATAAAGATAAGTTCAAATTTTCCTCAATTCTGTTTTATTCCTTAGACGTCAATAGTGGCAACATTTAAAAAACATCTTTAGAGCTTCAGATGACGAGGTCAACTCCTGAGCTGCTATCCTAACAACTTTCTCAACACATAAAATCGGAACATTTGAGATCACACGATAAATTCAACCTGCACCAGCTCATTCTTTATCGAGCCTCTTAAAAAAAGATATAGCAAAACTGTACAAAACACTGAACCGTCGGCGTAATGTCATAAAGCTTGATACTACAACTCGCTAATGACTTTACTGAGATGTTACAACTTGCTAATAACTTTACTGAGATTTAATGAAATGTTTTCTCTCTTGATATTTTCTGCCTCAAGATTGAACTTATGTACTCGCAACATTGTCGACACTACACTCCAACCCCAATGGAACCCACATCGAATAAAAGCAACAACCACTAGTGCCAGATCAGTGACTTTTATTTCGGTTATTTTCACTTGTATGCACTACATACAAACGTTACGAGTAAAGTTAATTAATTCAATTATCCAAGATAAAAATGAAAATGATCAGTTTTCGCAACAAACCTATCGTTGCTTATCGTAAAAACGTTATTCGATACGAACTTAATAATGCGGTTCCTCCACAATATTGAGAATTCTGGAAGGATGATACGTACATAGATAACCAGCTTATTACATCAAAAAGAATTTAATTATCATAGAATAATAAAGAAAAGCAGGTAATTCATTCTCTGAATGTGTACTAACCGTAAGCTGCATATTAATACACTAGAGTTCAATGACTTTTGCTAGCATTTTGATCAAAACAAAGTTAAGTTTTGTTGGAAATAACTATGCAAATTTTATGGGTTCAAATATGCAGAAAAGCCAATTAAAAAGAAACCGGTACCACTATATTTTTAATGAAATAAAAGTATTATAAAAGTTTTTGTATTGTTATTTCGATTACCTCACATCTGTATTCTAATAAAAACTATAATTAAGAACATTATTGCTGTAATTTGTATTAGAGTTAAAGGGATTGAAAATGTTTTAGAGTCTTATAACGCTGGAAATAGGTTTCTAACCATAATAATATATTGCGATTATGCAAAAATAGATTTAAAAAACATGGATATTTTTATCTGAATCTAATGATTTGTGGGAATTGTTGATTGTTTTAACAGTTCAGTCTCATCATACTAATCTAAAATAATAAGGTCGCGCATTTAATTTCTATTAAGATACACTACACAAAAGTATATTAAAAATACGATTTATAACTACTGTTAAATTGTTGAAAAATTAAAGGTATTAACTCTTAATGATTACCTAAACTGAAATGTTATTTTCATATAAAATATTGAAACATACATCATTTTCCTATTATCAATATTCTCATGCTCATAAGTCTGAATCATGAATGCAGCAGTAGCATTCGAAACAATGGAAATGCAAATTAAAAACATTCTGCAGCGCATGATTCCGAATCAAGGAATCCCTCATCATCATTAGGAACATAAAAAAGTACAAACAAAACAACTCACCTATTCATAAAATTTAAATAACAATGCTCTGAGACATCCATTTCCTCAGGGCTATCAGGTTTTTGCAACAATTTCGTTCCACTGTTAAAGTCAAGCAAGTGCATATAGTTTTCATGCAGTTTTCCCTCCTTTGTGTCCCAAACACAATGCATTCCGAAAGGAGCCCCTGTTAGATATTTATCACTCGGCCAACAAGCTGTTTGAATGATGAGAAATAGGAGCGGAGACTCTTCCCTAAATGACAAACTCAGATAGCGCCGCGTGTTTGTGACACTTCTATTAATTACGCAAAGGAAAAATAATGGTTTTTGAGCTCAGTGGATGAGCAAAATGGCTTAAAGAACGACGAAGTGAAAAGCGGCCAGATCCCTGATTTCCATCCGTCTTTTCTGGGGGCTCTCGTGCAAAGAGTCACAAACCTTTCCTAGAACCGGATGCGAAGGATTTACCTTGCATCTCTAAATTTACGAACATAAAGACAAAGATTAAAAGGCTATAAACTTAATTGAAACAATACCTCATTGCTTAGTTTATTTATAAATTGTTTGAAACAAATTATGCAACCGAGCACTGTCGAATTAGATTTAAAAGATAAAGGTTCTAAACTGACTTTAAATAATTTTTCATTGCGTTGGTATACTTGTGATGAAATTGTTTTAAAACAATAAGTTGCTTGAAACAAATTATGTAGCAACCCAGTTGAATGAGAATATAAAAGATAAAAGTTTCAAACTTAATTTTTGAAACATTTCACTGTCTGGGTTTACTTATAAAATTGTTTCAAAACATTAAGTTGCTTGAAATATATTATGGTACCAACCCATTGTTTAATGAATAGCTTGATATAAATTATTTAGCTAACAATTGAATGAACATATTAAGGATAAAAGTTACAAAATTGACTTAAACGATTTCTCGTTCTTTTGGTTTATCTATCAGTATAGCTGTAAAGTTTTGAAGTTGCTTGAAATATATTATGGCAGCAACCATTGTTAAATGAATATCTTGACGTAAATTATTTAGCTAACTCTAAGGTAGGGAATAATACTTTAGTCTTTTTGCATTATTATTCTATCTTATCATATTTGATTAATTATGTGATTATTGTTTTACATGGCCAAAAGTCCACTTATTTTATGTGACTGTGTAAGTTTCTTAACGACAACACTGTTGTATTGTTTCTTTTCATCATGAATTGGATGAACTAATTGTGCTACTGGTTTTCTCTGAAGTAAACTCAAATTTTAAATGAATTATTATACTATTCTCATATATTTAATTAGCTGTATATTTCATTGAATGAAGTAAAATTTAATCGTGGTCCTAAAGTACATTTTTCAATACACTGGCATTACTTTTAAAGACGATCTTAAAATTGACGATTGCAAATCATAGAAGAGGTCCATCAACTATTTTGCGTTTCAAACACATGAAGTATTTTGTAATTTATCTCACTAGCATTAATGTTAAGTTCATCAAGATTAGTTTTCTTTTCATCTGTTAAATTTTTTTCGCCAATTTAAATTAAAAATAAAGAACTAAATGTTTTTCTGATATTTTTTAGACATTTATATTGTAAGTTGATTAAAAAACTATAATAAACTATGAAACTATTACGCAACGTATTGGATGTAGTGATAATAGTTTCCCGCTGTTTGCAGCTCTGGCCGTGGTTCAAAATTACGAGGTGTTGTCCTCGGATCTTTCCCTTAAGGGACTGATCCCGGACCGTCGTCAATAGCCCGTTGTGTTGCTCTAGTACGACGTTAACTAAAAATTACCAATTACCAATTTAGTTTGCAGCTCTGGATGGATGCAACAAGGCGCATGCCAGCGTCAACCAGGCTCAGGAAGGCTTAAGCTTCGGTTTCCTAAGAAAACGTAACCGTGATCTAGCGTGATGTCGCTGTGGGTGACGTCACTAAAACGTTGTTTATACTAACAGCTGGCGTTGGTTTCCTTGAGAGCGTTGTTTCTGAGCGTAACGAAAATTATCGGATCCGCCATTTCCATGACTGTCGTCATAGCTGTCTCAAACAGTTGGGGAACGTTTTTTTCTCTTGTAGCGGCAAGATTTCATTTCCTGCGCCAAACGATTCGAGCGAAGGGGAGCAAAACAAACAAACATTTTTGACTTCCGTTGATTAGTTCGTTTTTGTAAAATCGGGATCGTTAAACACAGAATGAAAATGTCAACGGATTTGAAATCTGCGGAAAACTTGACACCAGATCGATACCTTAAATGTGATTTTCTTTAAGTAAATAATTAATTATTTAATAAATAATTAAATAATAAAATGGTAAATAATTGAATAGTAAAACTGTTTTTGGTATCGATCTGGCGTTGAATTTTGCACTGATTTGAAATCTGTTGAAATTTTCACTCTATCATCAACGATCTCGAATTTAGAAACTTTGAACTAGAGAGTAAAAAACCAATTTGTTTTATTTTTCGAATGAAATAAACCACTACAGCCGCCTGTGTTGCCCACTCTCCAAAGTATTCTGTCCGTCTAAATTGACACCTCTGGACTCTTGTTTAGACGATCGTCTAGTTATGCCCGCGGCATAATGACGTATCACGGCTGGAAGATAACGGCTCCATTTTCTTAGGAAACCGAAGCTTTAGAGAAGCCAGACCGAGTGGGGATCGACATGTTATAAGACATGCGCGTACTGATCCAACAGCCAACTGTTGCAGACGTCCAACGGGCAATGGGAACCTCTCGATCATCCAATAAGTGATCGCACCGTTTATCGACGGCTTCACGACGTAGGACTAAACTCACGTAGACCGTTACGACGACTGCCTTTAACAGCATTGCATCGCCTTCAAACACTGGAATGATGTCGTGCCAGACGGACATGGGGCGTCGAATGGCGTCGAGGGGTCTTCACGGATGAATCCTACTTCTGTCTAAGTGGAGACTACAATCGAATCAGTGTGTGGAGGTGACTTAGTCAGCGCCAAGATTCACAATTTCTTGTGCAGCGCCACACGTCCAGAGGACCTGGTGTCATGAAGTTGGGTGCAATTGCGTTAGATCTCAAATCATCTTTGCTATTCGTTACGGGTTCTTTGGCAGGCCAACGTTACGTACAAGACATTTTACAGCCAGTTACGCTCCCATTTCCGAACTCCCAGATTTACCCGATTTTTCAACCAATGCTAGACCCCATAGTGCCGCCAACTCTAGAGTTTGTCTACGACACAACATTATCTTACCATGGCCGGCATACTCACCGGACCTGTCCCCGATGGAGAATGTATGGGATGCCATTGTACTAGATGCCACCACTCCACCCGTACCTAGTAATCTGTTGAAACTACGTGATCAAACAGCATGGGATGTACTGTCACAGGACCTCACAAAGAGCCTGTATGACGCACTATCACGGTGCTTGTCATGTTGCATCAGAAACTATGGCGGTCATACGCCATACTGAATGCTACCACTTTTTTAAAAATTTCTCTATAAAGTTTATGTATTGCAGTCTCAAATTTTAATCATTTACTCATTTATAAGCCCTTTACCAACGTTGTAAATTTCATTGCATTCTGACAAGACCTTCAAGATGCAACTTTTTTTTTTGTCTTAGTGTGTTAGTACTTCACATTTTTCTAGGCTCGTATTGAAAATCTAAATTGAAAGGCATTCTTGATCCTTGATGAACAAAGATTTCTTATGTTATAAATATTGCTTTCAACTTTCAAGAATACATAAGCAACATAATGATGTATCGTATTAAGGGATTCCGGAATTCTGACTGTTTTCAACATTTTTGCAGTTTTTCTTTAGGAATTTTGAAATGTAAGCTAAAGCATTTTAAAATATTCCTTTGGTGTTTTACATATTGTATTTACGCATATTTTTGAAACATACTATTTATAATTCTAAGTACGTTTTGAAGCAAATATTTGCATTTCGTCTCAAACTTTTTCATGTACGTTCTATATTTTTGTAGTCACTGTAATGTGAATTGAATGAAGAAAGAAATGTGTTTTATTTAGAATAAAGCTAATAATTTGAACTGTAAGATTTTATAAATCACACACACATAAAAAGATTATTTGAGATAATTTTGAAAATAGATGGAAAATTTACTTGGTTCGCTTGTTTTGTTGTAAATCAGTTTTCTTTATTTTGTTTTGACTTTGCAAGATTAGCCCTCGTTAATTTCCATACAAAAGTAAGAACTATTTAATTTTGATGTAAAATTAATTTAAATATATGTTACACATTATAATACTTCGTACTATATTGTCTCACTTGATTCACTATTCAAGATCTACAAAATATGGTATTCGATCAAATTTTGTTTTTTTTCTTCTAAATTAAGTATGTGAGTAACTTTTATAGTTTAAAAGGATATTCTCAGTAGATTTTTACTTCTTTAAAAATTAAAGCTTTAAAGTATTTATAATAGTATTTCAAACAGAAAATAACTCTAGTTGCATACAAAATTCACATTTATAGATGAATAAAAACACATTATATACTCTCACAAAACTCATAACACTTTCGATACAAAAGGCTTAATTCTTTTGTAAATAATTAAATCTAATTAATAAATTGAATTTATCAATTGTTACTAATCTGTTATAATTTTTTGCTGTTTGGATGCAATACGTTTGTTTCAAAAAATTTTATCGTTTTACATGAAGTTAAAATTATATCATGATTTTGTCTGACACTTAAATGTAATAATGATTTCTACTTATAATATCCAAAAAATGTATTTGAATATTAACTGGAAAATATTTTTAAGCGGATTAATTTAGTTTAAATTAAGCTTTCAGGCATATAATATAGCATTTGATACCAGCTATAATTTATTTAGTTTTATTTATTTAGATTGAATGGCGAATTTTCTGTATTTAGTCTCGCACTTAGTTTACCAATGGATATTTTTTTCTTGGGGCACTCTTACATCTGGTATGCGATGTTTTAGAATTTCATCATCAATATGAGGGGATGATGAATTAAATAGTTACAGCATTCGTGTTTTATATATTTTGAAGGAAACACATTTTGTCTGGAAAATTCTATTCAACGGCACGTGGAATAATGGAGCTTGTGTTAAAAATAAATGTCATGAATTTATTCAAAGCAAATTCAATCAAATACAATTTTCAAAAAAAGAAGGTCAATTTTACAGCGTTTTTTAAAAGAAATCACTGTTTTCAACGAATGTTTCTCATGGATTCATGGATCCATGGAAGCAACCTGAACCTTCTACAACTTAAGACAAAATTTAAATTTTTCAAAATTGCTAACTGGAATATTCTAAAATCAGAAAAGGTTTGTGTTAAAAATCCTTTTATTCCAGCAGACATTCAGTTTTAAATTGAATCCTCGTGGTACTTTTTTAAATTCAAAGATCCTGTTTCTAAATGGAAACCAAGTATATATTTTATATGGATAACAGCTTTCAATAACACCCATGAAATATGAAAAACAAATGTAAATTTAACTAATTTTAACCTCCTTGCAACGAAAAGCTATATAAAAAAATTGAAATTTATTTGAACTACAATTTATGAATACCTTTTGAATTTACCGTAATCCATACTATCTTAAAGTGATTATTTAACCCCTTTTGGATGGTATTTTAAACTAATAAATTACACACCTTACTTAAAAAGGTTTTGGATACTTTATTTATTTTCTTTACATAATTCTGCAATTCATTACATATTCAATCAAACATTTAAGGAAAGTTGACCGTAAAAAAAATATGCTACCAAGAAATTAATCCTGTCTGATATATTTCAGGAAATAAATAAAACATTAAAATATGTCTCCTAAATAATATATCTGCAATAAGTAATATACCGGAACACGTAAACACAAACAAAAATAAAATTCCACACAATCCTTGAAAAAATGCAGAATTCCTAAAAAAATATATCTGTGCAAAGGTGTCGAATTTCGACTTCTTGAATATATTCTGAAATAAAACAATTCGAAAAAAGACTTCTACAATACTGATAAAGGCAATAATAATTTATTTTCAAGAAGAATATTATAATTCAAAAAAAAAATTATTTTCAAAAGAATTTTTAATATTTGGAAATCTTTAAATATGACCGCAGCATATTGCTGCCAACTCAAATACGTAAACACAGAATTCTAAATCAAACTATAAAAAAGGTTTTGAAGAGGTCATGGAGAACCTGGCTCTGAAGGGCCTAAATCTCCAGCGTTGACAGTACATCACTTGATAAATTGACCTGCATTGGTATTTGGTAATCCTAATAAATTGGTGGATGATAAAAGCACAAAATAACTAATGAACTGAAATAAATTTGTTTCTGAAGTTTTTAATTGATGGAATATTTAAGGCTATCTTATATATATATATATATATATATATATATATATATATATATATGGGTGGGTGGGTGTGGGTGTTAAATGCACTTTCAAGTGGAAATGTACATTCATTATTATTAGATGGGCAAAACTTTAAGAGGTGATAGTACACATCCAGACAAACAACTTTCATCAAAGAATGCATGGTCGGAATTAAAACGCAAATGTGCTAGAGGGCGCCGAAGGTGATTTTATAAGATTAATACATTAAAGCCGGTGATCCGAGTATGCAACTGTCAATCGCGGTAGGAACATATCGGAAGACGTTCAAACACACAAAGAGGTAATAAGTGGCAAAAGCAAGTTTAATGACATGCTATTACAATAAGTGCTCAAAACAGTGACCGGTAGTGGCTACGCATGAGGTACATTGGCGAAGAAAGGATTGACGAACTTTCTGAAAAACGTTAGACATATCGCGTACTTTCCCTGCAGCGGTCGAAAGTTTGGCAACGAGATCTTCTGCAGATTCAACGGGGGTCTCATACAAAAGAGCCTTCAGCTGTCCCCACAAAAATAAATCATTAGATGAAAGATCTGGCGAGAGTGGTGGCCAAGCTACAGGATCACCTCTCCAGATCCATCGGTTTGGAAAAGTTAAATCCAGATAGTTTCGCACCTCTTGTGCCTAATGGGCTGGTACTCCATCTTGCTGGAACCACATTACATTCTGGATGTGTGTGGGAACGTCCTTCAACATGTCTGGCAGCACCTGTTGCAGAAACGTGAGGTATTTTTTCAAGTCAAGGTGTTCTGGCAGAAGATAAGATCCGAGCAGGTGGTCTCCGATTATTCCTGTCCAAACATTAATACAAAAGCGCCGCTGATGAGCATGTGAATAAGGGACACGTGGATTTACATCCGCCCAAACATGTTGATTGTGGGTGTTCAATGCACTTTCACGTGTAAATGTACATTCATCCGTGAAAAGCACAATTGCCACAAAATCTGGATTTACTGTGCTCTTCTGCAGAAACCACCGAGCGAATTCCACACGGCGAAGATAATCGTTTTGAGTCAGTTCTTGAACTCGTTGAACATGGTAAGGATGCAAACGTTCAGCCTTCAGTACTCGCCATGTCGTGGATTGTGATACATGTAACTGCCTAGCCACTGCTCGGGTACTTTCACTTGGCTGATCAACCACCATATCCAGAATGGCTTCTTACATGACCGACTTTCTGTCCGTCTTTGCACTACCTGCATACGACCGGGAAGCGAGAAAGGATCCCGTCTAGCACAACTGTTGGTGCAAGCGCTCAAATGTTTTACGGTCGGGCAACTGCCTGTTGGGAAACCTCTCTCCGTACAATCATTGAACTACTGAGCCATTTCCATTTGCAAGTCCGTAGATAAAATGCATAACAGCCTTTTCCTTATTAGTGAAGGGCAACATCTTCCGATATGTTCCTACCGCGATTGACAGTTGCACACTCGGATCACCGGCTTTTATGTATTAATCGAGGCGAAAATTTACCTGCGAGTTCTTCTTTTCCCCCATATCAAATTTGCATGCTATTACTGTCGTTCTTCGGCCAAAAACTCGCAACAAGAATGAAGCTTTAACATTTGCAAGGATTAAGTTTTCAAATGCGCCAGCACCTTTGCGTTTTGTTTCCGACCATGCATTCTTTGATGAAAGTTGTTTCTTTGGATGTGTACTATCACCTCTTAAAGTTTTTCCCGTCTTTTATGATTGGACATTTCGTGTTCCATTACAAAATTTAAGTTAAGTAAAATTAATTATTTAAAATATTATTTCTTCGTCAAACAAGTATTTATAAACTATTTACATTATTGGAAGAAATAAAAAGTAAGTTCAAACATTTTTTTTTCCGATGGCAAGGTAATACGAAGAGGAAAATTACACAACGAATAAAAGTCCAGCAAAATTGACCGAATTCATTGCCTCAAGAGTTCTCTAGCATGCCAATATCTCGTCGTCTCAGATTCGCCATGAAGTGAGAAGCAACGATGAAGTTGGGCTCAGTTCATTGGTTCTGCCATATTACAAAGGGGGCAGTTTGGTAGGTCAAAAGTCTCATTGCGATAGAGATGTTACCCAGTCAGTCAAAAGTCCCAGTAGTCCAAAGGCGAAACTGAACGACAGTTTCACGACGTGAGCCGTTTGGAACTGTGAGAAGATCCTCAACTTTCCATCGCTGC
The DNA here is from genome assembly GCA_947359465.1 of Metellina segmentata. NCBI lineage: Eukaryota > Metazoa > Arthropoda > Arachnida > Araneae > Tetragnathidae > Metellina > Metellina segmentata. Next base: position 88,981,414 of record OX375873.1, on the reverse strand, counting down.
TAACTGGACGTCGGATATGATAGTTGCTGTTTCTCATACCTACACTGGCAGACCAGAGGAATGCCAGGCCCGTCGAAGACGGCAAGAGGCGAGGAGGTGCGCCTTTCATGTTATTGAGCCCCATTGAGAGGAAGTCCGACTTTGCTCGACATACATGACACATCCGTTTTACAGGAAGGCCCCTTTCATACATCCATTCACTCACACATATCGTAATTTAGATCCCAATCAGAGGCCGATAACCCCCTGATCAGGTGCCCCCATAGGTATTGATTTGGTATAGGAACATGGGGGACTTTGTGACCACGACCTATTTAACGTGCCCCAGTCACCATTAGTGAACACGACGGTCTTTAGCTAGGTCGAAGCTCCGATCTCGCAATCATCAGAATTGTAGGCTCCGCCGAGGACAGAACCCACAACCCTTCTTATGCGAGCCAGACGCTCTAATGACTGAGCTACCGCGGCTCTAAAAAGAAAATAGGCTAACTGGACGTCGGATATGATAGTAAGAAGGGCGATAGAAAACATGCTGAAAACTGTAGACCACTTTTCAGTATAAACGTTGCCTAGGGTGCACCACTTGGAGGTGGGCAACATAGGTCTACCAAGTATTATATTATGTGTTTTGGAAAAAACTGTTTTCCAGTAGTATTGGTAAACCAATTTTTTTGGAAATTTAATTTTCCATCAACTCTGGTAAAACAATCTGAGCTACTTTCAGTAATCGTTTAAAACTCAATGTTATTTATATACTGATATCGAATCGTTTTTGGCCCCACCTAGAACAAATAGAATGGAAATTGACAGTTAGCTTATCGTTCCTGCTGTGTTCCAAAGTATAAGTGTACTAAACTTTGTGTGGATTGGTCAAACAGTGTAGATTTCTATAGAGAACAGACACCAACTGTGACTTATATATTTAGATATAGATAGCGCTTACAGTTTTGAATTACATCAGCATAATCAGAGACGATAACAGATTAATTTGAATCAAAAATCTGGAGAGCATCAGGGGTATCGATTGAAGATGATAATGTTAAGAAGTGACATGTGAAGGACAAAATATTGGAAGTCTTCAATACAGAAAATATCGATTTACTGTTTTAGAAAAAGAGAAAAAATTATTGAATATTTTTATGAAAATAATCGCAAAGTAATAGGTATAATTTAAAATCATTTAACCAGTTTCTTTGCAACAATTTAAAAAAAAAGCGTAATTCAAATTGTTTTCTACTATCAATATCTTTTTAGATATGTTGTGCAGCAGTTTTTATGGAAACTAATATGGAAATTTTAATTGAATTAATATACTAAGTTCTTTTGCATATATGCTACTAAGCACCATAAGTAACAAAATACTTTTAACAGTAACAAGATATATTGGAGTGTATTTCTTATTAAAGAAGTTTCGCATACTTGCTTTTTTTATATTGCATAGACATGCACATAAAAATAACTGCCTATACTTTATCAAATCTTCTAACGTAAAAAGCTAATGGATTTTCCAGTTATGTTGAATGAAAATGTTAAAATGTTTATTAGCTTTTAAGCATTGAGCAGACTTTCTGAATACAGTTATAAATTTTTAACTTAAATGTAAACAATATTAAACGTGATTTCCTTTACAATATTAAAATGAAGTAATTTGTTTAGTACAGAAATTTTACATGAATTTATTTTCAGCATCATTTAGTATCTATATATCAAATAACGATATTTTCTTTTATCTGTATTCTCAGAAATCTGTTTACCAATTTCATAGAAAAGATTGTTTTATTAATTTTTATTTCTAATTATTTCCAATTTTTTTTTTTATTAATATCTTATTTTATTTTGCTTTTAATATTTGTATGAACTGTTGTTCAACGCAATGTGACTTTTTACATCAACGAATTACTCCAAATAATTTGCTATGGATTGCAACATCAACATGTAACACTGTGTTACAGTTACTTCTATATAGTTTCAATAGATTGAAACTTAACCTTCTAAAGTAAAACTTTTATTGAAAAATTTATACTTAGAAAACGTGAAATCTGGATGGAAAAGCTCGAATTTTTTTCTCGGCCTCGTTCCTGACAGAATCGATAACTTTTCACGTATTCCATACATGTCAAATATATTGAACATAAGATTGAAAAATATTTTCCATTTGAAAAATAAGAAATTTCTAGTCCATGTATAGCTTTGGATCAGCATAAAGAATACTTTATTCGAAGTTTTTCCATAAATTCATACATCATAACACAATAACTTCAAGACAAATTCAAACATTAACCTGAACAAGGAATATTTTTCCTTGGGGGAAAAATATTCAAATTCGAAATTCCTCTTATTCATATCCATTATGTAGTTTTGATGTTTTCTTTGAAATATGTTGTAGTATTTGAATTTTGTTTCTTTTCTGAACATAATCTGATTAAGGAGACACAATACCCTAAAACTGATCAAAATGTTTTTAAAAAATTCAGTATCATTATTAACTATACAACTTTAAAGAATATATACGCAAAATTTTATAGCTGTGGCTACATTGTTTAACGAGGTATTCAAGTTTTCTAAGATTGTAAGGATTGAAAGCATTTAAAACTTCAAAGTGCTTTATCTCGCCTTTTTATTTTTAATGACTACAGTGTGTTTAAATGCTAAGGCTTTTATTGCAATTGATGTAGCTATTTAAGACTTATTTCTCTTGTTTATTATGTTGTATTCATAACTTTGTGCATGGAATAAGGGAAAGATAGTTATATTTTCAAAAATTGCTGAAATCAATTATGACTCTTTTTTTGCTGTTTTTCGTAGTACTAGCCGGTCTGCGCCGGCTAGCACTCGGCGGTGTGTAATAGTGCTTTTTTTTTAACTTTTTTACACACCGTAATTAAACATGCTTTGATTTGTATATTTTATTTATTTTTATGTCATTGCGTATTCAATCAAATATTTAAGGAAAGTTGGTCGAAATATACATATACCGCTACAAAATTATCCATGTCTAGTGATGTTTTGCAGGAAATAGACATATCATTAAAATCAACTCAAATACCCAAACACGGAATTCTAAATCAAATTAAAAAAGTAAACATTAATTCTGACGTGGCCAGATACCGGGTAGCAAAATTACGTTTAAATTACTTTTGCATCAAAGGAAGAAATAAAAAGTCAGTTCAAACATAAATATTACAATTTAATTCCTTATTTTGCATAGAAATTGACCTCGGCTATTTGAAAACAGTAAGAATTCAAAATATCTGGGTTATTTTATTTACGTTGATTGTTGCCATTCGACGATACACAAATAACGTCGATTTCGGGTCCACGTACGTTAGTGTTTTATATATATAGATTTGTTACAAAAATATTAGTAAAAAATAAGTAAATGTGGTACATGTTATCCCATGCACGAAATTGTGACGAACAATTGATAAACATATGATGATTATTGAACAGGTGAATATAAAAAAATTGTAAAAAAAATCGAATTTGCAGATGGAGTAGAAATTTGTAAATATTGAAATATTTACAAATTTTATAAAAATATGAAATATTTTTATAAAAACTGAATTATTTCATCATTGTGAATGAAAAAATTATTGTTTTCTTTTTGTAATGTATATTTAATGAATAAGGTACACTAAAACATTTTTTGTGAACATGAAAACAAAGAAATCGTTCAAAGGGCCCTTAAAGTATTCTAAATTCTAATGGATTATCACGCTCTGAACTGTGCAGACAATTAATTAGTGAAAGAAAACAGAAAGAGTACCAAGTTCAAAATTACCACACACACATTAGACCCGGTGCACACATTCGATTTTTTTCAACGCGCGGCGCCGCTGCCGCACCGAAGCCCAACTATGCACACATAACTGTGAAATGACGCAAGTACTCATTTCGCGCCATTTGCGATAAATATTCTATCGAAGAAAACGTGTTTATTTCGCTTACTTGGTGCAAAAAAAAAGTATATTTTGAAACAAAATTGACGTTACTGGATACAACCATTTAGTAATTTTCATTTGTATTCCATTTATTTATGAAAACAAGGTATTTGAGACCGGAGAAGTGTGTGCCGCGAGCTGCGGCGACGTGGGGAACTGCAGTACAAATTGCGCGCAAGGGGACGTGTGTCGCCGCAGCGGCGCCGGAGACATGTGTGCGCTACTCCATTGGATCTAATGTATCTCAGACGACACTTGCATTGCCGCAGCGGCGCCGCACGTTGAAAAAACGGATGTATGCATCGGGCCTTAGACTTATTTTAAAAGATAATCCTGTCGCAGACTATTTTTTTTAAATTAAAATTTAGGCATTTTATTTTGTATTTCTGTAGTGGAATTCTATAATTTCCTAGAATATTCTTGTAACCAATTCTAAAACATCTAACGATGTTTCACTATTTTATATAACATTGGCTATTATTTATTTATCCTTCTTTCATACCACTTCTGATATGATTTGCCGTGTTTCTCTTCTCTTTAAATAAATCTTTGAAAATCTTATTTTGAATTCTTATTTCTACGTGAATATCTGATCTAGTAAGAATGATATTGCTTTCCTTTAAATTATTAACTATTCATATTCTCAAATTAAGCTTACCACTTTTAATATTTTGAATAGATTGTTCACCATTTAAAAATTGATAAGTTCTGAGTTGATGTGAGTCTTATGGTTTGAGAGAAAACTTTATTCTTCACTAAAGATAGTGTCGTGTTAATAGTACTCGTCTTAACATTACTTGAAGTACCATAAAACGGGTATTTTTGCCAACTTTTCAACTTTGAACATTATTTTAGAACCCTTCCCGACTCAATTTTGGTTTAAAATAATTTTTTCCACTTTTACGACTGTTAGTAGATAATATCAGTTATTTTTAATTTTTGAGAAATGAATTTCACGATTCGTCAAATTAAAAAAGAGGTGGGCAAAGTCGCCTTTATAATAGGGGTAACTTTGCATGTCGAATATTTCAAATGTCGAAATCACATCCCACTGGGTGTAAGTAAAACGAGGATAGAAAAAAATAAAACACTAACAAAATTCTCTTAGCCGATGAAGTATTCATATTTCCTTCCCAAAAACATGTAAAAACTGAGGTATCAAATAAAACATTTAATGAATTAGTAAACTTAATTCAAATGACTAATAGAGCATAAACAAATATAATATAATGTAAACATGTCAGGAAAATAGAAAAAAATACATCAAGACACGTTAAATTAAAAATCAATGCACCGAACACAAGACAGACATCATAAAGCAATGGACACGCACAAGGGGAGTTTGGCTGACACAGGGAAGAATTGAACGAACAAATCAGATGGAATGCTATTTCACTTCAGCTAACCAAATGCTCTTACTGCATGATACATTTTGATGTTTCCTTAAAATGTTCTTTAATACCATTTGGGCTATGGCGATGGATGGCATTTGTGATGTCCAGTCAACTATCATGTATCAATTATTAATTTATTGCTTTTAATTTTTATTGGCGAAGTGTTCAGGATAAGTACAGGTAACAAGTATCACCGTCGGAACACTACAACATCTTAGTAGCTTGGTACGCAAAAATGCCTCCTATGTAACCCGAAAATAGCGATGGTAAATGATCTGTGAAGATTACTATAAGTACAGGTAACAAGTATCATCGCAGGAACACTGCAGCATCTTAGTAGCTTGGTACGCAAAAATGCCTCCCATGTAACCCGAAAATAGCGATGGTAAATGATCTGTGAAGATTACTATAAGTACAGGTAACAAGCATCACCGCAGGAACACTACAGCATCTTAGTAGCTTGGTACGCAAAAATGCCTCCCATGTAACCCGAAAATAGCGATGGTAAATGAGCAGTGAAGATTACTATAAGTACAGGTAACAAGTATCATCGCAGGAATACTGCAGCATCTTAGTAGCTTGGTATGCCATGTAACCCGAAAATAGCGATGGTAAATGAGCTGTGAAGATTACTATAAGTACAGGTAACAAGTATCATCGCAGGAACACTACAGCATCTTAGTAGCTTGGTAATCAAAAATGCCTCCCATGTAACCCGAAAACAGCGAAAGTAAATGAGCTATGAAGATTACTGCAACAAATGGAGGATTAGTAAAGTATCCCATCTAACTGATAAGACGCTCGAAAGGACAGGACTAAGGCACTTCTGTAGATTAACCAGTTACCTTTATTTTATATCGAGCTTAAACTTGATTAACATACTTAAAAACTTGGATACAAAAGAAGAGTAATGATATAGAACAGAAACAAACAAGTTTGCAAGATAGAACTGCAGCAATTCATTCTCAATCGCGACCCATGCAGTTCTTTCTCTTCTTCTTTCGGCTCTTTTAGGAGGTTTAGAGGACTATCGCTATCCAGTTCTATTTTCAGAAGGGAAAGATTATGGTCCCTGCGATCGCGAACCCAAGTTGGTTTTGCTGAAACCCACGTCACGACGAAATCGTTGGTGTCATCTGAGATGTATTCAGAAAAAATATCGACAGGATGAAAGAAGGAGGGGGGGGGGATAGGCCTGGTCCTGAAAATCGAGTTTTTTTTTCCACCTATATCGGACTTCTATCTTTCTTTTATCTCTCTCTCCCGTCACTATCGACTTGAAAGAAGTCAGTAAGCTCTGTGTAAAGTAAAGTAAAGGTACTGAAAGAATTCTTTGAGTTTTTCTTGAACTTTTTGTCATCTGTAGGTTTGTCTTTCTTGTTTGGGCCCAAAAGATTGAAATACGGGATCCGAGCTTCAGGATTCTTTTAACCCTCCAAGTGGTTTCGACGATAAATCTCGTCCATCTGACTAAATTGGCGAATGAGATACTTTGTCATCAGGATATTACATACTATTTTGTGACTAGATTTTAGTACGAAATCAAGAGTCATTTTTTCTTCTAATGACGAGATATCTCGTCCAACAAGACCCAATAAGTTTCGATAATGACGAGATATCTCGTCGAGATAACTACCAGGAGGGTTCATCCTTACATGAAAATTATATTAATCGTAATTACAAACTACTTAAGAATTTTCTTTTTGGATAGTGAGTATCCACTATCCAAAAAGAAAATAATGACTTATAGCAACCTTCTTTGCATTAAAAATCCCGCATGTGTTAGAAGTAATGAATCTGCATGAACCAAAAGGAATCAGTATGTCTTATATTAATTAAACAATCTATCTATAAATGTGCAATGTTAAATATATTTGCTTTATTTTTATAAAAGATTTCGAATTTAAGGTACCGTTAACTTTATACACGTTTAGATATTTTTCATTAAAAATTTTTTTAAATCTATGTACTATAGTGCTAAGACAATATCTACAAATGTGGATATGATTAGTCTTTGTATACTGCTCATAAAATGATACTTTGCCTTTAGCATTAAAAAGTGTTAGGAACATACAATGGACAATTATTTTAGTTATACCGTCATACTGCATGACGAGATACCTCACCACACAGTTCTGCAGAGTAACCACTATATACGAGATACCGTTATCAAGATTCTATCGTATGATGACGAGATCAAGATCTGGTAAATTTTCTTCTAATGACGGGATATATTTCCATCAAGATCTAGTCGGTTTTCCTAATGACTAGATCAAGATCTGGTAAATTTTCTTCTAATGACGTGATATATTGTTCATCAAGATCTAATCGGTTTTCCTAATGACGAGATCAAGATCTGCTAAATTTTCTTCTAATGACGTGATATATTGTCCATCAAGATCTGGTCGGTTTTGCTAATGACGAGGTATACCACCAAGAGGGTTAATGAAATTTTATTATTTGCATTTTTCCACTGCACAATGCCCGTCTTATGCGCACAAAGGGATCATAAATTCACTGCAACTATAGTATTCATAGAGTACATGTTGCACTAAGAACAGATTTCATTAGTCATAAAGTGCATTTAATCCGGATTTTAGTCGCCATACTCACGAGGAAGTTTTGGCAAATGTCCTGCGCTTGTCCCTGGTATTGGTGGAGGGCTCATAAACCTCATCCATCTCTCAGTATCTGAGAATAATAGACTGGCTTAGTGCGCGCTTCAGAAGACAGCCGCATTTCATTCCTAAAACCTTCACAATCCTCAATCATTTAAACATAGCCCGGGATTAAGTGCTCCTGTGGTATTTATCACGGAAGCGTTGTCCATTTACTTAAATTATACTCGGGGCACGCAATCTATCCGTCATGGGTCCGCAGCTGCTGGACATCGGTGGGGTTCAAGTAATTCCGGTGCACTTTCTAAATCACGATAATTGAGCGCGCGACTTGGCGTTTGATGGAGGACAGGCGTCTCGGAAAGCAGCATGGTGGATACCTGGTCGGGCCCAGTAATACGTCCGAAATCGTAAAACGGCGGGAGAGTTATTGCGCTGCTGGAGTTGCAGTTGAGACTGTCGGAGACTCATCAGCAACACAGCTGGAAATTCAGCTCGGTTTCTGAATGCTTTCGGTTAGAATCGTAGTCGGAGTCGCTTGTTATTTCGATGTGGACTGAAATAAAAGTATACATTGCAACTTTTCAGAATCCAATCTTTTACTGGGTTTCCTTCTCAATTTCATATTCATTGTATTGTCAACTCGAGATCCAATAGAATGTCTTAACCCTCCTGGTGGTTATCACGACTGGTGGTTATCAAACTGACTAGACCTTGTTGTACGAGATATCATTAGAAGTATTTCTTTCTTGATTTGATTTTCGTGTGTTCTTTAAGTTTTATAGAATTTGGGGTTAATTTATAATGAATACGAATTTAATTTTGACATGTGTCACTTTCCTCGATATGTTGCGCTGTGTATAAGGCTTTTCTGTGTGGGTGAACGTCTGCGGTATTATCTTTCGTAATTGGTGGTGTAACTTGACATGTTACTCGAACGCAATTTCAGCCATATGGCTTATATTAAGTATTTATTTTCAGTAGTTTATTGATGTTTTTACTGAATACTCTTTCCATACTTCTTTGATAACTATATCTTATAATGGTATATTTTTATTAATGGCCTAAATAGAAGAGAAGAAATCTTGATATATATACTTCACAATGACAATTTTATAATTATATACTTTGAAAACAAATACCATGAATCCTAGAATAAGAATGCATCTATGTTTTAAAATGTTTATCGCTTGTTTATAATTTTTACAATTTGTCTATGGCACTTCTCTTTTTCATACCTCTTGGTAGATCTCGTCCTAGATTCAACCCTCTTGGTAGAATCTCGTATTATACAATACTGATCAGATCTTGATGGACGAGATATCTGGTCATTGGAACAAAACACCTGATTTGATCTTGATATCGTCGTTATAAAATAATCAGCAATATCTTGATGACGAGGCACCTTATCATTAAAATTGTTCGGATCTTGATGAACGAGATGTCTCGTCAAAACCTCTTCGAGTGCTAAATTTAACTTCTAAAATATTTTAGTAGTTTGTTTGTATGTGTCAGACACATTAGTCATGCTACATACCAGTCACTACCATCATAAATGCGTAAATGTTTTCAAGAAAGCTATTGGAATTAGAAAGATTCTTGAAAAATCTATTCTCTTCTAGCAAAATCAGAATGAGAGAAATATATGCATTTAAAAAAGCAATTATCTAGGCATCCACGGCTTCCTTAAGTACAGAATAGGAAAATATGTCTTACGGAACACTTCTCTGGAGAATAAAGGGAATACTTAGTATAAATTTATTGCTAAAATATGGCCTTCTGGTGACGCTTTATTTTATCTGATCACGTAGTGCTTCCAGATAACTTACACATAATGTCTGTGTTATTTTTACGCTTTCTATAGAATTGCTGCGAATCTCTCAGTACACGATTTTAAAGACTTTATTTGATACACAGCTAAACTCATGTCCATAAATTAAGGATAATGCCAGTTCCTGCAAATAAAGTTTCAGAAACAAAACAAACGGGACTTATTCATAAAGCCCATTTTTTAAAAAGAAGATAACGAGCAAAATAGGTGGTGTATGTATGATACCATTCATAAAAACTACGATTTTTGCCTCACTGGAGCAATTACAAAAAATATCGACCTTACAAACACTTAACATGACATGGTTGGTATGATGGTTAATGCATTGTATGTCTCCCAGACGATGAAATACAGTCCGTACAACGCCTAGGCATGCTGAGGATTAAATTATTGAGCTGATCTTGGGGAAGATCACTCCACTCAGCAAGCAATGCTCTCCGAAGTTCCGGTACACATGTAAGAGGTGGTTGACGGGCTGCAAGTCGTCGGTTAAGCATTTCTCACACATGCTCTATCGGATTCAAGTCGGGTGAGAATGCTGGCCCTTCCATACGGGTGATATTCTCAGATTTAAGGCATTCGTTTACAATGTTTGCACGGTGAGGACGGGCGTTGCCATCCATAAACACAAATTCTGCGCCCATGGCACCCCTAAACAAACATACAAGTTGTTCCAGAATGATGTCCCGATAAATTTGACCTCTCATGGTTCCGATTTGAACATGCAGATCTGTTCTGGAGTCCAATATAATTCCGCCCCAAACGAGCAATACTGCACAACCATAACGGTGTCGTTCAATGATGTTTGTCTTGGTGGTAGCGGGTATTTGGCGTTTTCCATAAGAACGTCCGCCGTGAATCAGACTCTAAGCTAAACCTGGACTCGTCGGAAAACATTACATAAGCCCACTGTGACGATGTCCACTTTGCATGTTCTCTACTCCAGGATAACCGCTGGCAACAGTGAGTTTCCGTGAGTGGAACACATCTGACAGGCCTGCGAGCATATAGACCAACATGTCCCAAACGTCTGTAAACGGTTTGCCTTGAAACTGTCGTACCCGTGGCTGAAGATAGCTGACGAGAAAGTACGGATCATGTGCTCCGTCTGCTTCTTTGCAGTTACTGCCAATTACCGGCAGTCATTCGGCGTTGTAACTCGGGGAAGACCTGTACTGTAACGTCTACTGACATTTTCATCATTTTAGAATCGTTGCCAAAGCCTAGAGATGACACTTTGGGCGATTCCAATTTCCACTGAAACTTCCGCCTGAATACGCCCACATTCCAGGCGGCCGATAATTCTACCACGTAAAAAAATCATTCGTCCTCTGTGCCATAACTATTCGGTTGTGTCACTGAGCGGCTTACGGAACGCTTGTGAACAATTTTACTTCTTTGCTACCATTCCTTAAATACACCTATCTTAGACTCTCGTCATTGTAATGTACTATCGGCGTCATCTAATGCCTTCCTGTAATTTGGATATTATTCTTGAAGATGTGTGCGATAATTCTACATGTTCGATTTTAGAATTCGATTTCCGTTTGATTCTGAATTATCCTTAATTTATGGACATGAGTGTAATTTACCACGCATAAAGTATTGTAAGGAAAGACATGATAGTTTTTAATGCAAAAACTGTGGGAGATAAACAGTCGAAAATCTTAATACATATTTTCTCATGAACACTTCTCAAAATAATCATTTTAACTAACAACACAAATCGTGATTTATAATTATTTGAAAGGTTAATCTAATCACTAGAGGAAAGAATGGTTCATTGAATGTAATACGACAAGAGTAAAAAGAACATCATAATGAAATAAAACATCCATGAAAATTTTTTCACAGTTCAATTTGAATATATATATATATATATATATATATATATATATATATATATATATATATATATACATAGTCAATGCCAATTTCCACTAAAGATTTCCCCAATTCGAATCCAAACAATATACAGCGGATTGGAAAAATGAAAAGTAGACAAAAAATAAAGAAAAAACGGATCAAGTTCCGAAGCATGGGATAGCCATTTTGTCATATGTGTGATATTTTTGACAGACAGTTTTCGGATATCTGTTGCGACTTTTCAGGTTCATTTTACCGTTAAATGGGGGAAACGAATTCCCTGATTTATAAACCTCAGTTCTGAAAATGTAACAATCCCGAAGACTTTCCTTTAACATTCTATACTTATATTTTCTTTTTATATTTTTCTATCAATAGTGTCTTTTCTATCTTGAAGACTTAAGTTTTAAAAAAATTATAAGGTACAGGAAATTTTACATTCCACTTAAATATTATTTAAGTTAAAATTTACTAAAATCTGTTCGTTTTCCTTGTTTTTTCAAATAATACTCTTTTTTGCGTTCTTGATGTCCAGTACTTTATTCTGCACATATTTAAATTATAACGCGGTCTTAGTTGAAAGTGAAAAATTTAAAAATCCAAATAAAAATGTTCGAATGATATTTGGGCAGCGTTTTTAAATGATTTAATTTACTTGTTATTTGAAAACGTTGTTTCATAGGCCAAATTTTACGTTATTTAGTACAGGAGAAACATTTCTGAAATTTATTTGATGATTGATTTTTTTCATTTCATTATTCCATAAGCCATTGTAAATTTTCGAGACTATTTTGGTGGTTTTGTTTTCAATATTATTAACTGCAAATATTTCATTGATTGATTTTAAATTATTTTTCTATGAGATCGGTATCTAACAAAGCATTTTTGTTACGCATTCAAAACGAAATGAGCATTAAACTCTGTGCTTTGACAAAATCCATCTTAATTACAAAAAAAACCACGCTATAACTGAATAATAATTACTCTTATAGATTGCGATTATGATAAGTTTTTTTTTATGTTAAGTTAAATGTAGGTGGTGCCAACGTTTCTGTACTAAACTTTCTGTGCGTATTCCTAACGTGACGTCATTTGGTTTGTTTTTCGAATACTATTTCAGCTGTCAGTCAATAAAAAAAAAAAAATTAATTCCGAATTGAGAATCATAGTTGATTGATCAACCTCAGTTAAATAGAACGCAAAACAGCCATCTTCTATATTTTCGGTCACCCTATATGTATCATGTGAAAATATTTGGGAAACGAAAGTAAAATCTTCGTATTCCGTTCATTTACACTTAAAATTCTTCTTTCACACACATGTATCATGTTTTCAAAACTACTTAAAATTTCCTGAAGTTTTTACTCGCTAGATTCTTTACAAAACATTTACTAACCAAAAACTAATATGAATTAATTTAGAGATCTATCGCTTTAATTTTATCCTTGAATGCAAAGCAGTATAAAATTTAAAAAGCAAGCATTTCAAATACAGACAACATTAAATAAAATTCAGTTATCCTGAATAATCCTTTTCCAGAATAAATTGAACTTTATATATATATATATATATAAATCTGTTAAAGTTTTTCGCAAAAACCAAGAACAATTAACTTTCTTAACCAAGAGTTTTAAAAGAGCAGTATCACTTCAGAAACTGTCAAATCTCAGTCAAAAGTTTTGCAGTGCAGCGTTTAATTAAACAGAAGGGGAAGATAAAAAATGGCGAAAACTCAATCTTTCAAAATTCATCACGTTTCGCCTCAGATAATTCCGTAAAAATTAATTTATCCGACAACTCATTAAAAGAGAAGGACTCTTGACAACAATTTACCCATACTTTTTCGCCTCTTCAGTTCACATTTTTCTGTGCCCAGTTAATTTGTTCCGGAGCAAAAGATTCCATCGAACTAGAGCATTTTCGTTTTGTTCCCGCCACTTTTAGCGTTATCGTTTGCTCATCTCATTAAATTTCAGAATTGATTATACATGGAAGAGAGGAAGAGGGGAAAAAATATTCCAAAATGGGCAGGTGCGTGTTGTTTATATTCCAAATACACTCTCTCCAGACCTCTGTCAAAAATTCCAGACACAGAATATCGATGATCGCGTGTTGAGGGTGTTTGGGAGTGTGGGAGGGAGAAGCACATCGTTTAGTCAGATGCAAATGGAACAGTGCAGCTAATCTGCTATAACTCATCGTCATGGAACTCGGTAATTAAATCGTTGGGTATTTCTTCCTTTTATATTCCTATACCCGTTAATGAGAAAGAGTAGCTACTAATAGAAAGAGTCTCAACGCTAAGGGATACTTGTGGAAACACTGCACTGATCGATTTCATCGGTTATAATATTCTTATTCAAACATTAATGTTTTAAATTGATGTTTCAGAGGTGTGGATTGTGGATAAAACTCACATAAGGTAAGCAGAGAACTAAAATCAAAAATTAAACATTTTTAGTAAACTTTCAGCTTTTGCGAACAGACCATTGTTTTAGCAAAATGAAAAATTACAGAGAAAGCACTCTAGAAAAGTTTAGTAAGCTTGCACTAAACAGTGGACCTAAAAAAATCAAATTTCTGCAGAACAGACTCTATTAGTGAAAACAGTTTGTTAGTCTGCCTCAAAGGACTATATCTGTTAATTTTTTTAATTTAAATATCTCAGTGAAGTAACCGAGGGTTGAACTTTTTATATTCTTGTGTTTTGATTTACTGTATGACACATTCTGTGCTCTCTACAACAAAAAAACTCAAACAAGTACTGTAAAAGTGTCACACAAGCAGAGTAAAACTGACATAAAAAAGTACTTTTCACTCGTAAAAACTCTTGGAACACTTTAGAAAGAGCAATTTATGTCAGGCCATGGAGACCAAACTTAGTCTATTATCCGTATGAGAAGATGTATACTTATATTTTATCTTAGGGCGACCCAGCAGGACTAATAACGCGTCTATACAAGTTTTTTCTCAATGTTCTTCAAGATATGTATATTTAATGTGCAATATGCAGTTCTGTACAGTTACGGTGCTTTTAGAAACAAGCATTGATTAATGGCCATCAATGTTCGTTTCTATCTATAATCTATTTTTCATGGTCTCTTTAGAGTAGGTTGTCCCGGAATTTCAGAGAAAGCTATCGACCAATATCACCTACACTCCAAAAATATTACTTCTATTGCACATGCCTTCGTGTCCATCAAACGTCCGTTTCCCTTACTACCCCAAGCCAATACTATATATCGTCACTCTAATGCTAAAGATCGTAGAAAAATTCCATTTTTTCTTTCATTATTGCTATATGTGGCATTTTGTGATTTCCATGTGGGGGTAAAATCTCTTATGTCATCAGCTGATCCAATGAACTTATAACAAAACCCAATATAATAATAGAATCACATCATGGAAAAAATTCGTTCTTTGTTGCTCTCCTGAATAATGCAGCTTTTAAACATACGACCTTTTACACTTTGATTGACATTATCAATATTCCAGTTTTGCACAATACGTCCCGGAATTGTCTCAGAGAAAGTTGGCAACCCTACTTTGGAGTAATGGCTACCATCGAGTCCCACGCATTCTCTCTCTCATCCATAGAACATGCATAATGGATGAAAGGTTTCTAATCTAATTTGGAGTCCATTTTGGGTATACTTGCGAGAGTGAATCCAATGTTCTAACTCAGTTAAATTCTCCACGATATTCTAAATACACTACTTATTTTGACGCAATCTTTCACATTTTAGTATGGCAAAGAAAATCTGGAAGGTTTTCAAAGTTACTCACTATTTAAGAAAAATTATAGGATCGATGTATATTGCAATTTTTATAGGAATTCTTGGATGGTTCCTTGATTCTCATATACAGCCACAAGATTTCATTGTCTCCGGTAGGCCACCTTGCACATGATGACTTTTCTGGTTATATATTTGCAAAATAATTCTATCAATGTCTATTTTTAGAGGTGAGGCAAATATGATGCATGTTTAAAAATGATCTGTACTCCATTCTGAAGTAATTTTAGGAAGGTTAGTATCTGTGCGTTTCAGTTTCACATCGTGGAGTGTTTCACAGTTCTGTAGACCCTTTTCGATAGGGCCTGAGTAGACCATTTCAACCTTATCCTACAAACAAGATAAATAAACAGGGCTTAGAAAACAGCTCCTGTCTATGCAAGCTTCACAGAAAGCGCTTCAAGGGTCGGCCCACTCGCTTCTAAATTTTTTTTTTATGATTTCTTTGATTCTGTCCCGCGCTTAGAAATTTTCTACCAATACCCTTATATCAAAGATACTGTATTTCCGTTTATTCATTTTCCAGAAATTCCCCTTTGCATATATAAAAAAGTCACGCTAAAGATAAATATCTCTAAAAATACTGGGTAAACACAGGAGTATATGTGATAGTTGTCATTCTATGTCATCCTAAGTTAAAACTCTCGGTGTTTAACTATAACGGCCTCTAGGCAGCGATTGAATAGTTACAAAGTCTAGTAAAATATCACACATGTTCAAAAGAATCTAAGGTTGCCTCTATACAGCTGGTTAACGCATCGACGCAACCTTGGTTTGGTTTTCGCCCCTCCTATAGCCATACGGTTTGTTTTGGGTTGCACCAACTTCACTATCCTGTCTCTTCCATTTCTTGTAATCTATTGTCCAAAATTCCCTTCATTATGAATCTAAGGCCTTCTCTAGTTATTTTATCAGAAAGTAGTAGTTTTCTATCAGAATGTTTGTAATTCCCTGGAAAGTTTTTGTCTTTAATAGCTTCCCATTGTCTGCACCTGTAGATAACATGATCCACTGTCTCTTCTTCTTACCCGCATTTATACATATTAGTCTTTGCAAAAAAAATCTATGTTGGTATTTCCTAGGGCTCCATGCCCCGTCGGCAGTTGATTTATCTCGAATGAACTTTGGAGTCTCCTAGTTGAGACTTCGTTGTATACGTTATGTACTGTTCTTCCCTTGGTAGAGTTATCCAAACGTAATTTTCACTCATTTTTTAGCTGTTCCTAGTTCAGAAGTGCTTTTATGTTCTCTTGGATCTCTTAATCGTTATTATATCTATATTCGGTCGATGAGTGGTTGGTTAACGCAATAAATATTGACAGGATTCTTTTTTCGTATTTTAACGGAATGATTGCGGAATGCATACCAGATGGTGAGAAACGGCAACGTAAAAGTTTTACAGTGATGGATATATCTTGAAATCAATCTGCTGCTACCACATACAATACAATCTGATCTGCTCTCAATTTAATACTTCTAAGGATCCTCGGAACCCATTGATAATTGTTACTTTCTATTTCCCTTATTGGCACACATAAACCATAGGACCTAATCCGGTTGGGTGAACTTTGGATAGAGATATCGAGTAACATCATTGAAAAGTCTACAATTCCAGATATTATTTCTTGTATTGTGATCAGGTATTTTCAACGCTTCAGCTTCTAATGCTTATACTTTTTATCAGATGTCTTGAAAAAAAATTATTTAAATAACTGGAATCCAACTTTTTATTATTCTTTCAGCAATATATTGAACTACTATTAATTAAAAGTATCAGATCCAGTCTTATGCACAATAGGGAAATGAAGTCATGAAAAGTATTTACCTCTCAGATATAATTCTAAAATATTATTCTAATTCAAAAAGAAATTAAACAAGGGGCTGAAAAGATAGAATAATGCTTTTATTTTTAAAAAGTAAAGGACATCACCTGATACTCGAAAAAATTGCAATTTGTCTTAAGTTGAAAATTATTTCAGGCTAGGGTAATTTAAAAGTACAAAATGTAAAGGGGGATTTACATTTAACCCTCCTGGGGTTTCTCCCTCGATAATATATCTCGTACTTAGCAAAAACTGACCAGATCTTAATAGACTAGATATTTCGCCATTGGAAGAAAACTGCAGAGATCTAGATTTCGTCGTCGTCAAAAATTCGACAATATCTTGATTACGAGATATCTCGTCATTAGCAAACTTGGCCATATCTTTATGGACGAGATAACTCGTCATTAGCAAACTTTGCCATATCTTGATGGACGAGAAAACTCGTCATTAGCAAACTTGGCCATATCTCGATGGACGATATAACTCTTCATTAACAAACTTGGCTATGTCTTGATTAACGAGATATCTCGTCAAACCTACTCCAAAACAGTTCGTCAAAATTACATCATGGTTCCCGTGAGAGTCATGGCACAGTTTTAAAACATCTGCTTCCCAAACTAGGCAATCATTAAGTTGAAGCAATGCCATGTGCTATCCATTGAATTTAAACGAAATTAACGAAACAGAATCGAGGCAAGAGTGCTGCTACACATGGTAAAGTTGAAGGTGCTGTGATACACTTAAGACCATCACTCTTCAATGGCGTAGTTTCCGACCGATCGGAGACTTGACTTTTGCACAGACCCCCAGTCGCATGCAAACGTAGCGTCCACATATTTATGAATATATTAACCTAGTTCCCTGCGCAACATTCGAAGTCGTTATGCATTCCAAGAGGAGGTGGGAGGAAACAATGCGAAAAGTTCCGTCAAAATTGATTACGAAACTTTTAAATTTTCGTCCTCTGGGGGGGGGGGGCAGGGGGAAAGTTAATAGTAGAACAAGAACGGGATTGGGGCGGAATTTGAATAATCGTGCTGGCCGAAGAGATTCCGATTTGAATAATGATGAGGTCTCTTGTGGGGCCGGAGGATGTGATTTAATTGCCAGGGAGAGGGTATGGGGCTTTTTCTTCCAAATTTTCCGGAAAAAGTGTCAGAGTTGGAAATCATCGGGAAAAATGATTTTTCGGTTGCCTCAGTGGCGGACGATTACCCTCTTCCTAAAAGGTTCTTTAATAGTGGAATATTATCGTTTTAAAGATCAACTATGGAAGATTTAGAGCTGTTGAATTGGCTACATTGGGAAACGACTTTTCTGTGTTTAAAAAAAAAGTATTTTTGAAGTAAGGGAAAATATATACTTTACTACATAATACTTAAATATATACTTTTGGATTATTGAGTCATGCCTGTAATGGTAAAGCCAAAGAAATTTTTATTCAATCCGTGACGCAACCTTCTTTAAAATTCTACAATATTCAAGTGACTTGGATTCAGTCCTCTCATATTATATGAGAGGACTTCAGATCATATTATATGAGTCACACTGTCTAGTGCACACGGTCTCATCCTAGCATGTTCATTACTTGGTTTGCAGTTTAATTATATATAACACACGCGCTTGTGTGTGTGACCTAAAACTTCCCTCCAACCTAGAATAGCACT